>CM019151.1:117052908-117086135 GCA_009733165.1 Naja naja | reverse complement strand
CATTTCCAAATCAGGGGATAAATTGTTCCAGTGTTACTCCAAGTACTGTGTTCAATTCTGGACACCATATCTGAACAAAATAACCATAAACCAAAACAGGTTCAGAAAAATGGATAACAAAACTATGAAGAAAGATTGAAGGAGCTTACATGTTTAGGCTGGGGGAAAAATGGCTTTGGTGGGAGATGTACAGATGTACAGAAATTCAAGATCTCCTTTGTCTCATTTCAGAGTACAGAATATGGAGTAATAGGTTACGTTAAAGGAAGATAGGCAGATTCCAATTGTACATCAAAAAATAATTCCCCAGAGTAAGAACAGTTTGACAGGGAACTGATTACTGAGAAAAGGGATGGATTCCTCTTCTTGAAATATATTCAGGCACAGTTCAGGCCAACAGTTTAGGCCAAGGGGTATTGTCAAAATGAGCAAAATGGTAACTATAATATTATAATCCAAGCCCCACTTTTGTACATGTATGTAATATGGATATTCATTCAAAAAATAAAAAGAAAAAAGTGCTGACTTGAGACTCCTTCCAACATAGTAAACTAGTAATATAATTATGACCTCAACTTTTTACATTATGTATAATTATTACAAGCCTATTCTATTACTACACAATTATTAAATCTTCAAACTAAATTCTAAATTTCATTTTTTTCCTATTTCAAGCCTAAAACCAGAAGCAATATTGCAATAGAAACAAGACCAAAAATAATCTCCTTGTTTAAAAAAGTTTACCTTTTTACCAAATACAATTTTTCTTTGGTTCTCCACCCACCCACACCCTGGTTCTGGGATTTGATATATATTTCTATTTACACATTGATCTTTGTAAACTATCATCATTTATATTAACTTATGTTCTTTCAAATTCTTTAACCTTTTAATAGTTATTTTAAGAGTCTAAACACTTCCTTAAAATATCTTTATAACTAAAAACAATTAATTCTAAAGCATCTTTTTATCTTCCTTTTAACATATATACTTTCAAATTTGCTTTTCAATAATATTTTGCAAACTTTATGAATTACCTAAGGATTATCTACAAAAATAATTCCCAACCCAATTTCAAATCCATTTTATATGTGTACACTTTCAGCCCCATTCTCAAGGACGTCTTGATCTAGCAGTGACCTGTTTGAGATGATTGAATTTAGATTCCTGGACAGAACATGAAGTGGAGCTTGATGGCTTAAATGATGCTTTAATAGAAACATATAGATTATGGTTGTATAATTTTGCAGATAGGTCAACTTTCAGAAGTTTGAATTTGTGAGGGCTACACCTCAGCATCTTTTCTTTTCTCCATGTGAATGACTGCCGTTCAATAATATTACAATGATCCAGTATGCTGGATATAATTTCAGTGATATCTCAAAGTAGGTGGTAAGAACATCTTCAGAATGTTCTGTCTTTTATTTAAAATTATGACGGAAGTAGACTATTATTCCTTGTGAAAAGATTTGCATGGGATAAAAGAGTAAACATAATTAGTAAACTGACCTTATATTTATGACTCACAAATTGCACCAAACATTATTGCTGTTTTGAAGAAGATACAATAGCTTATATGTAAAACCAACATTTAGTTAAAGCTAAAATGCTCCAATCACAGATTTTTAAAAGCAAAATCTCTTCCAAAGTCTAAGTTGCTGAGTCTCACTGATGGTAGTACATTGAGAGTGGTACCTTCCTCCAAGACATCCCAGTAATCAAGCATATTATGAGTATTTTAGTAGCATTCATAAAATATTAAACTGATGGTACCATGTGGATTAAATACTATGTGTATGGAGATTAAAGAGTACTGTGGGACATTTTTCTCATTTCCAATCTTTGAAAAGTATGATGGAAAAGCTTCTGCCCAGCAAATAGACTATGGGGAGGAATTTCTACTTAAAAAGTAATTAAAAGACCAGGGCATCTAATGCTGAAAAAAGCATCAATGATGGGGATCATTGATTCAGCTCCAAAAGCAGACAATCTTATTTTCCTCTGCTAATTAAATCTTCCATGCCAATATTTCCCTTCAACTTTTTTGCTGTAGGTATCCCTGAAATGTTATTTTGCTGCTACAGAAACAGGAAACGGCATGCCAAATATATGACTCATGAATGCAAATACCTTGAATAATTATAATTAGAGTCACTTGATATATAATCCCTTCCTTCAGAACCATAGTTGAGAAACATTAATTACTATATGGTACGAAAGATGTTTCAACTCTCTTGACTTTACCAATCTTCTCTGGTGGGATAGAGCATTGTTTATGATCCACAACCATTATTAGCAATTAGTAGGATGAAGCTGAAGGCTACTGCATATTCCAATATCACTGAGTTCCCTAATGTTAAATTATGAAAGCTTTTAACTTTGCTGTGGAAACAAAAGAATGATTACTCCATCAGCTTGTACCAAAAAAATATTTTAGCCTTTAATTAGTCCTGTTCGATGGATTGTGAGATGTTCAATACACCATTACTTTTTCAACAATCCCAGATCACCAATACTGAGCAATTAACCACCATAATAAGTGTGCTCAAAAGTTTAAGGTAGCTTTCCAAATATTGGACTCTGTGAAATTTTATGGTTAGATTGGGGAAAAAAATTAAGTCTGTTACCTTTCTGAATGGCATTCCAGAAGCTTCTTCCACAGCATATAGTATACTGAGGAACAAAAGAAAAAACTTATGGAGCTGAACAGAAGAATCAACATTATAATATACATGTCTATTAACAAATATTATTTCTTCTTGAAAAAGTCTTGCTTTAAGTATGCATAAAAGAGACACTAACTGCCACCAGATGTGATATGCATAGGATCTGATTGTCCAAATACACAGCAGTTTATAATGTGATGACACATTCCATAAACTGATAACCTTTATAGGTGGGAAAAACATTTTTTGTTGATGGCTGGAATGCTGGTAAAAATTATGTGCAGTCTCCAGACCCATGCTGTTGCAAACATTTTAAAATAGTACAAATAAATGTAAAGCTGAGAATGAGCAAGAAGGATTCTTATAATGTACATGAAGTATGAGTAAAGAAATTACCACATAGGTAGATGCCAGCAGTAAACCAAGTATACCATTAGCAGAAATGCACTGAAAAACAGGGGAGTATTTTGGACCGTTTTCCTAAAAGCATTTTGAATTGCCTTTTTTCAAGTAATGCATTTTTCATGATTCCCTGAGCTGTCCATTCAAACTACTGGATGTTTCCTGCTGGATGTGGGAGAATGAGTTAAAATGGATGCAAAAGAAGACATAATGTTTTCTCCCCTTTAGTTGAAAGCAAGACTTCAGATTTCTCTTTCTTCTTAAGCCTGATGAATTTCTGCCTTCATAATTAAAATTATGTATTTTGTGGCACTCTCTATGCCTCATGCAGATGCAATAAATGTGTGTGTGTGTGTGTGTGTGTGTGTGTGTGTGTGTAAGGAATATCAGTAAGAATAGAAGCTGCATCACTTGAGTGTCTACTCAGGAACACCCCATCTCAGCTGTTGACTTGAATGACCAATGAAAACTATGAAGGCATAGATTAAAATTATAGCATATGAGATTGGAAAGTCTCTACAGTGTCTAAGTTTTTTTTTAATATAATGCACAAATAGGAATTGGACTTACTTTATTCTGTGACATTAAAATGAATAATAATTATTATTACCAGCTTGTAATATGCTGATTCCTGAAAGACTGGCTTGTTGCTTGTAGATTGCTTCACCCTATGTGCCAATCCTGGAGTGCAAAATCTACACAAAACTGCTGAGTTAGGTCACATGTCGTAACTCTACAGCTTTGGTGTTCAGTATCACCAGCATGCTGTAGAGCTGTCAGTCTGTAGGTTCAGATTTGTTAGATTTGCATGAAGAGTCAGACGCGGAGTGCTTCAGTGAAGAGTTTATTAGTGACTACAACTCATACCAGACCCCATTTGGCTGGGCCGCGGCTGCTACTTATAGCCAACAGCCACAGTTGCCAGCCAATCAGAGTGCAGGGTTTTCCCGCACTTTTTAAACCAATCATTTCTGACATTTTACAAGAACAGTTCAAACTTAACCAATGACATTCAAACCTGCATACATAACACCCCTCCCTACTAGATTCACTCCATACTCAAACCCCAACCTATCTAATGTATTCTTTTAAATAAGTGGGGCTCTTACGTGTACGTTGAGACCTTCATGGTTCAGAAGCTTTAACGTTCTCACCCAGTGAGAGAGGAAATGTGTCTGTTGACATTTCCCTAGTTGGACTTCCTGTAAAGAAGATCCTGTTTGATTGTTAGAATCTGGTCTCTCCTCCCAACCCATCTCCAGCCCAATGTCAACATCCAAGTCAGGTAGTGATGTGCAATCTTCCACTTGTAAGGATGGATTTTGGCATTGTGACAGGTTTTGGGATGGTTCCTGTCGTAATGGCTCATTACACATGGGGTTGATTCTTGTTTGCTGATTATCCTCATGTTCCTCCCCTCCCCCTAGAAAAAGCATTAGGTATGGGAGCTAGAGAGGAACAAGTGCGATGTTCCTGAGGTAACCTGGATCTAAGCTGATCAATGTGCCTGCTCCAGAGGACTCCATCCTCTGTTTGTACCCTGTAAGAACGAGGGCCTGTGACTTGAGTTATTTCAGCAGGAATCCATGAAGGCTCACCCATAAGGTTCTTAGCATAACCAGAATCACCCACACTGAACGTGCGAACTTTGCAGTGGAATCAAGTGGTGAGTGTTGGTGCGTAAGAGGGATGAAGGCGGTCAAGCGGAGACCTAAGTTTCCTACCCATCAACAACTCTGCTTGATGGGTTAGGAGTGATGTGCTGAACACTAAGAAGTTTTTCAACTTTCTCAGTGATGTCCCCAGGACCCAATTGCTGAAGCTTTTCCTTGGTAAAACGTACCATTTGTTCAGCCCGCAGTTAGCCAAGGGTCCCAGGGGCAGTCAGGGCATGTCTGATACCCTGTTGTGCTAAATAGGATTCAAAAAGGGTGGATGTAAATTGAGGGCATTGTCAGAGACAAGAACATCAGGTAACGTGGGTTACAAAAGCTTTTGAGCTGCTTGATGACAGCATCAGTTGTGATGGATGCCATAGGGATTACCTCTAGCCATTTGGAATATGCATCTACTATAATAAGGAAGGTGTGCCCTCTGGTAGGGCCAGCAAAATCAATGTGAATCCTGGACCATGGGCCCCTAGGACATTCCCATTCCTGTTTGGGGGCGAGAGGTGGAGCAGGCCTGACTACCTGACAGTTGGGACAAGATGCAACCCAGTTTTCAGCCATTTTGTCAATACCTGGCCACCATACATAACTCCTGGCCAATCCTTCATCCTTACAATACCAGGATGACCCTCATGTAACATTTCCAAAAACCTCTTTGCAGTTTTGCAGGAATAACCACCCTGTTACCCCACAAAATACATCCTCTTAATACAGATAATTCAGTTTGCCTGGACTTAAAAGGTTGGGCAAGGTGAGGTAGATCTTGAAGAGGCCAACCTTTCTTAATCCAGCCTATAATAAGAGCCAATAAAGTGTCTTTGGCAGTCTCTCTGGCAATTTCAGCAGCGTGTACTGGAAGCTTGGCAACAGTTTCTAGGAAAACGGTGTGTGCCTCAGGTTCAAAGGCCTCCTTGTGACAAGGAAGTGGGCAGCGACTCAAGGCATCAGCATGTCCAATGTCCTTGCCAGACTTGTGGATAAGTTTGTATGAATAAGCAGCAAGAAATTCAGTCCACCTCAGCATTCTTGGTGACAGGATAGTGGGTGTAGGTTTGTCTCCTGCCACAATGCCTAACAAAGGTTTGTGATCTGTGACAATGGTAAATGTTCTCCCATATAAATACTCATGAAATTTCTTGGTAGCTGCAACAATTGCCAATGCTTCCTTCTCCAATTGGCTGTAATTCCTCTCTGCTTTGGTCAAGGTGCGAGAGTAAAATGCAATAGGGGCTTCCCTTCCACTGGGAAGCCTGTGGCTCAAAACCCCCCCACTCCAAAAGGGGATGCATCACAAGTCAGTACAACAGGTAGATTCTCAGAGAACTGTATGAGTACAGCATCAGATGTGATTAGTCTTTTAATACTGTTAAATGCTGATTGTTCCTTCCTGCCCCAGACCCAAACAGACTTTTTGTCAAGTAATCTGTGTAATGGTTCTGCAATGGTTGCCTTCTGAGGTAGGAACATGTGATAAAAGTTAATGAGTCCAAGGAAAGCTTGCAAATCTGTTTTGCATTTTGGTCTAGGGGCTTCTTTGATTGCTTGAACCTTGGCATCTGTAGGATGGATGCCATGCTTGTCAATCATGTAGCCCACGAACTCAACCTTGTCAGTCCTAAGAGTGCATTTTTCTTCCTTGACTTTTAACCCTGCTTTCTTGAATCTGGTAAGGACTTCTCTGAGTCTCTCTTGTAATTGAGTGTCATTTTCAGCAGAGATTAAGACATCATCAAAGTAAGGCACTACTCCTGGCAGTCCTTGGAGCATCCTTTCCATAAGGCTTTGGAAAATGTCTGGTGCCATGCTTACTCCAAATTGTAACCTTTTACATTTGAAGGCACCTCTATGAATCACAATGGTTTGGGCCTCTGCAGTGGCATCATCAACTGTTAGTTGTTGATATGCCTGGGCCAGATCCAATTTGGCAAAGACTGTACCCCTGCCAAGTGAATGTAACAGATGATGCACCACTGGAACTGGATATGCGCTCTGCTGAAGTGCATGGTTCAATGTCCCCTTATAGTCTCTGCAGATTCTTACTGACCCATCAGTCTTGACTGGTGTGACTATGGGTGTCTCCCATCTGGAGTGGTCAGTGGGCTCTAAAACTCCTTGAGCTATTAGTTTATCTAATTGTGCATCAATTTTTTCCTTTAAGGCAAATGGGACCCTTCTGGGCTTTAAACGAATTGAGGGCACCTTGGGATCTAGGTTGAAAGTGATAGGGGTCCCCATATACTTGCCCAACCCGTCACTGAAGACCTCTGGAAACTCAGATTTCAAGGGCTCCTCCCATTCAGAGTTGCTCACGTGATTGATGCCAGTCACCTCGATGCCTAGTGGATTGAACCACTCAAATCCCATCAAGCTTGGGCGGTCTTTGTCCACGATGGTCAGGGGCAAATGTTTGGTGTGGCCTTTGAACTTCACGTTGAATTCTCTTGTTCCAACTACTGGAATCTTGTTCCCTTGGTAGTCTTTAAGAGTCAGTGCTTCTTCTGGAAATGCTTCTTCTGAATGTTGGGAAGTAGCCTGTGAATAGTGTCCCATGGCACCATAGATAAATAGGAGCCTGAGTCCACTTCCATTTGGCAAGGCCTTCCTTCAATAAGTACCTTCACATGTACTTTTCTGCTTCTTAAGGGTGAAGAATGACCAATAGTGACTGTTTGATGAGTTTCATTCTTCCCATTTGCTTCTGTGTTGCACCCCATTTCTCACTGAAGTTGTTATGCTTGAATTCTTTATCAGGAAACTTCTTTCTGCTTGGTGGAATTCTGGATGATTTGCAGACTCTTGCTAGGTGACTTCTTTTTTCACAACGGAGGCAGATGGTATAAAAAACTTGCATTCAGTGTGGGGTGGTGCCCCCACAACCTCTGCAATAAAGTCTTGCCTTTTCTTCCAAGGTCTTTCCTTTTCTTCTCCATTCTGAGTCTATAAATTCCTTCCTCCACCTCACTACAGTCTGAATCAGAATCTATTTGGTCGCAATGGGTTGTTGTGGATTTTTCCACATCAGGATGGCTTGCGGCCTTGTTAATTTTCTTCATGGCTGCTGCTGAGGACTTGGTAGCTTCCGTTGAAGAAGCTTCTTCTATGGTCTCCTTAAGCGTGATCTTAGATTTCATTAATAATTTGCTCTGCAAAACCTTATCTTTTAGGCCTAGAATAAATCGATCGCGCATGGCCTCTTCAAAGTTGATAAACTCACATGCACCCCCAATGTCCCTTAAACTTGCCATGAAGTCATTAACGCTTCCCCTTGATCCCGACGGTAGAATTCGTGTCTCTTAATGAGGCATGATACTTGTGGCGCGTAATGGGCTCTTAATAACTTTTCTAAGTCAGGCCAGTCCATTACCTTCGTGTCTGTAGCTCCCGCCAATGCTTTCGCCATCTTGAAAACGACCGGACCCCAGTGAGTGAGAAAGACCGCCCTCTTCCGCTTGTCGGAAATGTTGGCGAGATCGTTTCCCTCCAAATACATTTGGAAACAATCTGCATATGAGTCCCAGTCTTCTGCCATCAGATCGAACGGGGCTGGGGGGGTGTTCAGCATAGCCATCTCTCTCAGCTTGTTCTCCGCATTGTCTTCTCTTCGGGAAGGATCCCATCTTCGTCGCCAGTGTTAGATTTGCATGAAGAGTCAGACGCGGAGTGCTTCAGTGAAGAGTTTATTAGTGACTACAGCTCATAACAGACCCCATTTGGCTGGGCAGTTGCCAGCCAATCAGAGTGCAGGGTTTTCCCGCACTTTTTAAACCAATCATTTTGACATTTACAAGAACAGTTCAAAACCAATGACATTCAAACCTGCATACATAACAAGATTTATGCTGTCTTTGCTAGGAGAAGCTGATAGCTAGTTTATCCAGGCAGAAGAAAGGAAGTTCTTAGAGAAATAAATATATTGCTTCATGTTAATAAGTTCCCTTCATTCTAAGTATTATTTAATTTTTGTAATGTATTTGCTAGCATAAAAATGTTCTTAGCTTTGGGGAGGGAGGAAGGAAGGAAGGAAGGAAGGAAGGAAGGAAGGAGGAGGAGGAGGGAGGAGGAGGAAGGAAGGAAGGAAGGAAGGAAGGAAGGAAGGAAGGAAGAGAAGAAATGTTTCACTTTATTTCTTTAGAAATTCCCTTGGTAAATGTTCGAGGGAGGGAAGGATGGAGGGAGGGAGAGAGGGAAGGAAGGAAGGAAGGAAGGAAGGAAGGAAGGAAGGAGGGAGGGAGGGAGGGAGGGAGGAGGGAAGAAGGAAGGAAGGAAGGAATATTTAGAAACATTCCCTTAGTAAAAGTTTGAGGGAGGGAGATGGAAGGAAGGAAGGAATACACCCTATAATAAAATAATGTAAGACTATGCACATGTATCTGCAATAATATTAGGTTTTCTTTATTTTAATCTCACTCTTTTAATTTGGTGCTACTGTTAATGTATTGAATAGATTAATTCATTATAAATGCAGAGCTCTAGAGACCATTATGAATTTTAAGCATATGAAACAAAATGATGAGTCCTTCAGAACTTCCCTTCAAATCAGCATAGCGTCATTAATTATTAACTTGCATGATGACCTAAATAAATCATAAGATCATATTTCTTTTAAATGCCACTTGTCATACATCAAGCCAGTCCTGTTATTTTGAAAAGATTCTAACACCTAGATGGAAAGGAGCTTCACTTCAATTGCAATTAAATAATCTGAGCTATGTACTATTAAACACGAGAGATCCATCAACTGTATGGCTCCATCCATCATTTGTATGGAATAATGTTGGCATGACTGAGAATCTCTCATAATGTACCAATAGATTTCATTCCATAATTAAGCTGATTTCTTCAGTTTTCCAAAATGGGATGTGCAAAAACAATTAAAACCAATGATGCCTTTATAGGGTTTCCTATTTATAGGGTTACCTTTTTATTAAAGATCTACTCCTATGTGCATGCAGTTATTTATAACAAACTATAACAAACTACCATGTCTTCTGCCCTCTGGAACATCATCTTCCCTGTGGTTAGACTGCCCCTGATCCTATCATGTACCTTGATCCTATCATCCAAGGCCCTGGAGACATAGTTTTGCAATCAGACTTGGAGATAATAATAGCCTTTATTGTCATTGTGTATCGTGTATACAGTGAAATTGGTTTAGCCTCTATTGGTGCAATCCATAACCAAAATACAAAACAACATGAATAGTATAGAGAATAATCCTTAAACAAGTTGGAGGAGAAGACATCAGCAAAGATCAAACAAAGATTTAAAAAGATCAACAAAGACATGGTAAAGTTAATATGCACCGGATTAAGACTTTGACACTGAAAATATATGCCCAAATGAAGGCAAAGTATAATTTTATAAATAGTTTATGAAGGGATTAATAGGTTTCTCTTATGAAAATGGGTGTTTGTTGTGGAATTGGAATAAAGTGTTTGTGCTACAATTGGGCAGAACTTCTGAGAAAAATAGTAAAATCATTTTTCTTTGGTTTAATGGACAATTTGGGGTTGGTTGATGTATGGAGGCAGAGAAATAGCAATTTGGGATATTATACCTATTTTTTCTGAATGACATGGATCATTTTCAAGAATTGAAATGATTTGGATTTTAAAGAACTTGGCTGCTAAGTTTTCAAATGTAGGCATATTGCTAAATACTTTTTTGGATCATAACATTGGGAGTTTGGTTTATAAAAGAAAATCTAACACTTTTAGATGGAAAATAAATGAAAAGTTGCTACAGAAAAAAGAAATAATGGAAGGTGTAAAATGAATTATAAGGCTTTTTAAAAAATAATTTAAGTAAAGACCCCACATTAAGAATGGTTTAGGATGCAAATAAATATTTTATTAGAAGTCAAGAGTTAAGGAAAAAACATAAGGAACTTTTGATAAATAAAAAGGGGGAAAAAGAATTATTTTCCAGAGAAGATAAGTATTTCTCAACAAATTAAGTTTTTTTCAGTGACAATAAAAGTAAGAGGAGTAGAAATAAAAATGAATTATGTAAAGCAAAAAACAGATTGCAAATAAACTAGACAAGTAAATGATAGCAAAATTGCAAGAGGGTGATACAGTATTGATGGACAATACAGCCATATAAAAAGCATTTCATCATTGACAAGAAAGTAATACAATAGATGACTATCTAAAGAAATAAAATTTACTGAAGATTACAGAGGAAGAGAGGAAAATTATGAATGGACCTATAATAATAAGGCAAGTTTTCTGAAACTATAAAAAATATTAAACTGGAAAAGATGCCTGATCCAGATTCTTTATCAAGTTCTTATTATAAATGTTTTGAGGATAAACTTTTACAACCTTTACAAAACACCATGAATTCTACATCATATGGAGGAAAAATGTCAGAGTTGAAAAGTGTCCATTATTAGAGTGGTGAGATTTGGCTTTCACAAGAGATTATGTGCCCACATCATTATTGAATAATGACAAGTCATTCACAATAATTTTAGCTGATAATCTGCAAATAATTTTGCATTTATTCATGAAGATCAGTGTGGGTTTTTAGCTAAAAGGCAATTAAAGGACAATGTTAGAAGTGTGTTAGATATTTTGGAATATCTGCAGCAACATAATTTTTAAAAATTGCATTTGATTTGCATAACTACATACAGTAGGCCTCTTTGGATTGGGCTTTCTTGTTCAACATTTTTGAATTTTGGAAAGTACTTTATAAAATGCTTCAGATTGATTTGTACTTCACATGAAGCATAAGTAATTGTTAGTGGAGATCTAACAAAACCCTGTGAGATATATAAAGAAAGAAGACATGGATGTCCATTGTCTCTTATTTATTTTCAGAATGGGACACTCATCATGGCCAACTCATCTCATGATAACTGGCAGGGGACAATTCAATCATTCAATTTTTTAATTATTTTAAATAATTTAAAAGTTATTTTAATTTTTGTTGTTCATATTTCATTTTGTCCCTCCTCTGACATCCTTTCTTTAATTATTCTATTCTATCACTTCTTTAATATTAGTGTAATTCTTTATGCCACAATGAGTTGGTCCGTGGGAGTTGGCCATAGCAAGTTGGCTGCGGTGACTTAGCCATGGTCATCCTAGACCTGTTTATTTTGGTTCTTGAAATATTAGAGATATAAGACAAGATGAGAGGATTGTGGGTGTAAAGTTTTAAAGAAACTTATAAATTACAGGCTTTGCTGTTAATTCTGGAGGATCCTGTAAAGATAATTAAAAAATTAATGGATAAATTAAAAGAATTTGGTGCAGGTTTTAAGATCAAGGAACAGCAGACAAAGATGTAGATAAAAGTATGAAAGTAGAAGATCAAGCAGAACTGATAAATAAAATGTGTTTTAAAATCAAGAGGAAAGCAAAATGTCTGAGTATCACTATCACAAATATGAATTGTATGTTATTTTCAAATAACTATGTTAAGACATGGAATGAAATTTAAAAAAGACTTATTAAGATGAGAAAAACTACAACTTCAATGCTGGGGAAAATTTATGTATTAAAATGAATGTCTTCCAAGAATGTTTTTGTTTCAGAGAATACTTGTTTTGAAATCTGATAAACCATGTAAACAGTGGCAGAAGGATATAGCTAAATTTGTATGACAGGTGATAAAACCATGACTTAAATATAAGATATTACATGATGCAAAGGAAAGAAAAGGATTGGGTTTACCTGATTTGAAAATGCATTTTGCAGCTTGCTGTTTAATTTAGTTAATAAAATGGGGTGTGATGGCTCAGTGGTTAAAGACACTGAGCTTGTTAGCTAGAAAGCTGAAAGGCTAGGTTCCAAACCTGAGTGCTGCTCCTGTCCACCTAGCAGTTTGAAAGCAAGTAAATGCGAGTAGATAAATAGGTACCATTTCAGTGGGAAGGTAAAAGCATTCTGTGTGCCTCAGCATACATTCATGACCACGGAAATGTTTTCAAACAATATTGGCTAAGAAAGCTGACCTAGAATCAAACATGACTAAGCAAGGGAAAACTTTACCTCTTTTCTTTAATGATATTGCTGGGTTGATTAAGGAAATAAAGAAATTACATTAAGCACACATATATTCTTAAAGAATCCTGATGCTATATACTTTTAGTAAGAGGAGCCAGTTCAGAGCAGACATGCCTGAAGACCAAACTCCTTAAGCATCCTTACAAACTTCAGGCTTCATAAGATTGTGTTATTATGAATAGTGATCAACCCAGGAGGCATTCTTGATGCTGTAAACAAATGCAAACCAGCAAACTAAGTAAGCGAAGACATTTCAATGACTCCTTTCTCAGTGTACTCCTTCAAACAGAGTTATTATTATTTTTCAGCAGGTTTCATGGAATGTTTTTGAAGGGTGCTCAGAATACACTTAGGACTGACTGTTTTGGTTCTCCATTCACTTTTCATGTGAGCAATGGAAATGAAACTGCAACAAAATTTAATGAAATAAAAAGTGGGACTTTTGTTAAACTGTTCCTATGTGTTGAGCATGATTAATGAAAGTGACTGTTAATATGCCTTCCAATGAATAGGTTTCATGAACCTCATCCTTTATTATGCTCACTGGCAGTATAGCTATTAACAGTGCTGGAGCCCAGACTTGTGCTTTGAAACATTTTAGACAGAAATAATAGAATATTTCCAATTAAAAAAAAGATAATCTTCCTTCAGAAGAAGAGCAATAAGTATTGTGAATAATTTAAAAGCCATGGGGAATATAAAGATTTATTAAATTTCCCAACAAGCAATAAGATAGAAGTTTTGATTAATGGCTGAGAACTAGAAACAGAATGAATCAAGGACTTTTAAAAACATGATGTTTTAATGCATTTTTGTTACATTTTTACTATACTTCAAACTATTCTTTTCACTTCATGAAAAAAGTTCTTTTTAATTAAAATTATTTTGTCAAAGTCTAGGGAACACACTCTACAGACTAGGATCCGCCATGAAATGGTTTAAAGTATTTTAATTATCAAAATATTTAATTGCATTATTTATTCAAATTGATTTTGTTTTTGCAATATTCATAAAGCAACATTCTAAAGTTTCTTTTTTCTGATTTCATAAAAGCTAGAAATCATAACAATTGGCAATAAAACTCATTCATTTCATTCCAAACTAGTCAATAAAATGCTATATATTTGAAAGAGCACTAATTCAAAATTCAGCCTAACAACATGCTGGAAATTGTTCAGCTAAACACCTTCAAAGAAACAGCATCTGAAATGTTTAATTGTATAAATATGTAACTACATAGGAATATAATATTAAAACGTTAATACTTGTAGCAATAAGTAACAAAACAAAACTAGAAGTAGAGTCACAAATGTGAGACAGATGGCTACATAAATTGAATAAATAAATAAAATGTCACTATTATTAATAATACTAGTGTCTAAAATAGAATTGTAATATATAAAACTACATGAATGCAGAAATGACTTTGATTGAAACCAGTCATCAAAGATCGGGTGAAAATTTGCTGGTATAGTGAATACTGTTGGTGCCTTTAATTCTTATTTCATTGACACAACTAGAAAATTATTTAAGCCAAAGCTGTTTTCCCCACTTTGCAACTTAATCAACTCATTCCACTTCAGCCCATCTTAAAGCATGAACAGTTTTCTGGCATATTAGCAATATCCAGTTTCTATGTACTTGATTTTTTTGCAAATATCAACTTCTCAGGTCATGCACCACAATGTCTTTGCAGCTCTGTACAATTTAAATTGCTTTAGTTGGCCATTATTGTTGGTGGGAGGGGAAGGTGCCATGTGAACATATTAACACATTGTCACACTGATTCCCAATTGCTCTCCAAAGTGCAGAGAGGACACAGGCTTATGTTGCAGTGAAACTGATTTACATTTACATTCCATATATGGTGTCATTTCTCCCCACTTCTCATCCTTCCCTTCAGATAACCAATTCCAGGCCATGTATTGATGCTAAAATACCAAACTAAGATCTTATGCTATAGTCTGGCAAAAAATAAAAAGCCTGGTTTTCACAAAGAGCATTTTCTAACAGGTTATCAAACAGATAGATGTTCACCTTCTAAGAAAAATGAAGAACCCAATCAGCTGTTTACCTGACTATAAGAGAACTTCAAACTGGATAGAAACCTGAGTCACATGCTATGTCTATGACCCCCACTGTTTCTAATTTCATGGCATTCAGTGAAGAGGCATCATATACGTATATTCTTTGGAATGAGAGTACAGCTCTCAGAATAATCTGGAGCCCTTAAAAACAAATTTTCTTGAAGAGCTGTGCTTGTGCTCAACAAAATCATTTATACCTCCTCTGCAGGATTCTCAGCTGACTGTATGAAAATCAGAAAGGTTCAGGGATGGGTGAGAGATTGACCTTGTTTTTTTTAATATCCCGTTTTCCACTCTGAAAAGAGTTTCAAACAATCGACCCCAAAACATTATCATAATTGACACCTAAGAGCAGAACTTTTGAATTGTGGGGAAGAGAGAAGCAGGAGGAACTGCAATATGAGTAGACCTCAGTTATTTCTGTGTAAAGCTTTTGCTTGTTTCCTGTCTTTTTGACAGAAGCTTCTGAAACAGGTGTTCCTAAATTGGGAGTAATTTACAAGGGGATAATTTGGACAAATCCCGAGGGTAATGGAGCAATTTGTAACTGCTTATGTGAGAGTCAAGGATCCGGTTGGGGACTGATGTTGCTGCTATGGTTGTGTAATGCAGCCAAAGTCTATCTGTCTGCTTGCTGAAAACACTTTATTTGAGATTGGGGGAAAAAAGATAATGATCACCCCTATAAAATAGACCAGACTGAGAAACATTACCACATAGTAAAATAAATTACTTTTACTGGAACAGCTCTAGTCATAGACAGTTGTAAGTCTGAATGTGCTTCTCACGCCTTCATGTGAATTGAGAGAGGGCTAAGATAGGTTCTCTCTTTCGTTTCTTAGAATGGACTTAAACCACACTTCTCTGTTCATTCCTTAGATTGTGGTTTTTCATCCAGTTTTTCAAGGTCATTTCCTATACCCTCTACAGCAGGGGTGTCAAACTCAAGGCTCACGGGCCAGATCTGACCCACGAGGTGCTTAAATCCAGCTCACAGGGCCAGCCTGGAACTATCAAAGGACTGGCCTGTGGTACCTCTGGCTGCTAAAATGGGCCGTGTGCACCTCTCACACCTTGTTTTCACCCTCCATGGCTCCTACAATTCTCTGCCAGGACCAAACCAGGCTGAAAACAGGCTGAAAAATGGGCCAAAACATCCCAAGAACAGCCTGAAATGGGATGAAAAGCAGGTCCACCATAGGCCAAAAACAACCGAAAAAAGAGGCCAAATATGATCCCAAAATGTGTCAAAAAAGTGCCAAAAATGGCTGAAAAATGACCAAAAAATAGGCCATTTTCATGTGGCCCATTTTCAGCCTGCAGAGTACTGCAGGGGGCAATGGAAGGTGAAAATGAGGCACGGGAGAGGGCGCAACAACTTTTCACACCCCATTTTAGCCTGCAGGAGGTATCTGTCCTACCCTCCCCGCTGCCGCCACCCCCCACCACCACCGCCGGCCCACAGATTAGAACTACAATGCTGATCTGGCCCTTGAAGAAATCCAGTTTGACACTCCTGCTCTACGTAATTGAATTAAACAGTTTAAGAACCACTTGTTTAAGAAATAAGATTTTTGCCTTTTATGTACCCTTCTTGTGTTCCTGCATTATCTTTAAGTAGGGCAGCTTCAATCTAGTCCTGTAAACAAATTGTTAAGTCTGCATGAAGAGTCAGACGCGAGGAGTTCCAGCAAAGAGTTTATTAAGTGACTACAGCTCGCATGGACCCGTCTTGGCTTGGCTACGGCTGCCTCTTATAGCCTGCAGCCGTGGTTGCCAGCCAATGGGAGTGCAGGGTTTCTTCCCGCAATATTTAAACCAATACCATTTGACATTTTACAAGAACAGTTCAAATAAACCAATAACATTCAAACCTACATACATAACACCCTCCCCACTAGGTTCAGTCCATACCAAACCCCAACCTATCTAATGTATTCCTTTAAATAGGTGGGGCTCTTACGTATGTTGAGACCTTCGTGGTTCAGAAGTTTTAACGTTCTCACCCAGTGAGAGGGAAATGTGTCTGCTGACATTTCCCTGTTGGGACTTCCTGTGAAAGGAGACCCTGTTAGACTGTTAGAATCTGGTCTCTCCTCCCAACCCATCTCCATTCCAATGTCAGCACCCAAGTCAGGTAGTGATGTGCAATCTTCCACTTCTAAGGATGGATCTTGGCATTGTGACAGGGTTCGGGATGGTTCCTGCAATGGTGTTACACATGGGGTTGATTCTTGCTTGCTGATTTTCCTCCTGTTCCCCCTTCCCCTAGAAGTGACATCAGGTGAGGAAGCAAGAGAGAGACAGGGGCGATGTTCCTGAGGGAACCTGGATCTAAGTTGGTCAATGTGCCTGCTCCAGTGGAGGCCATCCTCTGTTTGTACCCTGTAAGAACGAGGGCCAGTGATGTGAGTTATTTCAGCAGGAATCCACAAAGGTTCACCTATAAGGTTCCTAGCATATACAGAATCTCCCACACTGAAAGAACGAACTTTGGAAGTGGAATCCAGTGGTGCGTTGGGTGCGTAAGTGGGATGAAGGCGGTCAAGGGAAGACCTAAGTTTCCTACCCATCAACAACTCTGCTGGGGACAAGTTATTTGATGGGCTAGGAGTGATGTGCTGAACACTAAGAAGCTTTTCAAGCTTCTCAGTGATATCCCCAGGACCCAGCTGCTGAAGCTTCTCTTTGGTAAAGCGTACCATGCGTTCAACCTGGCCGTTAGCCAAAGGGTGCCCAGGGGCAGTGAGGGCATGTCTGATACCCTGTTGTGCTAGAAAGGATTCAAAAATGTTAGATGTGAATTGAGGGCCATTGTCAGAGACAAGGACATCTGGTAACCCATGGGTTACAAACAATTTTCTGAGCTGCTTGATGACAGCCTCAGTTGTAGTGGATGTCATGGGAATTACCTCTAGCCATTTGGAATATGCATCTACTATAACTAGAAAAGTGTGCCCTCTGGTAGGGCCTGCGAAATCAATGTGGATCGTAGACCATGGGCCCCTAGGACATTCCCATTCCTGTGTGGGGGTGTGAGGTGGAACAGGCCTGACTACCTGGCAATTGGGACAAGATGCTACCCAGTTTTCAACCATTTTGTCAATACCTGGCCACCATACATAACTCCTGGCCAATCCTTTCATCCTTACAATCCCAGGATGACCCTCATGTAACATTTCCAAAACCTCCCTTTGCAGTTTTGCAGGAATAACCACCCTGTTACCCCACAAAATACATCCTCTTAATACAGTTAAATTAAGTTTGCCTGGACTTAAAAGGTTGGGCAAGGTGAGGTAGATCTTGAAGAGGCCAACCTTTCTTAATCCAGCCTATAACAGGTGCCAACACAGCATCTTTGGCAGTCTCTCTGGCAATCTCAGCAGCATGGACTGGAAGCTTAGCAACAGTCTCTAGGAAAAAGGTGTGAGTTTCAAGTTCAAAGTCCTCCTTATGGCAAGGTAGTGGGCAACTACTCAGTGCATCAGCATGTCCAATGTCCTTGCCAGGCCTGTGAATCAGTTTGTATGAATAGGCTGCAAGAAATTCAGTCCATCTCAGCATTCTTGGTGACAGGATATTAGGTGTAGGTTTGTCTCCTGCCACAATGCCTAATAAAGGTTTGAGATCTGTAACAATGGTGAATGACCTGCCATACAGATATTCATGAAATTTCTTAACAGCTGCAACAACTGCTAATGCCTCCTTGTCCAGTTGGCTATAATTCCTCTCTGCTTTGGACAAAGTGCGAGAGTAAAATGCAATAGGGGCTTCCCTTCCACTGGGAAACCTGTGACTCAACCCCCCCCCCACTCCAAAAGGGGATGCATCACAAGTCAGAATAACAGGCAAATTCTCAGAGAATTGTATCAATACAGCATCAGATGTGATTAGTCTCTTAATACTGTTAAATGCTGATTGTTCCAGCAAAGAGTTTATTAAGTGACTACAGCTCGAATGGACCGTCTTGGCTTGGCTACGGCTGCCTCTTATAGCCTGCAGCCGTGGTTGCCAGCCAATGGGAGTGCAGGGTTTCTTCCCGCACTATTTAAACCAATACCATTTGACATTTTACAAGAACAGTTCAAATAAACCAATAACATTCAAACCTACATACATAACACAAATTATCTCAGTGATTTCTTGAAATGAATACCAGAGAACATCAACACTGTCATGTCCTTAATTTAAAACACGTTACACTGTTACTAAAATACCAGTTTGATTGTTAGAGGAATCCAAATTTCTGAAGTATATTGCAACTGGCACAATCTTTTTATTCCTTTCTGACTCAGGGATGGCTAAGAAGATTGTTTGATTCACATTGTAACTCCAGCATACCAAATTTCTTCCCAAGCTATTTATGATCCAGAAATAAGGTTTCTTTTTTTTTCAAAATTTGCACTTTTCTAATTTTATGATGCAGTTCATTTCTCAAAAATATGTCAGTGGGGCATAATGCACAGGAAAAAAGGTATGTAATTACAACTAGACAGAACTAAATTAAAGTGTAAAAAATCTAGAAACTGGTTGAAATTAATCATGACTGAAACCTTATTCTCTCACTCCTAGTCAATAGCTGCTGTGATGGAAAGAAATCCAGTCTTTCATACTTTCTACAAATGAAATTTTGGTTGTATAATAGCAGTGATTGATATATATGTATATAAAACAGAAGAAAAGGCAATCCCGAGGCCTCGTCATGCCTTGAACTATATTGCACTAAGCTTTAACCAACTCTGACCAGGCATAATAAGAGCTGTGGTTCAAAACTGCTGGAAGGAAAGGTTGCATTAACACCACTTTCCTCCTGCCTGTAAGTATAAAATACCATTTCTCTCATAGTCAGTACAAGGTTTGTGGGGAAATCTCTATTTTCAAAGACCCTGTTATCAAATGCAAATGGAAATCAAACAAAAGCCAGAGCATGATTATTTTATGAACAGAGCTACTTCAGAAAAAAAGTGTAACTTACTTTCCCCAGTCCAATGATTTATTGTTATTTGGATAAATAGCAAAGACTAAGCCTAATACATCCTCCTCCTCCTCCTCCTTCCTTCCTTCCTTCCTTCCTTCCTTCCTTCCTTCCTTCTTCCTTTTCCTTCTTCCTTTTCCTTTTCCTTTTCCCTCCTTCCTTTTTTCTTTTCCTTTCCTTCTTCCTTTCCTTTTTTTTTTTTTTTTTTTTTTTTTTCTTTTTTCTTTCTTTCTTTTCTCTTTTTCCTTTCTTTTTCTTTTTTTTTTTTTTTCTTTTTCTTTTTTTCCTTTTTTTTAACTGGCTACCCATTTTACTCAGGGTAACTGTGGGTGGCTTACAATCATAAAATCTTACATAGGGACTCTCCACTACCTCTATAGAGAGTCTCAGTCATCCAAGTCATAGTTGTCTCAAGGTGCTTTTTCAAAAGGCAGCTGGACTTTCTTTGTCTTTTCCTTGAAGGTATTTCACTTCTCATCCAGAAAGCTTCTTAAGTTCAGAACTGAAGGAGCTTCTGGATGTGAAGCAAATGTCTTCAAAGAAAAACAAAGAAAGTCCAGTTGCCTTTTCAAAAACCACCTTTGGAATCTCCACTACCTCATCCCCAAAATACGCTGTGATCGGGGCAACCTAGGATGAAACGCTTCACAAAAAAACCCTCTTGACTTGTGGACAGTCACTGAACCCAATTTATTTATTTATTTATTTGTTTGTTTGTTTGTTTGTTTGTTTGTCAATCGCTTACAAGATAATAGGTATAAGTATAAACATAGTTATGAATACATGGAATGGATACATATAAGAAAAATACAAATACAAATACAAATACAAATAATCAATAGGACAGGGGTGGTAGGCACGTTGGTGCGCTTATGCACACCCCCTACAGACCACTTAGGAAAGGGGTGAGGTCAATAGTAGACAGTCTAAGATTAAAGTTTTTGGGGTTTGAGGAAGAAACCACAAAGTCGGGTAGAGTATTCCAGACATTGACCACTCTGTTGCTGAAGTCATATTTCCTGCAATCAAGTTTGGTGTGGTTAACCTTGAGTTTATATCTATTGTGTGCTCTTGTATTGTTATGGTTGAAGTTGAAGTATTCATTGACAGGTAGGACATTGCAATGTATGATTTTATATACTATACTTAGATCAGACCAAAGACAGCATAGTTCTAGGTTTTCTAGGTCTAGAATTTCAAGTCTGGTGGCATAAGGTATTCTGCAATGAGTAGAGGAGTGGAGAACTCTTCTTGTGAAATATTTCTGGACTTTCTCAACTGTGTCAATATCAGATACATAATGTGGGTTCCAGACTGATGAGCTGTATTTGATAATTGGTATAGCAAATGTTTTGTATGCTCTAGTTAGTAGTGTAAAATTACCAGAGAAAAAGCTACATAGGATTAGGTTAACAACTGGCTCTAGCACTAGGTTAGGTTAACAGTGGGCTCTAGCACTTAGATCATTAAAGTTGAGTACTGCAAAATCCTTGACAGAGTTTGGATCATCAACAAGGTCTTGACTAATCAGCCTGTATTTTATTTTCTGATTTTTTTTTGCAAATATGTAAGACAGAGCATTAATTTGTTGAGATTTGAAGTTGCCTCAGCTACTTTGCTCGGCACAGCTGAGGTTGAAAAAGCAGGGAAAAAGTGGCTTTTCAAATGCTGCACACCTGCACGCAGTGCTTTTCAGCTGTCCGGGCAACACAGCTTAAGCTTCTTTACACGCATGTACAGGCACATGTGCACGCAAAGCATGCATGCATGCACAAAACGTAGTCATCGAACCGGTAGTAACACCGGTTGAATCCCATCCCAGGATAGGATAGGATAGGATAGGATAGCATAGCATAGCATAGCATAGCATAGCATAGAATAGCATAGCATAGCATAGCATAGCATAGCATAGCATAGAATAGAAGCATAAAACAGAACAGAACAGAACAGAATAGAATAGAATAGCAGTGTTGGAAGGGATCTTTGAGGTTACTTTTATGACTGGGATATTTCTTCATTAATATCTCAGGAGCAAAGTGTCTTCAGTTGGTATATAATTGAGGAATTCCACCACCTTAGATGTATGATTATACTAACCACATTATAATTACTAGGTTGTTATCAAGGATTGAGTATGTAAAGTTGCTGATATACAACAATAGCACTATTCCTCCTAAATAAGTAGACATTTTGAAAATGGATTTAATTGGAAGATGGGTATTTTTCATCCTTACTATCCTCAAAGAAGGATAGAGAAATATTTCAAAAAATGTTGTGGATGGATTCTTGAAGATATTGAACTGTAACACTGAAACTCTTCCAAGGCTTTGTGCCAAAAATTAAAGCATGGACAGACATTTTTATGCTTTTCACTTACAGTCCATGCATAAATCTTTTATCAATGGGAATATTGGATCATCTCATACCAACAAATCTGGAGCTTGATCTACATCTGCCATTTTTAAATTTTGAACTGAATCTGATGCATTTGAAAGAAAAAAGGGACACGTACAAAATATGGAAAGAAGGACATATAACTAAGGCAGAATATCAGCAGATAGCTAGAATCTGCAAAGATGAAGTCAGGATAGCAAAGGCTCAGAACAAACAAAGACTTGCAACAAAAGTCAAAGATAATAAAAAAAAGTTTCTTCCAACATATAAATAACAAGAAAAAAATCAAGGAAACAGTCAGTCCTCTAAAGAGAGAAGATGGCAAGGAAGTAACAGGCAACAGAGAGAAAGTAGAACTGTTTAACTCATTCTTTGCATCCGTCTTCACACAAAAAGAAACTATAGCTCAACCCACCAAAAACGTAACTGTAAAAGACAGACCAGAAATAAAAGTTAAAATAAGCAAAAAAAAAAACAGTAAGAGAACACCTGTCTGATCTTGATGAAAACAAATCACTGGGGCCTGATGGATTACATCTCAGAGTTTTAAAGGAACTGGCAGAGGTCATCTCAGAACCACTGCACCATATCTTTCAAAACTCCTGGAGCACCGGGGAACTACCAGAGGACTGGAAAAGAGCTGATGTGGTTCCCATCTTCAAAAAAGGGAAAAAAACAGACCCAGAAAACTATAGACCAATCAGCCTAACGTCAATACCTGGGAAGATACTGGAAAAGATAATAAAAAACAGATCTGCCAACATCTGCCACCAAGTTCCTTGGTGGTGCAGGCTGTTAAATGCCTAGCACTTAAGTTCCAGCTGCCTGCAATCAGTGCAGGCTCGAATCCCACCAGGCTCAAGGTTGACTCAGCCTTCCATCCTCTCAGGGTAGGTAAATTGAGGACCCAAGATTGTTGGGGGCAATAAGCTGACTTTGTAAAAATGCCGCTTAGTAATAAGCAGGCATATACAATGGAATGAAGGCTATTGCTGAGCGCATTGGGTTATGCTCCAAAAATTGTAAGCTGCCCTGAGTCTCCGGAGAAGGGCGGCATATAAATAGGAATTAAAAAAAAATCTAGAAACAAGTAAAGTAATAACTAGTAGTCAGCATGGGTTTGTTAAGAACAGATCATGCCAAACCAATCCTATTTCATTCTTCAACACAGTGACTAAATTAGTAGACCAGCAAAATACTGTGGACATAATATATTTAGATTTCAACAAGGCATTCGACGAAGTAGACCACAAGCTACTTCTTAGTAAGCTAGAAAAATGTGGAATAGATAGCACCACCACTAAATGGACTCACAACTGGCTGGCAAACTGTACTCAACAAGTAGTCCTAAGTCTACATGGAGGGAAGTAAGCAGTGGGGTGCCACAAGGTTCCGTCTTAGGCCTAGTACTCTTCAATGTCTTCATTAACAACTTAGATCAGGGAATAGAAGGGGAACTTACCAAATTTGCAGATGATACTAAGCTGGCAGGAATAGCTAACACCCAAGAAGATAGGCTCAAGATCCAGATGGATCTTGACAGACTAGAACACTGGGCCGTATCTAACAAAATGAAATTCAATGTAGAGAAAAGTAAAGTCCTACACTTAGGCAAGAAAAACCAAAAGTACACATATAGACTGGGTGAAACCAGGCTCAATAGCAGTAACTGTGAGAGGGATCTTGGAGTCTTAGTGGACAACCAGCTAAATATGAGCCAGCAGTGTGCAGCAGCAGCCAAAAAAGCTAATGCAATCCTAAATTGTAGTAACAGAGGGATACAATCAAGATCAAGGGAAGTACTAATACCATTCTATAAAGCCTTAGTAAGACCACACCTAGAATACTGCATCCAGTTTTGTTCACCACATTATAAAAAAGATGTTGAGACTCTAGAAAAAGTACAGAGAAGAGCAACAGGATGATTAGGGGACTGGAGGCTAAAACATACAATGAACGGTTGCAGGAACTGGGCTTGGCTAGTCTAGTAAAGAGAAGGACCAGGGGAGACATGATAGCAGTCTTCCAATATTTGAGGGGCTGCCACAGGAGGAAGGGGTCAAGCTATTTTCTAAAGCACCTGTAGGCCAGACAAGGAATAATGGATGGAAACTGAACAAGGAGAGATTTAACCTGGAAATAAGGAGAAACTTTCTGACAGTGAGAACGATCAACCAATGAACAGCTTGCCCTCAGAAGTTGTGGGAGCGCCATCACTTGAGACCTTAAAGAAGAGATTGGACTGCCATTTGTCAGAAATGGTGTAGGGTCTCCCACTTGGGCAGGGGGTTGGACTAGATGACCTACAAGGTCCCTTCCAACTCTGATTATCTGTTATCTGTTATCTGATGCTGCTGATTTGCATTTCCCATGCAGACGCAGTCAATAATTCTAATGAACAATTTTCACCAAAAGGAAAGCAGTAGTATTGTATAAACAAATAGAAGTTTAAATTCTCAAATATAATATTTAAGCACAGAAATATGAAACAAAACTCACAGATAAAATTGAAAAATAACTTTATCATGAAATATTTTAATTGTGCTGGTTTGTGATATCATATTGTATTCATGAATGTATCTGATCTGAAGTTCAAATTATTGTCACCTCTTTTTTATTGTGTTTAAAAGTCATTCTTTCCATTGTCTTAAAAAAACCTTTGTTATGTTGTTTATAACATTCACATATTCTCTTTCAAATGATTATGCCAGCACTGTACAGGACTCTTCACACCTGAAATGCAATGATTTCATTAGTAACAATTTTCCATTTGTCCACAATATAGTAACAATAACTGACTTTGTCTATCTATGGCCAGCTTGATTGAGAACCCTCAGGAAGCTGGGATGGGCATTCTATTCTTCAAAATGAAAATGTGGGAATGAACAGAATGTGGTGGCTAGCCAATAGTGGGTGTGATCCTGCTTTTTGTGGAGAGCAGGCAAGAAAATTGTGTAGTTTAATTCTCCTTATCAACTGTGTCCCTAAAACTCACAGATGGCATATAAAAAGTACAAAGCAAGAGTTTTGTTGATATGTCGGTTGCTTCTAAAAGTTGTGAAAATGATCTTTGGTGATCTAGATCAGGGGTCGCCAACCTTTTGAACCTAAGGGACCACCAAAATCACAATTTTAAATCCTGTGGACCACAGACCCCTGGGAAAATCCTCAAAAATAGTCTGCAGGAAAATTCCCCACCCTGTTTTCCTACCAAATGATCATTCTTTATTTTGGATTGCAGGATACTGGCTCCGGCTCCATTCTCAGGGGGAGAGAGAGAGAGAGAGAGACTTTTGGCTTCATGCAAGGAAAGCAGCACAAGCAGCAGAAATCTTTCTTTCTCTCCCCTAAACTCCACCAGAAATGAGTCTTTGTCAGTGCAGCCTCTTGGAGCAGGAGGCCTTGCAGGATCCCAAAGACTCATTTCTGGCTGAGTTTGGGGGAGAGAAAGAAAGACTTTTGCTACTTTCCTTGCGTGCAGCCAAAAGCACCAGAAGAAAGAAGCAGAAAGAAGCAGCCCAGTGGCCAGGCCAGGTGCATGGGGCATGTGGGGCAAGTTCCCCCCTCCGCCCTTTCCCCTCTCCTCTCACTACTTCATGTTGTTCGCAATGCAAGCAATGCAAACCTTGTGTTCCCATGGGCCATGTGGGTGGTGCAGCCTTATGTTCCCATGCAGCCTTGATTAATTGCTTTTGGGGGTGCACCAAAATTTTCTTGCGGACCACCAGTGGTCCCCGGCCCACTGGTTGGCGATCACTTGTCTAGATAAGAGGTCTCCAACCTTGGCAACTTTAAGATTTGTGGACTTCAATTCCCAGAATTCTCCAGCCAGCTGCCTGGAGAATTCTGAGAATTGAAGTCCACAAGTCTTAAAGTTGCCAAGTTTGGGGACCCTGCTTAGATAATATACCACAAGTTTAGTACAGCAGAATTGTCATGGCTACAATAGAAATTATATTTAATCTCTAAGAGCAGGAAAGACATGTTGCCTTCAAAGCATGATACTCCAATCTTTGTTAAAACTCTCCACAATACTCAGGGAATACTCAGGGAAAGGAAAAAAAACCCTAGCAGTTATGTACAGCCAATGTGTAGAGTTCAAATCCTAACATAACCATAGATCCTAACCATAGATCATCTTTTTCAGTTTCTTAACCTAAAAAATTAGGTGTAATCTTTTTTTATATGTGTTGCATGTGTGATAGATATAAAAAAGAGGCAGAGCTGAGATCATGTTGTAACAGCTGCCTTCTTGATTTTTTTTGTCACCTACTGTGAATGTCCCTTATGAGACAACTATCATTCCAAACTGTGGGGACCATAAACGGCTTGGAATGTTTTATTTTAGGAAGGAAGGGAGGGAGGGAGAGAGGGAGGGAGGGAGAGAGGAGGAAGGGAAGAAGGAAGGAAGGACAGAAGGAAGGAAGGAAAGAAAGAAAGAAGAAAGAGAGAGAGGAGGAGGAAGGAAGGAAGGAAGGAAAGAAAGAAAGAAAGAAAAGAAAGAGAAAGAAAGAAAGAAAGAAAGAAAGAAAGAAAGAAAGAAAGAAAGAAAGAAAGAGAGGGAGGGAGGGAAGAAGAAAGGAAGGAAGAAAAGACAGAAGGACAGAAGGAAGGAAGGAAAGAGGAGGGGGAGGGAGGGAGGGAGGAAGGAAGGAAGGAAGGAAGGGTCACTTCTACTTAATATATTTAAGCTATGTCAAAAAATGTAAACTCATAATTTGCTAGATTAAGTATAAGAAGCCCAGCAAAAATTGTAAAATACAGTTTAATTTAGTTTAGCTGTCTTTCAAAGGTGGAAAAAATGGCATTATTTGCTCATGATGAGAGGAGAAGTTTATTTAAGCATAAATCATTAAGAAGGAATGAACGATTAGCTTTTCAATTGGTCTGGACATCTTAACACCTCTCCATGATACAGATCAACCATATTATTATGTAATATAACATAAAGTGATGCACAAGGTTGCATTTCACTTCCTATTAACATTCCCTCAAAAAATCCAAAGATTTGTTCACTCAAATTAAACAACTACTAAAACAGCTTGAGACAAATACATTTCTATTTCTGTGTTGCAATTGAACAAGAATCTTCCTTTGTGTTCTTTATTCAGTCCAAAGGGACACAGATGCTAAATAAAGTTCACTTCTCATAGTTATTTTGGTAAAGCTTTTAGTCACATTATCCCAATATGCCTCCATCCATTAGCAGTTTCAAAGGGAAATAACCTGGAATTTACCCAGGACAGCATGAAAGTTCAAATTTCTTGTTCTAATTAAAAGTCACATGCTCATTTGTTTTGTTGTGAAGGATGGGAATTCTCTAAAGAAACTATTTTACTTCATTTTATTGTTATCCACTCCAAATATAGGAGAGTCATTATAGTACAGAGGGGAAAAATGTGGAAGAATGGATGTGTTGGAGAAGTCACTCAAACTTTTGTTGTCCTATTTTTGCAATGCTTTCATATATACTAATATTAATATTAGATTTATATACTAACCAACTTCCACCATCAAACAAGAATATATGTCTATATATTCCTTGTTCATGTCCAATTTGTTCATTGCCTGGATTGGTTATAAGAAAGCATTTGATTCTGTTCCACACAACTGGACTGAGAAATGCTTAAACATTTTTGCAATTAGCAGCAACATCCAGAAATTCTGAAGACTTCCATGAAGCTATCACAAACTAAGCTGATGGCCTATGGAGAAGAACTTGGTGAAATTGAAACCAAATGAGGAATCTTCCAAGCCGACTCACTGTCAGCTGTGTTATTTGTACTTTTGATGGCGCATTTTGAACAAAACAAACTATGGCTATGTAGTAGCTGAAAAAGGGTTGAAAATTTCCCATTTGCTCTACATGAGGAGTGTCAAACTTGCATTGTCATGATGGCATCATGTGATGTATCACAACTTTTTCCCCTTCCTAAACTGGGCGTGGCCAGTGTGTGACACATCTGGCCTGCAGGCTGCAAGTTTGACACCCCTGCTCTACATGGATGATTTAAAACTGCTCGCAAAAACTAAAGCTGAATTGAGATCACTGCTGAAAAGCACTGAGGAGTTTAGCAGAGACATTGAAATGTGTTATTTCAAAATATCAGCAATGGAGAAAAGAATAGAATTTTCCCACCTCGCTTCCATGATTGAATAATTATCAATCATCCAGAATGACACCGTTTTCATTTACAGGCCTGAGGGGGGGAAATGGTCTAATGTCCAGCTTATCTGCTCTAATTTTGATCTATTGCGGTTCTGGTTTATATACTGAAAATATGGTTTAGCTTCTTTAGGCTCATATCAGTGATTTATTAATGTTTCTCTGCCATTTCACATCATTTTGTTTATTGGGGTGAATAAAACAGGATGAGTGAAAGGAATTTTATGCAATGCCTTTGAACAATGTTCTGTGTCAAACAGTTCCAAGCAGCTAGAAATAGCCTAGTAAGGATTTTATTTCTCACTGACATTTTTAAGAAATAAAAAAGACTTGAAGCATATGTTTGTATCCACAGAGGCTTAAACTATAAACTATAAACAGTTCCCAGCAAAGATTTGTCATTTTATCACCTTGTTTTTCCTCAATTAGTAAAGAATAAGACTGCAAACATCAGCTAAGTGATACTAAGCTAAGTCACAAGGTAGTAAGGATATCTAAAGATGTCCCTGCTTTAAGAAGTCACAATAAGACACTTAAGACTGGATGCTTTAATTTTCTGATTCATTAGAGCAGTTTGTCAGGTTTTATTGACACTTAAATGTCACCCATTCAATCAGTAATGAATTCCAGAGAGATGTTGCATTCGGGTGGGGTCCAAAACTCTTCTTAATAATCATTAAGGCATTCATAGGCCCAATGGTAGTTAGTCCCATGAGCAAGTGTACTTTGTTTCTAATTGTAGGGTTGCCACATCTGGCATGCAAACTATGGGCGAACACTAGTGGACAGCAAAGAAATATAGACAAAGCTCTTCTTCTTTTTTTTTTTTTGCTGCCATTTGTTGGTCAGGTGATGATTGCCCCATTGGTAAATTTTACATTGCAAAATGCTAATATTGACCTTTAGAGGCATAAGTGGAAGTTTGGGAAGGCCAGAAATGGGCCTGTTTCCAGCTTCCAAAGAGCCTCTGGAGTCTTGGGATGACAAAAACTCCCCCTCACCATGGTGCAGGAGGCTGAGTAGGCCAGGCCCCACCAGCAACCGGGCAGAGAACCCATTGCTAAAATTTTTGAAGCCCACCCCTGGTTAGAATCCAAGTAAATCGAAGAACATCTACACCCCAGTGAATTTGACCAAGCTTTCAGGTCATACTTAAAGCAATTTTACTAGCTCAGTGTTAAGGGAAGTTGAGGGAAGGCTGGCTCTGCTTTGGAATACCAGCATCTCCTGGACAAAGAGCTGAAAAGAAGTTCCTGTCAGCTCTCTTTTACAGGATTGGCCCAAGGGGACCTCTCTGCGTAGATATTGTTTCATCTATTTTCTGGATCACTGCCACTGGGCAGAGTGGCTGTTGCTGCAGGGATGAACTCAAAAAATGTTTTTATTTGTTGTGGGGTCTTTTTTTGGACCTCATGAGAAAATATTGGGCAGAGCTAACAACAACAACAACAATAATAGTAATAATAATAATAAATAGTAACTAAGACAAAAAAGCTCTACAGAGAATCATTACAATGGCCCAGATTATCTCTGGATGACTTCTTCACATCTCTCTGTTTGGGAAGTTGCACGACATTCTCAGAGATTCTTCCCATCCTTCTTACAATCTTTGTGAATTGTTGTCTGCTGACAGAAGATACAGAACAATTAAAAGTCAGATCACACATTTTCTGAACAGTTATCCCAGAGCTATAATTGCATTTAACAATGAACTTAAGGACCACCATCAGTGAGATGTTGGACAGTATTACTTGGTCTGTTGTGTGGATGCTTGTGTGTTTTTAGGAGGCGGGGAATTTTGGCAGGTGCGGAAGGGTTTGCGGATTGTCATGTATTCGTGCGTGTTGGGTCTGGTCTCTGGGTGTTATGTGAATTTTGTTGTATGTATACTGTGTATATATGTACAATGACAACAAATAATTAAAAAATGGTAGAAGGAAATATGGTGGGAACTTCAACTTGGTTTTAGAGGGAAAGAGGACAGGTATGTTCAATTGGGTAGGTAGATGCTTCCTCCCCCTTTTTTTCAGGATGGTTTCAAAGTAACCCAAAGAAAAGTACACCTATCATTACTGAATGGAAAGATCTCTGCCTCAATTCTTTGAGAATCTTTACCAGATAGAGTAAACAGTAACTTTGTTAGATAACCAATGGATTGATAACTTTGTGGTTACATGTTATACAATTCCAGGGATCAGAAATCTAGTGTGCTCTAAATATTCCAAATTAAATTCCCAATTCCCAAGCTCTAGTTAGCATTGCCAGTAATACTGGGAATTATAAATCAAGATAAGTTGCATATGCAGTCACATATCATTATAATACACAGCTTCCTGTAATACAATATAATGCCACAGTGATATAGAAACAATATCTCTGTCATTAGAAAAACTCTACCAAAGAAAAGTCAAGAGAATTAGTTCTTCTGATGTTCATATCTCTCAAACACACTGGGAAATTGTATTCAAATAATTCAGTATTTTCAAGAGGATTTTACCAAAGGTTTATGAGGCTTTGGCTAAATTACAACCTTGCCTTTAAGACATCTTTTCATACTGGGAGGGGGAGAAACCAGAGGTGGTATTCAGCAGGTTCTGACCAGTTCTGGAAAACCAGTAGCAGAAATTTTGAGTAGTTCGGAGAATCGGCAAATGCCACCTCTGACTGGTCCCACCCCCATCTATTCTCTGCCTCCCAAGTCCCAGCTGGGACTGGGTCTTTTTTTGTTGCCCTGCACAGGAGAAAGGAGCTGGAAAGCAGGCTAGTGGGATGGGGAGGGAAACAGTAACCTTCTCCCAGGAATGGGGAGAGAATGGAGATTTTACAGTATCCTTCCCCTGCCATGCCCACCAAGCCACACCCACCAAGCCATGCCACACCCACCAATCCATGCCCACAGAACCGGTAGTAAAACATTTTGAATCCCACCACTGGGAGAAACACTCAGGGGCCAGTTGCAGCTCCAGGGGAAGCTGGTTCCATAAAGTGGGCACCCCTACAGAGAAGGCCCTCCCCCTAGGGACCGCCAGCCAACATTGTCTAGCTGACGGTACCCCAAGGAGGCCCTGTCTGTGAGTGTGCACTGGGCAATTGGTATTCGATGCTGGCAGGAGACATTCCCACAAGTACCCCAGCCCTAAGCCATGGAGAGCTTTGTAGGTAAGCACCAAAACAAGCATCAGTATGTTATGAAAATTACTTTTCTACTTAAGCCACCAACACTGAAATTCCATGGCCAAAAAAATGTTATTTTTTCCCACTCAAGGTACTTAACACTGCAATTTATGCTTGTGGAAGAAGAAGGAAAATAGTGTAAACTATGTAAAATCCAAACAGCCATTTTTAATTTTTGATCTACATCAAACTTGCGGCCCGCCCCTGGTTTAGTGAAGGAGGGGAATCGTAATACGTCATGTGACAACAATGTGACACCATGAGTTTGACACCCCTGATCTATATCATATCCTTCCTTTTACAATACCTTCTAAACACAGCACAGAAGTTTATATTCTGACCACTCACATCCTTTAAACTTCACTAAAATACCTCATAAATGTGGAAGAAAGGGAAATAGTTATGAGACATAAATTAGATTCTAAAATTTTCCAGGGCAACAATGCTGAGAATGTCAGTGACCACAAGCCTCTTAACATAGGCCATGGGAAGAATAAAACAAGCTTTCTGTAGAGCTTCAGAAAGGTGTTAAAAGTACAGTATATCCAAGAAGTTATAAGGTTCAGCAGCAACCTTAACTGTAAGATACAATCAAGAATGGCAATAGGTCTTCAGCTTTAATGTTAAAAACAAAGATTCAGTCCTAAAATGTGCCAAGTTAAGCTTTAGATAGGATGTTTTGTATGTCCTGTTTGTATGTTTGTATCAAAAATAAAAAACTTTTTTATAAAAAAAAGAGGCTTCTTCTATGGCTTCTTTTAGCGTGATCTTAGGTTTCATTAATAACTTGCTCTGTAATACCTTGTCTTTAAGGCCCAGAACAAATCGATCGCACATGGCCTCTTCTAAACTGTTAAATTCACAAGCACCCCCAATGTCTCTTATACTTGCCATGAAGTCGTTTACGTTTTCATTTTCCCCCTGATCACGACGGTAAAACTCGTGTCTCTTAATGAGGCACGATACTTGTGCGCGTAATGGGCTCTTAACAGCTTTTCAAAGTCAGGCCAGTCCATTACCTTCATGCCTGCAGCTCCCACCAATGCCTTCGCCATCTTGAAAACTGCTGGACAGTGCGTGAGAAAGACCGCCTCTTCCGCTTCTCGAAATGTCGGCTAGATCGTTTCCTTCCAGATACATTTGGAAACCATCTGCATACGACTCCCAGTCTTCTGCCATCGGATCGAACGGGGCTGGGGGTGTTCAGTGCAGCCATCTCGCCTTCTTCTGTTCGCTTGTTCTTCTTCAGGGGAATACCACCTTCGTCGCCAGTGTTAAGTTTGCATGAAGAGACAGACGTGGAGTGCTTCAAGTTCTTTTGTTTATTAGTGACTACAGCTCAGAACGGACCCCCTTTGGCTGGGCTGCGGCTGCTACTTATAGCCAGCAACTGCAGTTGACAGCCAATCAGAGTGCAGGGTTTTCCTGCACTTTTTAAACCAATCATTTCTAACATTTTACAAGAGCAGTTCAAACTAAACCAATGACTTCAAACCTGCATACATAACACTTAACATCACATAATGTTTTGCAACTACAAACTCCAACATTACAAATATGACCTATAATGTAACTAATAATGAATCACTTGCACTACAGTTAGAATTTCTTCTGTAACTTTACTGTTGGCATCAGACAGACACTGTTGTCAGTTAATGGCTCATATATTATGTTT
>CM019151.1:116929737-117051908 GCA_009733165.1 Naja naja | reverse complement strand
GGCCGACGGTACCCCAAGGAGGCCCTGTCTGTGGTGCTTCACCGAGATTGGTATTCAATGCTGGCAGGAGACATTCCCGCAAGTACCTCGGCCCTAAACCATGGCTTTATAGGTAAGCACCAGCACCTTGAATCTCACATATATGCTCCTTGTGGCTCTGGAGAGTTGGAGACTATTGGACACATACTCTGCTAATAATTTTTTTTATATATTGGGGGGGGGACCCTTATCTTCCCAATAATCAATAGGTATAGGTAGAGACATTGCTTATCTCTAATGGCTGCTTAAGGATAAACTGACTGTAGCTAGATTCTGGTGGCTAGATTCTGCACAACAGCACTGGGGATTCATTGGAAACAGGTGATTAATCCATCATACCTATTTTAGAGAATTAATGCAGCAAATCCTTTTGCATTATCCCTCTCTAGCATTTTAGTATTTAATGACTATAGGCCTCACAGTTTAAGGACTGATATTACATTATAGTTAGGCCAACCTACATTTTGTTCGTGTGCAACTGACAGATTGGGTGCCAAATTGTGATTTTAATATAGATTTTATTTATTATTTTATTCTAGAATTGTTAACTGGATATTCCTTGAGTGTTTTTAATGACTTAATGTCTGCAACTTTGAAGGATTTGCCACCATTAAGAAATCTCACATGCACTTTACGATCAGATCACTGAGGGATGGAAATTCCATTTCTAATTCCTATCATTTTCAAGGAGTACCTGTATAGTATTACTTTTTAAAAACAGATGGTTTTCATTTACTATTATTGTATATTTTAACATACAGTAAACAAAAAGAAGTCATTTCTTAAAGTCTCTGTTTCTTTTTTCAGTCTGTACTTTATTTTAATTTAATTTAATTTAATAATGGGATTATATGCCCTATCTCAAGGACTCAGGGCGGCTCACAACAGTAAAACATACAATACAAAAGTTTAAAATTTAAAAAATATTAAACAAGAATCCCAATAATTATCATTAAAACTGACAGTAACCAATAAAAACCATTAAACCACCCCCCTCAGTCCAGGTCGACCTGTTGGAAGAGCCGTATCTTCAGGTTGCGACAGAAGGATCGAAGGTCAGGAGCCATCAGCAACTACAAGGGCAGTTGATTCCACAGGGTGGGTGCACCAACAGAGAAGGCTCTCCCCCTGGGGGTCGCGAACTGACACTGTCTGGCCGACAGCACCCTGAGGAGGCCCTGTCTGTGGGAGAGCACAGGGTGCTGGGAAGTTGTTGCTGGCAGTAGATGGTCCCCTCAGCCCTAATCATAGAGCTGGGATTTTAGAGCTGATTTGAATCTGGATCTAATTTATTGCGTAAGTCCCAGTCCCGCTAATCAAATAAATAAATAAATATAGGGCTTTATAGGTGATTACCAGCACCTTGAATCTCTATTTTCCCAATAAATGGTTCACTTTTAATATTTCATTTGAATTAAGTGTTCTTTTCTAATCATAGCACTTGTAAAATATCTATCAGAATAGTTAAGTGCAGTCCACATTCCTGGTTACTCACAGCAGAGAGGTATAGATCAGTGATGGGATTCCAAAAAATTTACTACCAGTTCTGTGGATGTGGCTTGGTGGGTGTGGCATTGCTTGGTGGGCGTGGCCTGGTGGGCATGGCAGGGGAAGGATACTGTAAAATCTCCATTCCCACCCCACTCCAGGGGAAGGTTACTGCAAAATCCAATTCCCTCCTCACCCCACTAACCTGCTTTCCAACTCCATTCTCCTGTGCAGGGCAACAAAAGAAGATCCAGCCAATCAGCTGGGACTCGGGAGGCAGAGAATAGATGGGGGCGAGGCCAATCAGAGGTGGTATTTGCCAGTTCTCCGAACTATTCAAAATTTCTGCTACCAGTTCTCCAGAACTGGTCAGAACCTGCTGAATACCACTTCTGGTATAGATGCTGCATTATGTCTTGCCCCTGTGTACAGAACTGATACATGACTTCCCTCAGTGGGTTGGGAATTTCTCTTTTTTTACTCAGCCTATAGCCTGTGTAGTGTTTTCTATTCCTTATGGATGCATGTTTTGATACAGATTCATCTTACAGTTCTCCATAAATAAAGTTTTCTCAAACTGTGAGATTATTAGCATATAAATTTAATAATAAAAATAAGCAATAATTTATTACCCATAATTTTGAGCTTGTCCTTGATTTTTAGGTTATTGTTGCAACTGCTAGTCTTACAAGAAATGGTTATTTGTGTTTGAAGGGGCTAAAAGCAACCATGAGAATCGTATTAGAGTCCTAGGTATTTCTGTAATTAACTTACATTTGATATTGTTTTATCAATTTAATATTTCAAGCTGTGATCCAGATTAATCCATTGTTGGAATTTCCCTTTAAAGTTTCCTTTTAATTTCAGCTAATGTTGAGGTAAACTGGGATCTAATGAACTGAGAAATTTTATGGGCTACTTCATTTGCTGAACAATTTCTTCTGTGATTATTTTATCTGCAGCACAATCATTTTTCCTTGCTCCCTTTGTTTTTCTATGGACAGTGAAGTTGGGTCTTTTGAACAAGAGCTCAGTTATTAATTGTGCTAATAACTTGATGAATTCCTGCCTACCCTTTTACCTTTTCCTATCAATTCTTCTTCCTCCCTCCCCACCCTCTCTCTCTCACACACACAACTTTCGAAGCTATTTCTGATGCCTGACATAGAAGGAAAAATATTGCAAAACTTCATAAAAGTGGAAAGGATCAAAAACATATTTTAAAACACATTTCCTGCGGATGTAAATAGGTTTGTAGAACATGTGAATCATGTTGACATTAATGCAATCCTAAACTGCTCTTCAGTATTCTTTGCTATCAACATTTATGTTGTGTATTTTCTTGAGATTCTCTAAAGCTTTGGAAAACTTATATAGGTACCCATTGCCCCCAAAAGACTATTTTTAATATACAAAATAGCACTGTATTTTTTAAAATAAATTTAAAACTACTTATTAGTTTTGGAGAGATGAAACTATTCTATACAAAGAATAAAACAGCAATTATAGGCATTAACCAATTCAAGGATAATGAATCATTGATGAATTGTTTATTACAAAACTATTTTGTTACAGGTAAACCTTTATTGTGTAATAATATCAAAATACATGGAATATTCCCCTGACCAAAAGCTTATAATTTCATTAGGTATGAATTATTGATGTCTAGTTACACAATTATAACAGTGTATTATATTAGTAGTAGTAGTAATAGTAACAATATTAAATGTTATTTGTCTTCTTTCCAGAGTAACCCAGAGAATAATACAAGAAAAAAATGCTTAAATAAATCAATTTAAATTTAAAAAATCCAATCAGAGTTGAAATAATTAATATAAAAAGTAAAATAATGTTCATTTTTCAAAAACAGAAATGCAAAATAATAGACTTGCAGCATGGTCTTATGCTACAAATACTTGGATCAATGCTAAAGACATTATCAACACATTTTTAATACTTTAAGCAGTTTATAATCTATCCAGAGAACACTAGCAATTCAGTGGATTAAAATGTACAAAGCATATTTTAATCCACTAACAGTGGCAACACACAACAGTCATTGTAAATATGGTTGTTCTAAAGCAGAGGCTCCCAACCTTTCAGGCACCAGAGCCAGTTCTGTGGAGAAAGATTTTTCCATGGACCGGAGGGGCATGGTTTTGCATGCTGCCTATATCTCATGGATGGGCCTTCATTTGTTTGCATGGACTGATTGCTGACACTCTAACTAAACAACAGACTTAGAATTCATTAAGTTTAATGAAATTAACAACATCTCTTAGAAACTAAATAAACACTCTACATACTTATTTATGTGCATATTTATTTTTCTCATCTATGGAAGAATACCAGTGTTTATTTTGTGCATGGCCACTATAGGTAATTTTCATGTTCTTTCATTTTAGATTCACCTCAAGTTCTACATTAAATTAATCAAGTTTAATTGATCACAGATGAAGTCTACTCTGCCATTTTTTTAATTAAAAAAAGGGTTTTCATTTTAAGAGTTCTGGTTCCTGAAAAGGGAAAGAAGGAGAGCACTAGAAAGAGAAGCAGATTCCAGATAATATATGTCATTCTCTACCTTCTTCTCTTCAGGAAAGTTCTCTAAACCTCCTTGCATTTTGAGAAATCTGGAGTGAACCTGTAGGAAGAAGGTCAAAGAAACATTTCCAAGAGTTGAACTATCCATACCTAAATAAGGACCTATTTAACCATAGTTCCTAACTTTTGATTGAGTAGAGATTTTCTAGCAAATAAAGGAAATGGATTTATTTCAAGAAGTGAAGAAATTAAATTATAAACATCTCAGCTGTGAATAAGAACGTTGAATACAGAATCGTGGGCAGAGGAAGAGTTTTAATTGTGCATAAAATTATGGACCGTAAGAAAGGAAATTAAATAAAATATGCCACATGAATACTCTGGTACACTGTATAAAATGCCAAAGAGTAATGCATTATGAATTGTCCTGCATTCCTATAGAGGAAAAAAAAGAATTAAACCGAATGGTAATTTTAACACTCCGCTGGCAAAACAAAACTGGATATCTTCGATCACCAGCAACTATTTCTTTGGCAGAACACAAGGCTAGGCTGCGGGTTCTATTTATTTCTGGGTCTTGCATAGTGGTTCAGTCTGTTGATAGGCTTTCTAGCTGTTAGGTTTTATGTCCATCTGAATTCCATTTCCCTTGACATAGTTCCTTCTAAAGAATTTATACACAGAGAGTTCCGGCAAGCTATGAAAAGAATACGCTTGGCTACATAGAAAGAACCCATGAAAGCATAATTCATTTGCATCATTCAAAATTTTATTCAGTGGGTTCCACCTGAGGAAATAAGGAAAAATAACAAAGATATTCAATATTATAGCAGGGCAATGACTAGAGAGTTTGGGCAACAATGAAATCTTCTTAGCTACTTTTTGAATATAGGCTTTCTTGATTTCTTTCACAAATTAGGTTTAACCTCCTCCCTGTCACGTGCAAACAATGATTAGCATGATACATTCTTCCTCAGCCCAATCCCCCTTACAGGGTTGTTCCTTGGGGAAGGGGGAGAAGAAGGTGTCTTGGATATATTTGCCACATTGAGTTATTTGTAAAATTAATAAAGGTGGGATATAAATAAATAATGATTTATAAAAACTTCTGTGATCATAGTTGATGTTAGGTTATGTTTTGTTTTGTTTTTATAGCTGTGATTACACAAGGTTATTTGATCTTCTCCAGAATTTTGTAAGCTTAATACTTTGATTTGGAGTGAGAAACAATAGTACAGAATGGAAAACATCTTACTCTTATGAGATTGCCCTTTATGTTTCTTCTTATGTCTCTATCCTGCCCTTGTTCCTTTTCATTCTTCTCAATCATTCTTTATCATGAGTTGTTCATTCCGAGATTAGACCTTTTTTTATCCATAAATTATTCCTTACAACACTGTAGTAGGAAGCATGAACAGTGTTATGCTGTTTCTTTCCAACCAGGATGAATAAATTTCACTCTGAAATCTCTACTTAGCTTCTGAATATTCCTAAACTATAATAATCAATAAAAGTCTTCCAGCATGAGTACTGTGCCTCCTCAGCCTTATGTAGTGGAACAATTAGAGCAAATGTGGAGCACAAGGCAACAGAATCTGCATGAGGCAGTGAACCAAAGATGTAAGTAATGTGCATTTTCATATTTAAGGGTGGGCCATCTCTGTAGGATCATTTAATCCATGGATAAAAATTACTTAAAAGCACCACTGTTTGTTTCCCATTTAAAGACTAGGGTTTAAGGTTTAGGGCTGTAGTGGTATATCATCAGCCTTTTTTTTAGACATTGAGCATATGAAGGATGGGAATTCATAATGATAATAACAGAATAGAAATAGAACAGAACAGAATGGAATGGAATAACAGAGTTGGAAATGACCTCGGAGGGCTTCTAGTGCAACCCCCTTCTGGAGGCAAGTTGTTCCACTGGTTAATTGTTCTGTCAGGAAATTCTCCTTAGTTCTAAGATTGCTTCTCTCCTTGATTAGTTTCCATCCATTGCTTCTTGTCCTGTCCTCAGGTGCTTTGGAGAATAGCTTGACTCCTTCTTCTTTGTGGCAACCCATGAGATGTCAGAACACTGCTATTATGTCACCCACAGTCCTTCTTTTCATTAAACTAGACATACCCAATTCCAGCAACAATTCTTTTATTATGTTTTAGTCTCCAGTCCCCTAACCATCTTTGTTGCTCTTCTCTGCACTCTTTCTAAAGTCTCAACATCTTCTTTACATCATAGTGACCAAAACTGGATGCAGTATTCCAAGTGTGGCCTTTCCAAGGTATTATAAAGTGGTATTAACACTTCACATGATCTTGATTCTATCCCTTTGTTAATGCAGCCTAGAACTGTATTGGCTTTTTTGCCAGCTGCAGCTGGATTATCCACTAGGATTGTCCACTAGGACTTCAAGATCCCTCTCACAATTGGTACTATTACATTGCATAAAGTTTTTTAGTCTTTAAGCTATCTTAATGCTTGGGTTTCATTGGAAAATGGAAAAATGGTTTCTGTTTGGTTTGGTTTCTTGTTTCTTCTAATATTCAATCTTCTTTCTCCCAAAAAGATCTTATTCAATCCAAACTGGGCCAAATGAACTATATATTTGGAACACCAAGAAGACTGCCAAATCTTTTTTTCTTAATAACTGAACACATCTCCATTATGGAATTTTTACATGCTCTTATAAAGTGAAAATATCTTTGGAAAACAGCATATGCAATTGTTTAATTTGACATTGTATCTTCTCTGTTTGCTTCTATCTAAGTAATTGCATGTCCTAAGTAATATTAAGTGTGCATATCTGTATTGAGACAGGCAGACTCTTGCCCAGAATAAAGACTCCAAAATAAGTGGTAAAAGGTTTATTGGTCGCTGCATGGAGCATCAAACCATTAGAAAGAATTTCTCACCCCTTGTGGTGCTTTTTTTTTAAAAAAAGATTCATTTGTGGAATAATCTTTTTATTCTCTCTCTTCTCTATGAAATCTCAAAGGATATCTCATTCTTCTGAAGATCTGGATGTGCTGAGAAAATGAATTGTGGGTTTCTATTATTTACAAAGCTGGCATTGTGAAGATAAAGACACACTGGTTTGTATTGCTTTTACTAAAAGAGAAAGAAAAAATATTTGTCACTCTAATTTTAAGAGAACAGACTTTCCATATAAAATGTTTTTTAGATGAAAACCTGATAGATAAATTGGGAAAGTATATACCGTATTTCCCCGAAAATAAGACCTACCCCGAAAATAAGACCTACCCCAAAAATAAGACCTACCCTGAAAATAAGACCTAGTGTGTTTTTGGGAGCCAAAAAAAAATATAAGACAGTGTCTTATTTTCGGGGAAACACGGTAGTTCATTCTTTTCAATTCAACATTCCTGAATAATGTTATATTCAGTAGATTCCAGAAGAAATTTCTATGCAATTATGAACATATAATTATTCCATTTTTAATAAAATTGATGTATAAAAGATGTATAATAACTTTATGTTATTATACACAACACTACATAGCCTAGAAAAGTATGGTAATAAAAAGAGAGTCATGAAGAAACATTAAAACTTGTTTTCATTTAAATCTATTTAATTTAAGCTTTATCCATTAGCTGTTAACGTCTCTGTTTAAATAACATTCTTTTTAGCACTTTGGTACAGAATACAGCTATTTAGAATCCTCTTTAAAGAAAGAAGGTAGAAAATCCATTAAAATTAGCAAAGCAATAACCATTTTATTCATGAAAATTACTCGTACTAAATATAATAAAGTCTTTTCTCACTGTTAAAAAAAGCTTGACAGAGAAGTAAACATTATTTGGTACTGTCTAAATGGATATTTATAAAGCAATCTTAGCATTTCTGTGAATTGGAAAGCATTTTTTTATCCTAACTGCGTTATGAGTAACATAATGGTGGCACCTTTCCTATCTAATAGTCTTCAACATACAACTGTTCGTCCAGAGATCATTCAAAATTATAATGGCACTGAAGGAAGGGACTCACAATCCCTGTCCAAAGTCATGGCTAGTGCAGTGCCTCAATGGTGAATGAACAAAATTCAGGCATTTGGCAATCTGCCCTTCCTTGCAATTGATCACAGGGATGCTACAGTAGCTTCCTCGCCTATCTCCACCCTGGCCACCCTGCTAGGTCCCCACAGACCTTGGGCCTGCTTTGTCACCCCAGAGGGTCCCTGCAGGCTTTTAGCCTGCTTCTCACCTTGCTGGGGCCCGCTCCCTTCTCCTTTCCCCCCCATCACCAGTTGGTCACTTACCTTTTTGATAAATCTTCTGGAAGCAGTTTGCGGAAGATAGCACTAGCACTTAGACTTATATACCACTTTACAGTGCTTTACATCCCTCTCTAAGTGGTTTACAGAGTCAGCCTATTGCCCCCAACAATCAGGGACTTCATTTTACCCACCTTGGAAGGATGAAAGGCTGAGTCAACCTTCAGCCTGGTGAGATTCAAACTGACAAATTGCAGGCAGCAGAAGTAGCCTGCAGTACTGCATTCTAACCACTGTGCCACCTCATCTCATCAATCTTATTCCCAATAATTTCCATGTATTGGACATCATAAAATGACCAGAGACCATTTATTATGAAAGAGGAGACAGATCTTCAGTGTTATAGAAGCAGATGTTTAAAACAAAACAAAAGTGTTTATTGAGTCTTGTTTGACTTAGAAGATCAGTTGAAAAAAATATATCTCAAGGAGATGGTTCATTGCTTAACATTTGAAAGGAGGTCTTTGCAAAGTAGGTTAGCTTGAGTGAAACATGCCTCTTTGAGCAACCACATCCTCTGGCCTGAACCTCCACCAGGACCAACAATGAGACAAAGTGGCTGTTCAGGTAGCCCTCGACTTACATCAGTTCCTTTAGTGACCATTCAGAGGTAGTACGGGACTGAAAAAAGTGGCTTATGAGCATTTTTCACACTTACAAATGTTGCAGCATCCTCATGGTCACATAATCAAAATTAAAATGCTTGGCATCTGGTTCATATTTATGACAGGTGCGGGGCTCATGTGATCAGCAAAGTCAATGAGGAAGACAGATTCACATCACAACAATATTATTAACTTAACAAATGCAATGACTGTGGAAAGAAAGGTTGCAAAATAGGGCAACAATTAATCTAACAAAGGTTTCACTTAGCAACATACATTTTGGGCTGAATTGTGGTTGTGAGTCAAGGACTCTCTCTACATGCACACATGAGACAGCTTTCAAAAGTGGTGGAACAAGGAGAGGTGTTTCCCTCACACTATTATGCTTTCAAGAGCTTTAGAAAGCCCTACTGTCAGTTTCTAGATTCTTTCCCAGCTCCAAAGTGATTTTTAATCCAAAGGATTCATATTTTCGGAAGTTTAATCTTGGCTTTGTTCCTTCTGCCCCAATCACCTCCACCTACATTGATGAACAGAGAAAGAACCTGAAAATAGCTCATTAATAAAGTTGTTTGTCCAAAATCAGAAATGATATTCTACTGGATTTGAAATAGCCATCGAAGCTGCAATAATTATTGGAGGAGTTAAGCTTCTGTTCCTTGGAGAACTCAACAATTCATTGAAAATCTACTGCTATCTTGATCACATATATCTTTATAAATTAACAGTCTTTCCTATGGAGCAACCTTTTAAAGGTATGCACAATTAAACTGCAGATTGATTAACAAAATAAATTAGAATCTTACCAAAAGAAAATTATTGAATACATATTCCCAAGGGCTTAAAAACATGTCTCTGCATTAGATTCTTTCCGTAATGCAGTACTTAACTTCCTTCTATTGCTAATGTTAATGATTGCCACATAATTAGATTATGCAAAGTTTGCAAGCTTGTTACAAAATAAAAAAAGGACTGAAATACAATCTAAGTTCATTTGCATTTTTAATGGACTCAGTGGAGGAACAATAGGGCATTATTAATATTAAACTTTATTTGTTAATATAATACATATACCTCTTGTTTTTTTTCCCAAGTCACTTATGGGAATTATGAAAGATGCTAGCTGAGAATTCACTCACACGTTCTGCCACATTCTGGGACGACTGCAAATCTTGAGCTGTTTTCATGAGCTGTTCAGAAGAAGTTACTATAGTAGTCCACCAGTATAAATCGGATAGGAATGACCCAAATTCAGCAACAGCTGACAGAAATCATTCTTTGTCTTAGGTATTAGTGTTAGGTATTACATCACAATCATTTCATCTTATCTGAGTTTAACTTTTATCATATAATTCCAAATCCAATCCTCTAGATTTGTTCAACCCCAAATTTATAAGCAAGAAGTAAAACTGAGTTTCATCAGATTATTATTGGCAACCAGCTCAGCAAATGATCCCCCCCCCAATGATTTCATGTATACATAAGAAGATAGAATCTTGCTGGATCTCCAATGAAAATTTAAACACATTTTTTTAATTGCTGTTTTCCTTTCTCTGACCTGTTTACTCTCCATATGTTTTTGCTTTAAGTTCAGCAGTATGAAATTTCTACCTGAGGTAAAAGAATTTCATACACACATTCAGAAATCCCAGATCCTCAAAACGATTTTGACTATTTGTGAAGGGAGTAAAGGATAAAACTTTTCTACTCTGAAGAAGTAGAAAAAGAATAAAAGAGCACCTTATTGTTTGGAGAAGGAGGAGGAAGAAGAATAGGATGCAGCTGCTCCAGGAAAATAGGCAAGAAAAATAGTAATTACAGTCAAGGTTTCTGCCAGGTTTCAAACCAGCAATCTTCTATTTGCAAGGTTCGTAAAACATCCATTGTGCTTATAGTGGAACATATGATAATGAGAGCTTTAAGATGCTTTAGAGAAGAAGGTAACACTGACTCAGTGGAAGGAATGTTCTTTTATGTGCAAGGGAACTGGTGGTGTTGGCCTTCAATAGACTGAAAGGAACTAAATGAGATATACAAGATGGCAGCCCAGTAGCTATTCTCTGAGTCTTTTTCTTTGCAGGTTGTTACTTGGAATGCTGACACAAGAGCTCTTACCCTGAGTTGGAAGTACGTTGGAAAAGTGTATCTGAAAAATGTACCTCAAGGTAGGTTTGATGGCGAATGGGAGACTAATGGATGGCAATGTCCTTGCTTACAAATCAAGGGTGGGATTCTACCAGTTTGGCCCAGTTCAGTCGAACCGGTAGCTCTGAAGATCATCTGGGAAAGAACCGGTTCACTCCGATGATAAACTGCTGGGCCCACCCATATGCCCCGGCTCCATGCTGACCTTTATTTCCTGCTTTCGATACATCACGTGGCACAGCATCAGCTGTTGAAGACACCGGGAGAGTGCAGGAGTGCAGGAGAAGATCAGTAGGAATGCCTCTCCATGTGCACAAAGCATGTGTCATGCCCCTGTTAAAATCTGACTCTGAAGAGGAAGCTGAACAGCTGACAGGGTGTGGGAGTGTGGCTCCATTGGCTATGGAAGAAACTGGGGAAGGGCAAAGTCCGGCTGGGCAGAGCAGGGGAGAGGTAGAACAAGGGAGAGGGAATTCAGAGGAAGACCCAGACCCATCCCCTCTTCATCCTAGGGCACGCAGGGAGGAACAGAGAAGAGAGCAACATGAGTTGCATGGCTTATGGGGGAGGAAAGGACCCTGATTCCCTTCATTAGTTGCAGCTGGGAACACAGTATATAAAAAAGGCAAGCTGCGTGCAACAGGCTGTTGGGGGCAAACGTGACTTTAACTTGTATTGTGGTGGCTTATCTGTGTTCCTGGTATCTTCCCAACTGTGTGAGTTTGCCGTGCTTTCAAGTCTGAAATTCCTGCTCTTGCCCTGCCAAGCTAATTACTTCAGTTTGGTTTGTTTGGACTTTAAGTTACAGTTTGTGTGTACCTTGTTTTGGGCTGAATTTTCTACAGTCAAAGGCTGTTCCTGGGAGAGTTTTTCTCCAGCCAGAAGGTAACCCAGACACTGGGGGCAAAGTTGGAGATAATAAATGGACTTTTATTGCTTATCTGACTGTGTTGTCTTTGTGCCACGCCCTGGGTCATCACAGCATGTGGCAGTCACAAAGCATGCCCACAAGCCACACTCACCGAACCAGTGGTAAACCAATTTGAATCTCACTCCTGTTACACATATTGGTAGGGAAGCAATCCCTCAGTCATTTCTATCAAGAAACAGCTCATTTAGGCTTGTTTTTATGGCATTAGTAGGAAATATTATAATGTGATGTATTTTTAATAGAATTTCCATCCCAAAGTTTCATAAGTAAAACAATCCCAAACATCAAAGCAAATCATGAAAACCAAGTAATGAATAGTTAGCTAGAAACACTTAAAAGAGTTATTCAATGTATTCCTTTTAAACGGGACAGTACTTGGCCAGGAAAATATTACACGAACAGGATTGACACCAAATGAACCCTCAACTGCAGTATATGTTTATAGTGGATATGCATCTTTTGGATCACAATACAGGTAAGTGCCTCAACTTACGACCACAACTGAGTCCCAAATATATGTTGCTAAGTGAGAATTTCATTAAATGAGTTTTGCCCTATTTTACTTTTCTTGCTAAGTGAATCACTGCAGTTGTTAAATTAGTAACACCATTGTTAAGTAAACCTGGTTTCCCCATTGATGTTGGTTTTCCAAAGATTGCAAAAGATGATCGCATAACCGCAAAACACTGCAACCATTATAAATATGAGTCAGTTGCCAAGCATCTGAATTTTGATCATGTGACCATGGGGAGGCCGCAACGGTTATAAGTGTGAAAAATAGTCATGTCACTTTTTTCAGTGTTATTGTAACTTGAAAGGTGACTAAGCAAACTATTGTAAGTTGAGGACCACTTGTATAGCAAATTCTTGGGGGGCGGGAATATAATTATAATTGTTGGCTTCAGGTTCAGCTGAACTCTCAGTCAGAATTACACCATTTTTAAAAACTGTAGCTATATTCATATTGCCAAGAGCCACAGTGGCGCAGTGGTTAGAGTGCAGTACTGCAGGCTACTTCTGCTGCCTGCCAGCTACCTGCAATTTGGCAGTTCAAATCTCACTCAGCCTTCCATCCTTCCAAGATGGGTAAAATGAGGACCCAGATTGTTGGGGGCAATATGCTGACTCTTTAAACCACTTAGAGAGGGCTGTAAAAGCACTGTGTAAAGGTGTATAAGTCTAAGTGCTATAGCCTACTCCTTGTGAAATGGGATGTTTCTTTTCCTCCTGCAAAGATTGCAAATAAGAATCTGTTCTACAAAAAAAGAAAAGTGGCAGACTCTACCACTGATGACAACTCTTGACTTGATTTTATGGTCACATATCACAGTGAATTTGAATATTCATGGGCAAGAACAATTCAAATCCAAAGGGAAAAGAACATTACAGTTCATTTAGTGTCCATTCAAAATTATAATGGCACTGAAAAATGTGACTTGTGACCATTTTTCACAATTACAACAGTTACAGCATCCCCATGTGATCAAAAACCAGATACTCAGCAACTGGTATATGTATGTATGTATATATATATGTATGCATGCATGCATGCATGCATGTATATGTATATGTATATGTATATGTATATGTATATGTATATGTATACATATATGACATTTGCTGTGTCCTGGGGTCATGTGATCCCCTTTTAATGACCATCTGACAAGCACATTCAATGGGAAGCCAGATTTACTTAACAACCTTGTTACTAATTTAACAGCTGCAGTGATTCACTTAACAAGCGTGACAAGAAAGGTTGTAAAATAGGACAAAACTCACTTAACAAATGTCTCACTTAACAACATAAATTTTGGGCTCAATTGCAGTCGTAGGCCGAGGACTACCTCTATGTGTGCAACTAAAAATCTCTATATGCCTTATTCTAGTAAGAAAATATAGCATCCTGAATACAATCTATAACAATCATTGATTCAAATCCAAAAAGAGGCATTGCATCCTGTAAGGCCAAAAGCACAGCGTCTTTCAATAGCCTTTTAAAGCAGCTGTAACTTTCCTCAGGATTATTTGGGATTCTAAATGCAGTTGGTGCAACAAAATGAAACAAAAGTACCCTGAGCCATATTTCAATATGTTACACATTTCCCTTAATAAAAAGATTTCAAAAAAAATTAAAGCACATAAAAAAGCATGCTTCTGTGCTCCTTTAAATCAAGGATGTGGTTTCTTCACGCTATAAACACAGCTTGTTGAATGACAGCTAGATTAGAAAATGTCTTGATAAATTGGAGGCAACTAAATATCTAGGGGAAAACAACTATTTTATTTTATTGTGATAAATCTTCTCACATCTTCCTATGCTAGCTGTGCCTTTCATTTCACTTTTAAGAGATTGTGACCCTTCTAGCTGCTTTCGATTCTACCAGATAAGGTCACTGCAAAGATAAATAAATTAGGGATCATAAGTATTGAATACAATACATTAATAGATTTCCATTCTTCCGGTTTCATAGCAAGATAAGTATCAGCTGACAAGACTGTCTGTTTTTCCAAGGTATACTATAGAAGACTGCCAGCAATACATATACATGCATACATATACACTGTTCCAATGTTTGAGGGGTTCCCACAAAACACAAGGGGGTCAAACTATTTCCCAAAGCACCAAAAGTCAAGACGAGAAACAATGGATGGAAACTAATCAAGGAGAGAAGCAACCTAGAACTAAGGAGAAATTAACTAACAGTGAGAGCAATTGACCAATGAAATAGCTTGCCTTCATCATTGGAGGCTTTCAAAAAGAGCCTGGACAACCAAATACCTGAAATGGAATAGGGTCTCCTGCTGAAGCAAAGGGTTGGACTAGAAGACCTCCAAGGTCCCTTCCAGCTCTATTATTCTATGTTCTATATGAATGTATACACACAAAATAAAAACCAAGAGAGATTGTTAGTGTTATCAATCCTTCCGGGCCCAATTCACTTTTTAAAAATACCATGACTCTTAAAGAATGGGCAAATTTACATGCATTTACCTGGAACTAAGACCCCCTAAATATAATGCAGTGCATTTTTTGAGAAGCTTTTCTCAGTCTGCTTGATTAGTTTAGTTTTAAAAATGAGTTATGGTAAACTATGATAATCAGAAAATCCCAACATGTAATCAAACATTCAGCTTTTGAATTTTGAATGAGAGCAAAATCTTCAGCAAGTGTCGAGTGAATTGGATAACGTCAGCTTAGTAAGCCCTTGAGCAAATTATGTACTTGAAATGGAAAGTTCCTTCCTTGCAACATTAGAAGATAAGCCAGGTTAGAGGGAGAAAAAGAATGTGACAGTGCGCATAGTAAAACATAATTAAATAGCATTCAATGAATCATGTTGTAAAATACTAATAAAACTAAGCAGGCAGACACAGTGACAAGTCAATAAAATAGAATCATTGGAAGGAAGAATAAAAAGATTTGATATGCTAGCGAAGAGATTTAATGCTAAAGAGCTCCATTTGCTTACTTAGCCTGATGTCGAGATTCTGAGTTGAATATAAAAGTGTCAGTTGTTGATATCGAACACCTTGGAATCTACAGTAGCAAACAAAAACAAGCCTTGTTATTGTTATGCCACCACAATTATGTCCTAGAATAATATCTATGGAGATTCCCAGTCATCCAGGTCATGGTTGTCCCAAAGGTGCTTTTTCTAGAGGCAACTGGACTTTCTCTGGTTTTTCTTGGAAGACATTTTGCTTCTCATCCAAGAAGAGCTAAAAAAGCTTCTTGGATGAGAAGTGAAACATTTTCCAAGAAGAACCAGAAAGTCCAGTTGCCTCTTGACAAAGCATGTTTGGTCCTAGAATAATATTGTTAATGTCTTCAGGTTTGATGTTATTAAAAAAAAATGATGCAAAAACAGGAACGGTCCCACATTTGGAAGAGTGAGGCAGTGATTCGAACAATTAATAATGAGAAGGCACTGAAGGAAAATGTGGACTTTGTCCTGAAAATTCTAAGCTCTCTGGTTACAGGTAAATGTAATGTGCAGCAGATTGCTTTTCCAAAAGGCCTTTCTCCTGGGGAAAAAACTGGTAGGCTTTTCACGTAGAATGGGAGGATGGAAACCTGGAAAAAAAGGACTAAACTTTAGCTCCTTTTTAACCTACACAGCCAAGGGCATCTGTGAAGGAGAGGGATCAATAATATCAAAATGGCAACTGCAACTGAGTGCTTGGGGTCAATTGAAATGTTTACCTAGTTGCACAAGCCTAACTTAAATAAATCAAGCCTATTCTATGTTGGGATTGATTGGGGGAAGGAATAGCTTTTCTTGAATCTAGTACAACCAGCATTGCCTACAGAAAACCTTAAAGATGCTAAACTAAAAATCAGGTGTGATAATGTTATTATGTAGATGCTACAATTATGAACTGACCACTGATACAAGTATGTAATTTTCAACATTTGAGTGATGTCCTCATCACACATGTTTTGTCATTTTGTCCTGCTGCAGACACCTATGAATATAGTTTACTGTATATCATGGGTGTCAAACTTGCAGTGTCACGTTGCCATCACATGATATTTCATGACATTTTCCCTTCACAAAGCTGGGGTAGGTGTGGCCTGCGCGTGACGCATCGGGCTGCCAGTTTAATACCCCTGCTGTATACAATGCTCTTGAATTTTGTGAATGGTTGAGATCTTAATTTTGGCTCACTCAGAGGAACCTTTGTAATATATTTGCTTGACTCATCAAATGGTTCGTATCAGCCATTATGTATTATGGTTAATATAAACCATACTTTTCAGTTTCAAAAGAAAAGTTTTATTGCCTTTCTTGCTGTGCTGTAAGTTGCCTATGTTGTGATGTGATTCTATGATATGATTACACTATACTACTGGACTGTTTACTGGTAGCCTTTTCCTTCAACAAAACCTTCTGAATGACCAGATAAAAAACAGGAAGCAAAGCAGTTAATGCTCATGAAGTGAGAGCAATGCACAACTTGCAATTCATATCCATTATCGTCTTTTGTGAGCAGAAGTACCAATCCATAGTTTATTTTGTGAGCCATGATACTTTTGCACAAATCACCTGAGAGATTAACACACACATAGCCTCCCAATCTGCTGCTCCAGCTTCCAGATACCATACAGTACATGTTTCTGCAACTTTCAGCATTTTACTCGATTGATCTCTGCATAAAACATAAATGAATGACACCATAAATGGAAAAAGATGTAACAAAACCCTTCACATTCAGTCTGTTAATTTGTCTTATTCCAATCTTTCCTGGGTCATTTAGGTGATCTCAATACCCATTATATAAATGTATTAAAATACATTTTCAGTTAGTTTTCAGGTACAAAATACAACCATTTGTGAAATTTCTATGGCCTTCAAAAGAGGCACAGAGCTGTGAATTCTTTTTCTTTTGTGCTTAGAGCTTGGTTCTGAATCAAACTGGTTCACCTACAGTATAAATTATTCTTGGTACAATAAGAGCTGTTTTTAAGATTATAGCCCTTCTTTCCTTACAGCAGAAGGAAAGCCAAATTTATCAATTTTTTTTCTTATACAACAGCATAATTTAAGATGCACCACCATGATTTCATTATCTTCCTCTGTAACTATACTCCTATTGCTAAGATAAAATATCATAAATGTTTTTTAAAGTCCCAGACCAAAATAAACACATTGTTTTTAATTACTTTTGAAGTACAAGATGTATCACCACCAGACAGGCATTTTTAACTATGATACATTTATTTACTCTGCTTTAGCTTTGAGCTCATGGGGGTTTGTAATTAGACTGTGTGAGTATGACTCAGTTGATGTTTTCTCTTTTTCAAACAGTTTTGTTCTACCTTTCAAAATGAGGAAAATGCTGTGTTATATACCACAGGCTTTCTGCATAACGTGGAAACATAGTTCTTGAAAAAAGTGATGTTTTTAAATGGTGGTTTTAAATTCACTGAAGGAAAAAAAGAAGTCGTTTGCAATGCCCATGTTTTCAAATTAATAGCGCTAAGCAAAATATTACTTATTGCTTTTCCCAGACTGCCTTAGACGGTGGGCTGTTCTTTCAGATTCTTAAAGGTAACTTGGTATAATTTTTTTTTTAATGAAGCAGATGTCTTGAAATCTCCTTCCCATATCCTGATGCCTTGGTCTAAGCAGGTAATATCTCTTTTCTGTCTTGCCTGCTCATATGATGAATGCCATGCTTTGCTCCACTATTCAGAGTGGTAATAGCTACATTCCAGCCGTAATCCAAAACTTCAGAACTAAGGTTCAGAGCTGTTTGATCTATGCTACAAGTTGATGGTTATTGCAATATGGATCTGTAGAAGCCATGCAATCAAAATTCTTAAGGGCCCAGTTTGGCATGCCTAGAGTATCTCTAACTCCCTGTAAGGCTAAAGGATATACCTGATTTCACTAGAGACCCTAATGTTCCTATTCATGATACATTTACAAAAGATAATTCATTCCCAAAGATCCCAGTTCTGTATCAAGTCCATGTTAAGATTCTGTGGTTTTTCCAAACAACACTTGATAGCTGTGAGAAAACTCTGTTTGAAATAAAGTAGCAGATCCACCAAAAGACTCCAGCAAAACTTGAACAATTTATAGCTCGGGCATGATAGAAGATAAATTTTTAGTGGATAGATGCCTCATTTGTTTTTGTTGCAGAGGAGTTTTTACATCAGGGATTTTCAAATTTAGCAATTTCAAGTTACGTGGACCTTAACTCCCAGAATTCCTAAAGTTGTCAGGTTTGAAAAACATGTTTGGCAAAATAATCAGATTTTATGCCCTCCTTTAAGTCTTTCTGAAAAGGGATTTAAACAGTCCAGAAATGGCACACATAAAACAGTACCTTCAACCGGTCTATGTGAAGAAATGGCCTTGATCATACATAGTCTCCTCTCTTGCCCTTTAAATTCAAAGTTTTAATTTTACTACTCTCATCCTCTAGGCCAGGAGTAGTCAACCTTTTTATACCTACCGCCCACTTTAGTATCTCTGTTAGTAGTAAAATTTTCTCTAACCGCCCACTGGTTTCACAGTAATGGTGATTTATAAAGTAGGGGACAAAACCCCTACCACCCACCATGAAAGCTGGAATGACAACTAGTGGGATGTAGGGACCAGGTTGACTACCACTGCACTAGGCAATCTAAATAGACAGTGTTTTTTTTCCTTTCTCTTTTTAGTTGATACTTTAGCAACAACTTCCCAGAAAATAGCTAAATTCTGTTTGATCTTTACCAATGTTCATGGAAATCATAAGGTTAAATTCCAATTATTGCTTATTCATTTAAGCAATAGCCTGTGAAAAGAAATAAATTATACTCATCTATTCCCACAACCATCCTTTTTAGCAATAAAATAATATTTATCATTTTTTTAAAAATTCATAGTTATATGCCACCCTTCTCCAGAGACTCAGGGCGGCTTACAATTTTTGGGATACAATCCAATGCGCTCAGCAATAGCCTTCCTTCCATTGTATATGCCTGCTTATTACTAAGCAGCATTTTTACAAAGTCAGCTTATTGCCCCCAACAATCTTGGGTCCTCAGTTTACCTACCCCAAGAGGATGGAAGGCTGAGTCAACCTTGAGCCTGGTGGGATTCGAACCTGCAATAATTACAGGCAGCTGGAACTAAGTGCTAGGCTATTAACAGCCTGCACCACCAAGGCCCTTTCATCATGGCTCTCATTTAAGCAGTTTTAAATTTTGAAAACTTCTGAACCAGATTCTAACTTTTCAACCCTTCTGTATTTAATATTTTTGGTAATATTACAGTCATTTGCCTAGTAACCTTTTTCTAATGGTCCATTTCTCATTTATATATTTTGGTTTATTTATTCCAATTGTCTTTTTCAATTGCACAATTTCCCTGACCACCAGAAATATCTGGTCAACTGATTAACTTCCAAAGCTTCAAGTAAACATTCGAGCCTATTTCATTGCTTTATTATTTAGATTCCAATCATTGCATTGTATTAAGTAAAATTCCCCATCTAGGCTTACTTTAAATTTGGGGAGACAGATGGGAGCTTTTTTTGCTCAGTCAGGAGACCTTCTTTTTTTCAATAAGTTGTTTATTTTTATATTTTTTTAAAAAAACATCTCTTTTGGTGAACAATGTGGTTCCAGGTTTTTACATTTCAATACAAACATGACCATAGTTACATATTCATCTTTCGTATTCAATTTCATATTGTATTATTACTTATTCCATTTTCCTTTAAATATTCTCAAATATTCTTATATTCATTACATTAATTTTATCCAATTCCAATTCATATCATAACTTATTTCATTTTTCTTTAAATATTCTCATATCTTGTATTATCTACAATTCTTATTTCATTTCTATATTATTATACATATTTCATTATACATATTTACTTTTATCTGTCACATCTGCAATTTTATCACATACTATTATTCCATTCATTGTTCAATAGGTTCCATCCTAATTCTAATAATACAAAAGTTGTCCCCTTTAATTGTCAATTCAAGTTTGCCACCCCTTTGCCTTATACACTCCCCCAATCTATTCTCTTTAATTCCTTATAAAGATTTACCATAATATAGTCATTTTTTAATTATCACATTTTACATTAATAACAATAATCTCCTAACTACTAAATATCACATATGCATACATATATTTGAGTCAGATTCCACGTGGTATTCTTTTTCTTAATTACATTCTAAATTATCTATTAATTTCAAAAATATTACTCTATTCAATTAATTTTAGAAACTGATAATAGTTTTTCCATTACAATTCTCATAGCTCATTTTAATTTTATTTATCACTTTATTGAATATAAATTAGTATACTTGGAAATGTGCAGTATTATACTACAAAAATTAGAAATGGCGACACAGATTGAAGAAGAACAAAGAGAACCAGAGGGGGAAGAGTTAAATAAAGAGGAAACCAGCCTTAAAGAACAAGTGGAACAACGAACACTAAAATGGGGGTTAAAACTAAAAACTTGAGGTTTGATGTGATAATTAAAGGGGGAATTGTTTGGAAAATTAAACAAAGGAAAAGGAAACAGCAGAAGAGAGAATTACAGAGGAAAAATCAAGAGAGGGAGGGGATAAAATAAATAATTGGAATAAGAAATGGAGGGAAATAATAAAGGTAAAAAGGAGAATTAAGAGAAGCAAGAGACCAGCAAATGATGGGAAGCAGAAAGCAAATAAAAATGAAAAGAAATTTTATAGTCAGGAGAATGAGAGACAATGGGTAGAAGAAGAGCAGGAAAGAGGATTCTGCAAGGTAACATGTGGTGATGTATAAGAATATAGATTTAAAAATAGAAGAATTGAACTGATATTTTTTCTCCTAAGGATTATTATTAAACCAGATATAAATTTAATTGAAATAGATATGGAAATGGGAATTTATTATAGTCAAGACACCTTCTGAGGTCACAGGGAACATAGCTTCTCATTTGCTTCAATCTACTTTATATAACATAATCTCTAGTCCTGCTAATTCAGTTTCTCCAAGGTCTATGGAGTTTCTCAGTCATCAAGGTCATGGTTGGCCCAAAGGTGCTTTTTCAAGACATTTTGCTTCTCATCCAAGAGGCTTCTTCAGCTTCTCCAAGATTTCTCCAAAGTCATTTCTCAGACTCTGTACTTTGATGAGCATAACAATGTCCATAGCAGACTAATTTATCCATTCCATGTCCTTTTCAAGAATGTGTGGATGTCCATAGCCGGACAGTTTAGTCTACCTGATCCCAACTATACCCTCAATTCTCAGAAAGAGCTAACCTAGAAGGTATGCAACTAAGCATGAGAACAAGAGAAGGAATTATTACAATTGGAAATGAAGAAGGTGGAAGTCATGTCTAGTCAAATTCAGCAATGACAGAGGATAAACAGGATCAATATCCAGTTGCCAAGGATTAAAAAGCCACATTAAAGAGCCACAATTCTGCATGATCTCTTTCTGGAACTCAGCTTGATGCAGTTGTATAAAATCCTCAACAGCAGAAGGATCTCTGAAGAGAGTAAAAACTATAGGCCATGAGGGGCATATGATATGGATTTTGTAACTTGTTAACTGACATCGTTACTTTGTATTTTAACTTATTTCTCTCTCTCTTAAAATGGCATTAAGGCTCATTACAGACTGGGATGTAGGGAAACTTTTTGTCCTATTGCTGTATGGATTAATTGATAGCTTTTAACATTCCTAAACTGAAAAGATAAATCTCCTGATAAGAAAAAGTTTGTTAGTGCCAAGTGGGATCTTGTTTATCTCTTCGTGAACCCTTCTCTTTAAATATTACGCCCCTTCTGACATCACACTTCATTTTAATAAATATGTGTGATATCATGGGATGCAAATATGTAACATGTTAGACTACATGTAACTGATTTCCTATGCAAAGCAGGTTACTTTTATCCTGTCCGACCAACTTTCCTCTTGAATTTTCTTTGTAGTGTTAACTATAAAAAGAAATGTAGGATGGGTTTTCAGGTTCTCCCTTTTCAGAGGGAGATCCCACTTTATTAGGGTACCTGGTAAAGCCTAATAAATTACTTTTAAATGATCTTCTGACTCAGTTGCTTATTCGGAAGATAAACCAAGACAGAACCTCGGATCAGATTTGGCTATCAGCCATGACAACATTTAAGAACCTAAAAAGATGGGATAGGACTAAATAAGCCAAAACCATGCTTATGAGGGTGGGCCAACTTATTTGAACTGGCAGAGTGAAACTAACCCTATTCAACTAGGGAAAATCTTGGAGAAACTGTGAAATATAGTAAAAGTTGTGCAAAGCTTTTGAAGAACCTGCATAATGTCCACTGACAATCATAAGAAGACCTCCAGAGCAGATACATTTTAAATAATATAGCACAGTTTCTTCCTTTTTTTCTACTGGGTTTCCTTTTCTACTTAAAAGGAAAATTTGTTCCTTTTGAACAAACTGTATCCTTCAATTGCTATATTTCTTTTTACAGCAATCATTGTACCAGGTCTATATTATATCTACTAAATATTTGCATTTTATACTCTCATTTGTTTCTTGTTATTTCTTATACAGTATCGCTGCATTGCAAAAAAGCCATAAAATTTATGAATCAAAGTATCTTTTTTTGTAAGAAAACCTTGGTGATTTAATAAGCCACATTAAAGTATCTCCCATGTCCTTCATGATGTACAATTCATTTCCTGAAGTTATGTATCAAGGTTTTTTTTTAAATCCAGTCCTTCCAGGATTCATTTTAAAGGTCTCCTGGTCTAGTGCATCTTTCTTTGTTCTATTACTGTTTTTCACAATCTTTGTAAGGTTCAGTCCCTCTTGTACCATTCAGTTTTCTGATAATTTAGACCCTGGTCCCTGAAACTACATCTCTCTGTCCATCCTGTTTCTGTAGCCAGACCTATATTTGCAATATGTTTCTTTTCTAACTACTTCTCTCTCATGAACTATTATGCTATATATTATTGTATTGTATTGTATTGTATCGTATTGTTGGTATGGTATGGTATTATTATATTACATTACGTTATGTTAAATTTCATTAATCTATACTGTTTTTCCATTGCTGTGTATTCTCTATATTTAAATTCTTAATCACATATTATTGGAATTTAAAATAAGATTAACAAGCATTTGATTATTTAGAATGGAGAAAGCTATTTAAAGTTTTGCAGGGAATGAGTACTAATAAAGGGTATGTATATTTTAGAACAGTGATGTATGTATAGAAAGTAAATAATTAAACAGTTATAAATTAACTAGGATTTCAGTTGGAGTAAGATGTGAAAAAAGTTATTTCATTTTGCTCTTTCTTTATGCAATTGTTCTTGAACTACTGGCTCATTCTTACTGTTAAGTTTGCATGAAGAGTCAGACGCGAAGAGCTTCAGTGAAGAGTTTATTAAGTGACTACAGCTCGAATGGACCCAACTTGGCTGGGCTATGGCTGCCTCTTATAGCCAGCAGCCGTAGTTGCCAGCCAATCAGAGTGCAGGGTTTTCCCGCACTATTTAAACCAATACTATTTGACATTTTACAAGAACAATTCAAACTAAACCAATGACATTCAAACCTACATACATAACACCCCTCCCCACTAGGTTCAGTCCATACCAAACCCCAACCTATGTAATGTATTCTTTTAAATAGGTGGGGCTCTTACGTGTACGTTGAGACCTTGGTGGTTCAGAAGTTTTAACATTCTCACCCAGTGAGAGAGGAAATGTGTCTGCTGACATTTCCCCACTGGGACTTCCTGTGAAAGAAGACCCTGTTTGATTGTTAGAATCTGGTCTCTCCTCAACCCATCTCCAGCCCAATGTCAGCACCCAAGTCAGGTAGTGATGTGCAATCTTCCACTTCTAAGGATGGATTTTGGCATTGTGACAGGTTTTGGAATGGTTCCTGTTGTAATGGCTCATTACACATGGGGTTGATTCTTGCTTGCTGATTTTCCTCCTGTTCCTCCCCTTCCCCCTAGAATTGACATCAGGTGAGGGGAACTAGAGAGGAACAAGTGCGATGTTCCTGAGAAAACCTGGAGCTAAGTTGATCAATGTGCCTGCTCAGAGAGTCCATCCTCTGTTTGCACCCTGTAAGAATGAGGGCCTGTGATTTGAGTTATCTCAGCAGGAATCCACAAAGGTTCACCTATAAGGTTCTTAGCATAAACAGAATCACCCACACTGAATGTGCAAACTTTGGAAGTGGAGTCTAGTGGGCGTTGGAGTGCGTAAGTGGGATGAAGGCGGTCAAGGGAAGACCTAAGTTTCCTACCCTTCAACAACTCTGCTGGGGATAAGTTATTAGATGGGTTAGGAGTGATGTGCTGAACACTAAGAAGTTTTTCAACTTTCTCAGTGATGTCCCCAGGACCCAGTTGCTGAAGCTTTTACTTGGTAAAACGTACCATGCGTTCAACCTGGCCGTTAGCTGAAGGGTGCCCAGGGGCAGTAAGGGCATGTCTGATACCCTGTTGTGCTAAATAGGATTCAAAAAGGTTGGATGTAAATTGAGGGCCATTGTCAGAGACAAGAACATCAGGTAACCCGTGGGTTACAAAAAGTTTTTGAGCTGTTTGATGACAGCATCAGTTGTGGTGGATGCCATGGGGATTACCTCTAGCCATTTGGAATATGCATCTACTATAATAAGAAAGGTGTGCCCTCTGGTAGGGCCAGCAGGAAGTGGGCAATGACTCAGTGCATCAGCATGTCCAATGTCCTTGCCAGGCTTGTGGATAAGTTTGTATGAATAAGCAGCAAGAAATTCAGTCCACCTCAGCATTCTTGGTGACAGGATAGTAGGGGTAGGCTTGTCTTCTGCCACAATGCCTAACAAAGGTTTGTGATCTGTAACAATGGTAGATGTTCTCCCATACAGATATTCATGAAATTTCTTAACAGCTGCAACAATTGCCAATGCCTCCTTGTCCAATTGGCTGTAATTCCTCTCTGTTTTGGTCAAAGTGCGAGAGTAAAATGCAATAGGGGCTTCTCTCCCACTGGGAAGTCTGTGGTTCAACCCCCACCACTCCAAAAGGGGATGCATCACAAGTCAGTACAGCAGGCAAATTCTCAGAGAACTGTATCAGTACAGCATCAGATGTGATTAGTCTTTTAATACTGTTAAATGCTGATTGTTCCTTCCTGCCCCAGACCCAAACACACTTTTTATCAAGTAATCTGTGCAATGGTTCAGCAATGGTTGCCTTCTGAGGTAGGAACATGTGATAAAAGTTAATGAGTCCAAGGAAAGCTTGCAAATCTGTTTTGCATTTAGGTCTAGGGGCTTCTTTGATTGCTTTAACCTTGGCATCTGTAGGGTGGATGCCATGCTTGTCAATCATGTAGCCCAGGAACTCAACCTTGTCAGTTTTAAGAGTGCATTTTTCTTCCTTGACTCCTAACCCCACTTTCCTGAATCTGGTAAGAACTTCTCTGAGTCTTTCTTGTAACTGAGTGTCATTTTCAGCAGAGATTAACACATCATCAAAGTAAGGCACTACCCCTGGCAGTCCTTGGAGCATTCTTTCCATAAGTCTTTGAAAGATGCCTGGTGCCACGCTTACTCCAAATTGTAACCTTTTACATTTGAAAGCACCTCTATGAGTCACAATGGTTTGGGCCTCTGCAGTGGCATCATCAACTGTTAGTTGTTGATATGCCTGGGCCAGATCCAATTTGGCAAAGACTGTACCTGCCAAGTGAATGTAACAGATGATGCACCACTGGAACTGGATATGCGCTCTGCTGCAGTGCATGGTTCAGTGTCCCCTTATAGTCTCCACAGATTCTTACTGACCCATCAGTCTTGACTGGTGTGACTATGGGTGTCTCCCATCTGGAGTGGTCAGTGGGCTCTAAAACCCCTTGAGCTATTAATTTGTCTAATTGTGCATAAATATTTTCCTTTAAAGCAAATGGGACCCTTCTGGGCTTTAAACGAATTGGGGGCACCTTGGGGTCTAGGTTGAAAGTGATGGGGTCCCCATATACTTGCCCAATCCTTCACTGAAGACCTCTGGAAACTCAGACTTCAAGGCCTCCTCCCATTCAGAGTTGCTCATGTGATTGATGCCAGTCACCTCGATGCCTAGTGGATTGAACCACTCAAGTCCCAGCAAGCTTGGGCGATCCTTGTTCACGATGGTCAGGGGCAAACGTTTAGTGTGGCCTTTAAACTTCACGTTGAATTCTCTTGTTCCAACTACTGGAATCTTGTTCCCTTGGTAGTCTTTAAGAGTCAGTGCTTGCTTCTGGAAATGTTTCTTCTGAATGTTGGGAAGTAGCCTGTGAATAGTGTCCCATGACACCATAGATAAATAGGAGCCTGAGTCCACTTCCATTTGGCAAGGCCTTCCTTCAATAAGTACCTTCACATGTATTTTTCTGCTTCTTAAGGGTGAAGAATGACCAATAGTGACTGTTTGATGAGTTTCATTCTTCCCATCTTCCCATTCTTCCATTTTCTCACTGAAGTTGTTATGCTTGAATTCTTTATCAGGAAACTTCTTTCTGCTTGGTGGAGTTCTGGATGATTTGCAGACTCTTGCTAGGTGACCTCTTTTTTCACAATGAGGCAGATGGTATCAAAAAACTTGCATTCAGTGTGGGGTGCCCCCACAACCTCTGCAATAAAAGTCTTGCCTTTTTCTTCCCAGGTCTTTCCTTTTCTTCTCCATTCTGAGTCTATAAATTCCTTCCTTCACCTCACTACAGTCTGAATCAGAATCTATTTGCTCGCAATGGGTTGTTGTGGATTTTTCCACATCAGGATGGCTTGAGGCCTTGTTAATTTTCTTCATGGCTGCTGCTGAGGACTTGGTTGCTTCTGCTGAAACAGCTTCCTCTATGGCCTCCTTAAACGTGATCTTAGGTTTCATTAGTAATTTGCTCTGTAAGACCTTATCTTTAAGGCCTAGAACAAACCCATCATGCATGGCCTCTTCTAAGTTGGTAAACTCACAAGCACCCCCAATGTCCTTTAAACTTGCCACGAAGTCGTTAACATTTTCGCTTTCCCCTTGATCCCGACGATAAAATTCGTGTCTCTTAATGAGGCACGATACTTTTGGGGTGTAATGGGCTCTTAAAAGCTTTTCTAAATCAGGCCATTCCATTACCTTCAAGTCTGCAGCTCCCGCCAATGCCTTCGCCATCTTGAAGACTGCCGGACCGCAGTGCGTGAGAAATACTGCCCTCTTCCGCTTCTCGGGGATGTCGGCGAGGTCATTTCCTTCCAAATACATTTGGAAGTGATCCGCATACGATTCCCAGTCTTCTGCCACTGGATCGAATGGGGCTGGGGGGGTGTTCAGCACAGCCATCTCGCTCTTCTGTTCGCCTTCCGTGTTGTCTCTTCTTCAGGGCAATCCCATCCTCGTCGCCAGTGTTAAGTTTGCATGAAGAGTCAGATGCGAAGAGCTTCAGTGAAGAGTTTATTAAGTGACTACAGCTTGAATGGACCCAACTTGGCTGGGCTACGGCTGCCTCTTATAGCCAGCAGCCGTAGTTGCCAGCCAATGGGAGTGCAGGGTTTTCCCGCACTATTTAAACCAATACTATTTGACATTTTACAAGAACAATTCAAACTAAACCAATGACATTCAAACCTGGGGACTTACTGTCCCCATTCTTACAATTTATCATTAATCATGAAGAGCACAAGGTTAATCTGCTCTCTGTGTCACTTTGGTATTTATTTCTAATCTATTTCAAACTGCAATTTCTTTATGTAGTCAACTATTTCAGGTCAGTACAGATGCTATTTTTTTTTAAAAAAAATATTGAGTCCTGTTTTGTACAACTAAGCTAAAGACTGCATTCCCACTCACACTAGTAATATTATTACTAAATTTGCAGATGATACAACAGTGGTGGGATTCATCTCCAGGCGGGATGAGTCTTTTTACTGAGATGAGGTGGACCAGTTGTTTTCATCATGTGGTGACAATAATTTGGTCCTTAACACCAATAAGATCAAGGAGCTTATAGTGGAATATAGAAGGAATAGATCACACATCCAGCCCTTGCTTATCAATGAAGACTGAGTACAGCAAGTGGCCAGTTTTAAATTTCTGGGTGTTATCACAAAAGAGAACCTGACCTGGGGCACTCACACTGCAGCACTGGTCAAAAGGGCCCAGCAGACATTAGATTACCTCAGACTTCTCAGAAAACAACAACTGAATGAAAAACTGCTGATGACCTTCTACCGCTGCACCCAGTGGTAGTTTTTTTTAAATTACATTTATATGCCGCCCTTCTCCGAAGACTCAGGGCGGCTTACAATTTTTGGGATACAACCCAGTGCGCTCAGCAATAGCCTTCATTCCATTGTATCTGCCTGCTTATTACTAAGTGGCATTTTTACAAGGTCAGCTAATTGCCCCCAACAATCTTGGGTCCTCAATTTACCTACCTAGAGAGGATGGAAGGCTGAGTCAACCTTGAGCCTGGTGGGATTCGAGCCTACAGTAATTGTAGACAGCTGGCTCTTAAGAGCAGGCATTTACAGCCTGAGCCACCAAGGTTGCTACTGGTTCGAACCGGCTCGCTCATACTGATAGTTACAACCACTGTCTTGGCCCGCCCACCCACCCCAGTGCTATCCCGTTCCATATATCTGGCTCGCTCGCCCCACCTGCGCATGCTCACATTTTTGGTGAACTGGTTGTTCTGGCTGCACCTTAGCGGGTATTTTAACTTACTGCACCTGTGTGTGATTTGCCAATCACACAGTGATAAATAGGACAACATTCCAGAGGGTTAACATCATTGCCCAGAAGATCACTGGTTGCCCTCTCCCCTCTTTGGAAGAGCTTTGTAGCCCCCACTGCCTTAAGAAAGTTCAAAACATTCTCAAAGATCCATCTCATTCTGGGTACCCTTTTTGAACTATTACCATCTGGCAGATGGTACAGGATAATAAAAACAAGGTCAAATTGGCTGAAAAACAGCTTCTATCCCAGGGCAGTAACTATATTGAATTCTACTCTATAGTGCAATATTAATGCAATATCGGGTTTTCAATTCAATTGTATAGAATGTGAAGGATGTGTGTTTGTGTTTTATTTTTATAGTTATAATGTACATTGAAGACGGCATTTAATTTTGTTGTCTGAGGTGCAATGACAATAAACTAAACTAAACTAATAAATGTCAGGTAGAACTTTAGGATTCAACAGAACTGCAATATAACTATTCTTCATTTAACTACCTAGATATGTGTGTGTGCGTCCTATTTAGAACATACCAGTTGTGAAAACTGAAAAATTTAAAGTGATTGAATTAAAGCCAATTTTGTTTGGCCAAATAGCTTCAGTTGAAATTATGGTTTTGGCTTCATTACAGTTTCCTCCAGTTATTTCCTTAGATAGCCAAATTACACTCTGGCAGTGCTAAAATGATTTATTAATTAGAACACATATTTTAAAATTTCAGTCTGAAGCATAGGAAAATACAGGGAGGTACTAGTCACCAGGCTGATTAAAATTCAGGAGATCATCTCATGAAATGTAACTGTAACATGTAAGTTTCTGGGTGAAGAGACCCACTTCCCTGCCCATTCATGGGATGATTTTTAAAGGGAAAAATTAGAAAGCTTTCATCCTAATATGCATGAGGATATATCATTTATAAATGGAAAACAGTTGCCTTGATGGATTCTTGTAATCCCATTTCATTTTCTCAAAACATTTTCTAAGGAGAACTCTGTGGAATCATGCTTGAAAATGAATATTTTTTTAGTTTGAGGCTGCTGCTAAAGATTTTGAGGTGAGGTGATCTCAGATAACAAACAACAGATAATCAGAGTTGGAAGGGACCTTGTAGGTCATCTAGTCCCCTGCCCAAGCGAGAGACCCTACACCATTTCTGACAAATGGCAGTCCAATCTCTTCTTGAAGTCTCAAGTGATGGCATTCCCACAACTTCTGAGAGCAAGGTGTTCCATTGGTTGATTGTTCTCACTGTCAGAAAGTTTCTCCTTACTTCCAGGTTGAATCTCTCCTTGTTCAGTTTCCATTATTCCTTGTCTGGCCTACAGGCACTTTAGAAAATAGCTTGACCCCTTCCTGTCTGTGGCAGCCCCTCAAATATTGGAACACTGCTATCATGTCTCCCCTGGCCCTTCTCTTCACTAGACCAGTCAAGCCCAGTTCCTGTAGCTGTTCTTCGTATGTTTTAGTCTCCAGTCCCCTAATCATTCTGGTTGCTCTTCTCTGTACTTTTTCTAGGGTCTCAACATCTTTTTTATAATGTGGTGACCAAAACTGGATGCAGTACTCTAGGTGTGGTCTTACTAAGGCTTTATAGAATGGTATTAGTACCTCACTTGATCTTGATTGATCTCCAGCACCGCAACCCCTCAATTTCTATTTGGCCATCTGACATATTTGAAATATGTAACATGTTATGAGAGATGTCCATACGGTCTTAATGTGGACTTTCCAATGTGTCTTTTAAGATTTGGATCTCATTAAATATGAGAAAGCACTAATTATAGAGGTGTTATAAACTAGACTTCAAGATATGTCCATCTACATATGTATAAAATCTACTGATTTATGTTTTGTTTGGTGACCAAAGTAAAGGCTATCAGATAATTAACTAAGGATTAGGTTACTGCGTAGATATAAAGGTTTAATTTGATTTTTGGCTATATATGGATGATTATTTTGTTTTTAAACTTTAAAAAGAAATGTCATAATGTTTGATCACAGATCTATCACAACCAAGTGAATATACAGAGATTATGGAATCTGAGGTAAATCTCAATAATAATTCACTCCAAATATTTAAAGGAGCTAAGAAAACTAGCTCTGATAATATATCATTATGTATTGAGTCACCATTTATCATATTTTATACTTAAATTTTATCATATGATCCTCAGGCACCTATCATGTTTAGAAAAAGTGCTACTTTTTCTTGACTATTTTTTTCTTCTTCTGATTGAAAATATTTACAAGAAAGAGGAAAAAAAACTATCAATCAAGTGTTATTCTGAAGAGGAATTCATATTCTAAAGGATTTGTGGTGGTGCAGTGGTTACAAAGCAGTATTGCAGGCTAACTCTGCCCATAACCAGGAGTTCGATTCCGATCAGATCAAGGTTGACTCAGTCTTCCATCCTTCTGAGATCAGTAAAATGAGGTTGGTGGCAACATGCTGACATTTGTAAACTTCTCAGAGAATGCTATAAAGGACTTCTTAGCATTATTTCTGCACTATGGCAGGGCCTGCTTCATTTTTTAATGACTACATAATCCCTTGTATCAGGGTAGAGTCCAGCAACTAAATGGAGCTCAGCATTTACTGGCCAGATGCCCTTCCTTATGCCTGCACAGAGTTTGCAGCAGATATTTTTTCTTTTCACTCAGAGAGAAAAATATCTGCCACTCTCTAGGATCATAATAGTCTCCTGATTGTGAGGCAGGAACTGCACTTCTAGGCCACTATATCATTCAGAGTGCTATAAAGCACTATGGAGTGGTATATGCTAGATTTACAAATGTGCAAAATGGAGATTCCTTAATAATGTCTGGGATATTTTCTTTCTGTTGCAGTCCCTTTAGCAATAGCACTTAGACTTATGTACCACTTCACAGAGCTTTATAGCCCTCTCTAAGCTGTTTACAGAATTAGCATATTGCCTCCAACAATCTGGGTCCTCATTTTACCAACCTCGAAAGGATGGAAGGCTAAATCAGCCTTCAGCAGGTGAGACTCAAACTGCTGAACTGCTGGCAGCAGGCAGTAGGCAGAAGTAGCCTGCAGTACTGCATTCTAGCCACTGTGCCACCATGGCTGAGAATGAGGGGGGAGGGAGGGAGAGAGAGAAAGAGAGATTCTCTCGCCCCTTCTCTTCCTCCTCCTCCTCTCCTCTCAGTTCCTGTAGGCCTTACAAAGCCAGAAAATATATTGGAAAAAGGCCAAAATTCAACTATTTAGAATAACTGAATACATGTTTTAAACAAAATGAATGAATATCAGACTCATCAAACCAACATGTTGCATTGTGCCAAATGGGTTATTTAAATTAGATGTTTCTTCTACTGCTGAAATAATTTAATACTCTTATGTTCATACAGCCATGAAAGCCTGTTGCTTTTCATTCTTTTTTTTAAATAAACCATTTTGAATTTGAAGGCTATCCATTGAAAAACAGGCACCACAAAGCTATATACAGGAAGCATAGATATAGATTTGCATATGCAACCTGATACTTAGATGCTTCTAATTTTCTTAGTAATGAAAAGCATAGGAAAGAGGGGCTTTTTCAAGATTAAGTTTTAATGGGAAATTTATCTTCAGAATTTTGAATATAACTGAATATGCAGACTATGATGGATGAAGGAAGGGCGGCTTGCCTTCAAATCAAAACTGCTTCTTGGTAGTCACAGGGACAAGTCCTTGAAGTTTTCTAGGCAACATTTTCATCAGTGGTTGGTCACTGCTGTCCTTCTTGGGGTTAGGAGAAAATGACTGGCCTAAAGTGACCAAGTTGGTTTCTATACCTAATATATGGTTAGAACTCAGGTTTCCCTGCTATTAGTTCAGTGCCTCTGAATCAAACTACCTCTCAGGTAAATAAATACACATATCGTTACATACAGAAGAGGGCCCACCATGAACATAAGTTATAAAGATATATATTTGATTTTACAGGATTGGCATGCTTTGGCTTACTTTGATTAAACAATGTCATCTCCCAGGACCCTCAAAATCTGCCCTTTTTTAATAGTAGTGTCTTCTGGAATGAGGTTCCTTCCAAGATTCTGATGGCTCCCACCCAGTTGTTTAGAAAAGTCATGAAAATCTGGCTCTTCACCCAAACCTTTGGGGTAGGAGAATGAAAATCCTTGCTTTATTCTATCTATTATGTCATTTTGCCATTGTTGATCTTTCTTGTCTTCTTTCAAAATTGGTTTTATTGTAAATTAAATCTGTGATCACTGCACTTACTAAAAGTTCATTCAATTTATCTGAATGTATGCCATGTTATTTTGAGTCTCATGCATTAACTGGTTCCCCTTTCTATCAGATTGGATAGAAGATTTTGAATATGTCTTTGTATGTAGCTGTAAATATTTGATATTTAATTTTTCTTTCAGTCTCCCCCATAGGGATTCACATTTAGCCACTCCTTTGTTTCCTGTCATATTGGAAATTGCATTTTTCATAGCAGGTCCTGAACACTTCAAGACATGTGTATTAATCTGCCAGGCAGCATGATGTTGGATGCCACAGCCTTCCCATCTGTAATGCAAAACATGCCTCCCTTTGGGAAGATATCTAAGCAAAGCTATCCACTTCTCACACATGTATCTTCATAGTCAGGGACAACACAGCAGAGAACAACTCCTGTTAAGAGAAATGATGTCTGAGCAGCTTGTGAGAGTGTAGGGGCAATGGAAGGAGAAGGCATTTTAAGGATTACCTAGAGCAGACAATTCAGTCCAAGTGTGAGGGACATGGGCAGTGGTGGGATTCAGCTGGTTCTCACTGGTTCAGGCAAACCAGTTGTTAAATTACCCATCTCCTACAATCAAAGTGGATCATGGGGACTGTGCTGCCCTGCAATGGAGAAAGGGGCAACGGAGCAGCTGGTGCAAGGAAAGCAGAAGGCCATTTTCCCTCTTTCTTCTCCATGCTCTTCTTCCTTCCCTAGTGCTGTCCATCTGTTGCCTGTTTCTCCATTGCACCACAGCACCCAGGATCCACACCACAGTGTGTGTGTGTGTGTGTGTGTGTGTTAATTTAACAACCAGTTCACCCAGGGTCAGGTTGGGCCATGCCTCCCACGACAGCTAACCTGACCCTGGGCAAACCAGTTGTTAAATTATTTGAATCCTACCACTGGACATGCCCCAAAAGCTTTTGAAATAAATTCCTCTTTAGTTAACTCAATATAACTGAAGCTGGGAATGCACTCTTACAATTTTAAAGAATTGGATTTACTCCAGGCAAGCATGGAATTTGGAAATATACCTTCCTGAAATCTGTGTCATCCTTCCAAGCTAATGGGGCTTGACAATACCCTGATGGCTATGAAGATCTCCAACAGTGACCCACCAAGAAAGAGAAAAATAGAGATGGTATACAACCGTTTAGTAGAATAATTTTCCATATATAATAACAGAACGCAGTTGTTTGTGCCGATCCCTGAACCCCATGACAACTCATTTGGTCATTTGCTTTGATGAGAAAAAGCCACTTCTTTTACTTTTAACATTTGTAACGTTACCAGCAGTGCTTAAAAGAAATGGATAGTACCTTTTATTGCAAGGCAAATAATTTCATGAGCTGCATCTTATTTCATCAGATGCCTGGAATGATAGATTAGCAGCATTGGTGGCAGGTGATGGCATATATCACATTAGAGAGGTGGGGAAATAGCATTCTTACAATCAGTGAGGATAGACTGTTTTCCAGTGGAAGGAACATTCACTTTTAACAGAATAACAGATAATCAGAGTTGGAAAGGACCTTGTAGGTCATCTAGTCCAACCCCCTGCCCAAGCAGGAGACCCTACACCATTTCTGACAGATGGCAGTCCAATATCTTCTTGAAGGTCTCAAGTGATGGCGCTCCCACAACTTCTAAGGGCAAGGTGTTCCATTGGTTGGTGGTTCTCACTGTCAGAAAGTTTCTCCTTATTTCCAGATTAAATTTCTCCTTGTTCAGTTTCCATCCATTATTCCTTGTCTGGCCTTCAGGTGCCTTGGAAAATAGATTGACCCCCCTCCCCTCCTCTCTGTGGCAGCCCCTCAAATATTGGAAGACTGCTATCATGTCTCCCCTGGTTCTTCTCTTCACTAAACTAGCCAAGCCCAGTTCCTGTAACCGTTCTTCATATGTTTTAGCTTCCAGTCCCCTAATCATCCTGGTTGCTCTTCTTTGTACTTTTTCTAGTCTCAACATCTTTTTTATAATGTGGTGACCCAACCGGATGCAGTACTCTAGGTGTGGTCTTACTAAGACTTTATAGAGTGGTATTAGTACCTCACTTGATCTTGATTGTATCCCTCTGTTAATGCAATTTAGGATTGCATTGGCTTTTTTGGCGGCTGCTGCTGCTGCTTAACTCAATATAACTGAGGCTGGGAATGCATTCTTACAATTTTAAATTTTCTCCCTGGCCCCTGAACCACCTGTTTTGCTCTGTACACCCACTTTATGACTTATGACCATAATTGAGCCCCAAATTTCTGTTGCTAAACAAGACAGTTGTTAAGTTAATTTTGCCCCATTTTATGACCTTTCTTGCCACAGTTGTTAAGCGAATCACTGCAATTCTTAATGTAGAAACATGGTTGTTAAGTGAATTTGGCTCCCACCTTTGATTTCGGTTGTCTGAAGATTGCAAAAGGGGATCACACGACCCCAGGACACTGCAACAATCATAAATATGAGTTAGTTGCTAAGCCTCTGAATTTTGATCACATGACCAAAGGGATGGTGCAATAGTCTTAAGTGTGAAAAACAGTCATAAGTCATTCTTTTCAGTGCCATTGTAAATTTGAACAATCACTAAATGAACTGTTATAAGTCGGGGATTACCTGTATTTGCATCTGAAATATTTAAAATGAATATTCTGTTACTCACCTGTCTATATGTTTAATAACATGCATGTTGCTATTCAAAATATGTTTATGCACCAAAATATGCACCATATCATCATTAATGTGTCCTTTCTATTCATACTGGAAGCTATATGATCATCATGATAGGACTCCTAGCTCCCCTGGTAGGTCCAGGGGAATTGATTTTCAATTTAGTCATCAACATATTTTAACGATCCCATGATCCCTTGCAGGATGGAGCCTGGACAACCAAATGGAGCGAGTAGAGTATTGAATGGCCGGATGCCCTTCCTGTCACCAATGCGGAGTTTTGTTCAGCAGTTATATTCTTATTGTGCCCAAAGAGAGAAATATCTGCCTCTACCCAGGATTGAACTTGCAGCCTCCTGATTGTGAGGCGAGTACTCCATCTCTAGGCCACCGCACCACTGATTTTCAATTTAGTACCGGTCTATTATTCCCTTGCTCCATATAAAGGAGGTATGTCCTCCTTTTTCTTCCATACTAACTTTGTTATATAAACATATTGTATTTCTTTGGTTTCATAAGGTGAAAGAGTTGTTAATTTATGATCTGAAATTCATGGCTAGAACTCTGATCCTATAGGTCTCTTTAGAAGAAACAAGGAAGAGGTGGTAGTTATTTGCAGCATTTGAGTATCAGCTCAAATCCCAAAAATAAAGACAACATGCTAGTCCTCTGAAGAGGAATTGATATTCAGTGCTTGGGAAATCAGAAAGCTAATGGTCTGAAATTCCTTTGCTAGTATTTCCTCAGAAAGTGGAATACGAATTTTTACAATATAAAATAATCATGATAGGAATGATACTGAAATACTAACTCTGCTACTTCAATATAACTAATTTGTAATGACAGAAGCGGATTTCTCTCTGGTGGGATGCTTCTCCATCCCAGGATAACATCATTCCGATCCTATTATTCTTCCTTTATCATACAATAAAAAGGAAAGATATAAAACATAGTTATCTGAATTCATAGATGTTAATAGCAGTGGGCTATTAAAACTCCCTGGTGACTTCAAATTAATCACTCTTTTTCAGATCTATTACTATATAAGCAAGTCCACCTCTGAGTAATTATTATTATCTATCAATTTACATCTTGATTTTCTTTCAGGAGCTCAGGATAGCTTATAGGAAGCGTTATCCTTCAATTTATTCTGGTAACAGCTCTGGGACAAAGACTGGAAGGAAAGGATTTTGACTTGGCCAAAATCTCTTGGTGAGTTTTTATATTGAAGATGGACTTTAATTTGTATCTCCTTGGTCTTTAGCCATTACCCCACAATAGAACATTTGCTGTTGAAACATAAAACCTAAGACTCTTTCCATGCTTTAGCTGTCTTTCTGGCTCTGAACCTATGTTCTGTTCTCTAACTTTATTTTTTAGTTTCTTCTAAAAAACTTTATTTTTTAGTTTCTTTGCTCACCTTCATCTGAGTAATATATAAACCAAGCTATAAATTGGTGGTTGTTGCTGTACATTATAAAAATACTGGTAATTTTATTGAAGCTCTACCAAAAAAGGATTTTATAGACACAAACACAAAGATATAACTTTATATGCTGTTATCTTCTATGAATGCAGGCAGCTATATTTTACAAGCTTTCCATTTATGGTATAGTTAGAATGTTTTTGCAGTTGATATCATTTTAAAATTTAGAAAAGGAAGGCTAAAATTAGGGACATTTTCTCTAGGAAGAAGAAAAGTGAGGTGAACAGAAGAAATAAGCCAAGAAATTAGTCAAGCATTTATCTTCATGGGGCCTGTGGCTGAATATATATGCCTGCCCCGAAGGAAATAAAAATAACAGGAAGAAAATATTTATTAATCATGTTATGTCACTGAGATCATGAGCAGCAAGGAAGGAAAAACAAAACCCATGTCTTTCCCTTGAGGATGTAGAGCAGTTTATTACAGACGTTAGAAGAAACTAAAAAATAAAGTTAGAAAACAGAAGATAAGTTCAGAGTCAGAAAGACAACTAAAGCATAGAAAGAGTCTTAGGGTTTATGTTTCAACAGTAAATATCTCAAGAAAAGTTTCAATTTCTCTTTCTTGATTCAGATTCGTGTGTAAAGAAGTGTTCTCCAGACAGATGCTGTCCAGGTGTTCAAGTACAAGTATGGTAGTTCTCAACTTACAACAGTTCATTTAGTGACCGTTCAAAGTTACAATGGCACTGAAAAAAAGACTGATGGCCATTTTTCAAACTTACAAACACTGCAGCATCCCCATGGTCACAAGATCAAATTTTAGATGCTTGGCAAATTTCAGACGCTTTGCCCCAAGGTCATGCGGTCAGTTTTTGTGACGTTCTGACAAGCAAAATCAGTAGAGAATTAGGAGGTTTTCATCTCATGAAAGCCTAACTACTATACATACTATAGAGCCTGTAGAGGTAATTCTACCAAGTGAAAAGTAAGTCATTCACCTAATTTTAACAAATGGATCCAGGCTATGAGTTTGATATCTAATTTTAAAAAGTATTTCTGTTCTATAACTGAGAAGATAACACACTACACTTCTATGAGGATAGATGTAATGATGAATTGAAGAGCTACATTGATTTTATAAACTTTATATGTAATATACATATACATATATATATATATATATATATATATATATATATATATATAATAAATATATGTATATATACATATACATACATACATACATACATACATACATACATACATACATATATATTCTTATGTTTTCGCAGGTATTTATACGTATGGTATTTAGGGTATTTCCCCATGTCTTAATAGTTGTGCTTTTAAAGTTATAGCGACGTTTTGGCAGAATCTTATCTGCCATCCTCAGGCTTGTGTATTGGGTTTTTTCTTAATCGTGTGTGTCAGGCTTTGGCAGCCGTTTCTGTTTGAATTTGGTGCTGGCTTCGTGCTTTATTTGAATGGTTTTTCTTCATCCTGATTGGCTGGGAGTCTAGGTCTGTGTTTATTGGTCTTCGAGTTGCTGTGTTCTTGATTAGCTGGCAACATTGTGTTTTGTGTATTGGGGGTTTTGAGTACAGCTTGGTTTCTAGTGAATGGCCGACAATTGTTTATTAGGAAGTTGGGTTTTATTTGGGTAGCTGGCTGCAGCATCTTTGGGGTTTCTTAGGATAGCTGCTATTTTTTTGTCCATTTTGAAGGCAGTCTTGATGTGATGCCTGCATAGCATCTTAAGAATTATTTATCTTAATCAAAGATAAAATTGACCTAGAAAACCAAGGCATATATGAAGTCCCCTGTGCATCATGCCCTGCCACATACATAGGACAAACCAATAGAAGGATAAGTACCCACCTTGAAGAACACAAGAATACAGTAAAAAAGCTGGAACACACTTCCTCACTAGTCCAACATATGAAAGCCACAGGTCATAGCATCGACTTCAATGGCACCAAAACCCTAGCTACTACAGAAAACCCCAGCTACAGAATCATCAGAGAAGCCATAGAGATCGATAAAAGACCTAATAGTATGAATAGAAGAGATGACTCCACCAGACTATCAATCATCTGGAAGCTTGCACTCACAAACAAAAAAATCTCTATACCACAATCCAAACAAACACCTGGACACAAACAGACCCCCCCAATACCTCCAACCCAAACACGCCCCAGCCAGCTACCCAAATTAAACCTAGCTTCCTAATAAACAATTGTTGGCCATTCACAAGAAACCAAGCTGCACTAAAAAAACACAATACACAAAACACAATGTTGCCAGCTAATCAAGAACACAGCAACTCGAAGACTAATAAACACAGACCTAGACTCCCAGCCAATCAGGATGAAGAAAAAAACATTCAAATAAAGCACAAAGCCAGCACCAAATTCAAACAGAAACGGCTGCCAAAGCCTGACACACATGATTAAGAAAAAAACCCAATACACAAGCCTGAGGATGGCAGATAAGATTCTGCCGAAACGTCACTATAACTTTAAAAGCACAACTATTAAGATGTGGGAAAATACCCAAATAAACCTAAATACCATACATACATACATACATACATACATACATACATACATACATATAAAATTTATAAATATATATTTATCTTAGGCTCTTGTTAATTAGGATTTGTTTAGTTCATTCCAATTCCTATACAATTACTATACACATTTATGCTGGGTTTTTTTTCCTTTCAATGTATACTCACTACTTACCAGGTCTAGAGTTTCTGAAAACTGAATTCTGTTTAGATGACTCTACTTCTGAGGTAGATATATTCCCTCTCTCTGTGCCTGGGGTTTATGTATTTTAATTTTAATAATTTTTTATTTTTCATATTGATATTTTATATTTTATCATTATTCATTATTATTATTATTTGTTTATTGTATGCTGATGAGAATCGGTTCCTGTGAGACGGGCAGCTATATAAATTTTATTAATAAATAAAATTAATGTAGACTGTTTTCTATGTCACCATTTCAACAAATAACAACTTCAAAAAGATATACCAAAGTGTTCTTTTCTGTGGATCAAGCAAAAGATCCCAGGATCAGAAGCAGGTTTTTGGCTACCTACTTTAATGAATTTCTTAAAGAATGAATGCTACTGAATCCATAATCATTACTACCATTTCAAGGTATTACAGGAATGCTTAATCAACAATAAAAATAAAAACCCAACATTCTACCCATATATTCCCAATATTTACTGCATCCAAAAGGCATGCCTATTATTAAGTAAGTTGATGTTTGTAAAATATGAAAGTTGTTACATTTCCCTATTTAGAAATGCCATCCTGTGGAGTTTATGAATGTTAAAACACTTATTTTGTATAATCATATATCATGGAAAGACTATTTTCAAGGTTTTTAATGAAAGTGAGATTGAATGTTAGATAAATTATTCTGGAGTTTCAAATCCAGGGAGGGAGGGAGGGAGGGGGGAGGGATGGAGGGAGGGAGGGAGGAGGAAGGAAGGAAGGAAGGAAGGAAGGAAGGAAGGAAGGAAGGAAGGAAGGAAGGAAGGAGTCTTTTTGTCAAGATATAAAACTTCAGGAGAGTGTCAACCCCATGATGAACAGATACTTTGAGGGAAGTGTTCTGCATAGCAGTATACCAATTTGTTTTCAGAGCCAGGAACAGCAGGAAACATTTGTTGCTGAACTAAAGAAAAAAGAAAGAAACCATCTGAGAATATTCCTTCTCTTGGTTTTTTCCCATCATTTTTCTTTTATTGTCACTGTTTACTGAAATATATTATTTTCTGAAGTCTTGGGAGTTCTCAGGTCTTAGCATGTCAAAGTTTACTTGCCTGCATGGATGTGCTTTAAATTAGGGAATTAGTGCAATGCAATGCCATTGGATAAAATTAAACAAAAACAATGTGTCCTGCTGCTATATGCCTTAGTGGTTCCTGCTGTGCCATCAATTTTTAAGACGTTTCTACTCTATCAATGTTAGGACATAAAGACATTCTGGTTTCAAAGTAAACTATACCTCTGATATGCCACAGAGACCTAGCGGTAAGTGACCATGTTAAATAGGGGTATGAAACTAGCTGAAGCCTTGTAAATTATTTACAAAAGTGTATTCTGCAAGGGTAGAATGTCGAAGGTTCCATCAGCATTTCTTTTTTGCCTTAAAAAAAAATATTGTGCTTCTTTTGCTTGTTGCTTCTCCTTGCTGTTCTTAACCTCCATAGTGTAGGGTTAAAAGAGAAGTTAAAATTGGTCTTAGAGGAGGAGAACAAAGGAAGAGGTATAGCTTCATTTCAGCTTAGGGTAAATTCAGACATAGATCTACTGAAAATAAGGCTTTGGGGCCTAGATTGTCTGGACAGATGGCTCTGGTGGATACTGAATACCAGCTAAAAGTTCATCTCTCAAAACATCAGAGGCAAGAGGGGGCATTCTGCTCACACCATGTTTTGTGGTTTTCCATATCCTACCACTTTAAGGCAGCTCTGCTATACTAAACAGCTGTGCAAGCCTGTGTTTAAAGATCTTGATCTCTCAAAGGCGCTTTTTCAGGAGGCAACTGGGCTTTCTTGTTTTTTCTTTGAAGACTTTTCGCTTCTCATCCAAGAAGTTTCTTCAGTTCTGACTGGATGGTGGGAAATGGAAGGATTTATATTCCTTGCAGACAGCTGGTCATTTGCATCCTTTTAGAGAATCATTGAGGCACTTGGAAGTTTACCTGTGTCATTAGGATTGCCTGAGTAGTGTAAATGGTTCCTGTAGTCTGCAATTTTTCTGGAAATCCATTCATACTCTCACACCATTAGAAGGGTGCTCATCCCAAAGTGCACAGCTAAAAGTCTATGGAGATTCTCAGCCATCCAGGTCGTGGTTGTCCCAGAGGTGCTTTTTCAGGAGACAACCAGACTTTCTTGTTTTTTTTTTCTTTGAAGAAGTTTCGCTTGTCATCCAAGAAGCTTCTTCATCTCTGAAAAGAAAAAGAGGGGAAAATAAAGAAAGTCCAGTTGCTTCCTGAAAAAGCACCTTCAGGACAAACATGACCTGAATGACTGAGAACTTCCAAAGACTAAAAGCTTGGTCTGTTTCAGCACTGTACTCTTTAATTTCATAAATGGGAAAGTACACAGTCATACCTTAGGTCAGAGGTCTCCAAACTTGGCAACTTTAAGACTTGTGTACTTCAGCTCCCAGAATTCAAAGCTGGCTGAGGAATTCTGGGAGATGAAGTCCACAAGTGTTAAAGTTGCCAAGTTTGGGGACCCCTGCCTTAGGTATTAATTTTACTGGTTTATTTAATTAATTTTTATCAAATTTAGAGATCGTCCATTTTACTCTTGGAGCGATTGTAGAAAGTGTACAATTAAAACCATATAAAAATATTATATCTCAATAAAAGGAGCCATGTAAAACAAAGAACAAAGTTAAAAAGTTGGGCGGTGCTTGAAAGCACTACCCAGCCTCAAGATTTCATGTTCTTTCATGAGTCTTACACAAGCATAGTAAGGTCTTGAACTCTTTCAAGAGGCCGGCGGTGGGAGGGTGGGTTTTGCATATTATTTACATGGAATTCAGGTTAATAGTACTTTGCTTTGCGGAAATGACTAGAAGCATAGATCCTAACTTCTTTGTCTCTGAAAATAAAATATTCTTTTAGTGTAGAACTGAACATAATGAGGATTATTTTCCCCAACAATGTAGCAGATATTATCTATCCAAGTGTCTGTGAATAGAAGATAATTGAATAGGCTGTGTGAAAAAGTCAAATCTACTTCGAGCTAAGAGAGCTGAAATTCGTAAGAAGTCACTCACCAACTAATATAAACCCTAATTTCTTATTCTGATAAAATTTGTTTTCTGAGAATGCATCAATGAACAATGAGTAGATTATAAAACTGGATGTTCTGTTTTTGAACGATTTTTGAGAGTTACAATAACCACATCGTCATTTTTATTTTTGATCAAAGATCAGTTATTCATTTTACATAATTTTTTAAAGTTGTGAGTAAAAACATTAAACTCATATACTTCAAATAAAGGGTCTATTTAATGAGGCAACATTACATTCAGATAAAAAAACCAGAAGGACAAGCAGGGCAAATTTTATGTACAGTTTTGTTACTATGATGGAAAAAAAGTAACATTAGATAGTATTTTAACTTTCATGGTGCTAGTATTGTAAACAGAAATATAAAATATTAGATAAAGTAAATAATTTGGATTGGAAAAGATGATATGTCCAGCAAGACACATTGCTTTCTATTATCTCTCGAAAAAACACACACTCATTTTCATTTTCTGAATTGCTTTTGTAAAACGGTAGAAAACTATCACAATTATTATCTTGATTTTAAAGCAAGACTGCATTCATTTCCATGTACATAAAATAGCATTCCTGAGTTATTTTAGACTGATTTATATATGCAGTTACTGATAGTAAAATACCATATTTTTAATACGCTAGAGGTGGATTTTTGTAAAGATAGGACAAACCATTTTGATTATTTTTAAAATAATTTTCTTGTATTTTAATTTCTGAGACACATGTTTCTACACATTTAATTGGAGGGGGTTTGTTTATATCAGAAAATCTGAAGTGTCTAACTACTTGTTATGCATTTCTTAACTACACATTCTCTGCATAATTAGCAATTTGCAATAAATTACTATGCCATAAATTAAACTGAGGAGTAATGGCTTTCCTGAGTCAAGGTAATGATAGGGGTTTGGTTTATTTTAATTCTAAAACATATGTCAGGAAGTCCTCTAGTCCTACTTAAAAAGAAATGAGGTTAAGAAAAGTAAAAAGATGAATTCCTCTTTAGACATTCAAATAACTGTGATTTCTCCTGTGGACAATGACTCCTCCACTTCTTCCTCAGAGGCTTCGAGGGAGAATGAGGTTGTTCCTGGCACATCAGGAATTACTGACCCTGAACTCCCTGCAGAACAGGCCTCGACTGAGGAGACCGTGCAGGCCAGTGAGGATGAGGGGGAGGAGCTGCCTGCTGTAGTGAATGCCAGAGTATGCAGGGCAGAGAGGCGGAGGTCGGCCAGATTCATGGGGAAAATGTTCCATCCATCTTGATTGGCTGCAACAGGAGCTATTTAGCATGGCAGGCAGAAGGAGCCATTGCTGGAAGCAACGTGTGTGGGTCGTGGCCAGATGTTTGCTTGTGAGATGCTGCAGTGGATTTAGTGTAGTTGCTGAGAGTATGTGTTTGTGTTTTGGACCCTGTTTGTCCATCTATTTGATGGACTAATTGCTTGGAAGTTTAGTCTGGGACTTGTTCGTGGCTGGCTTCGCTTGGAAACGACCCTCTGAATTCCTGTCCTGGGCTGTTCCTGTGAATTCTACTTGCAAACCCTAAAACTCTGACATTGGACTGGCTGACAAACCTAATGGGAAGCTGCAAATCTCAAATGGGATTTTGGCTTCTCAGGCAAAGCCTGCATTTCCAAGACTGTTTTGAGTTTGCTGTATTTTCATGTCATGTCTACTTGGTCTCAAGCCAAATTGCTGTTCTAATCTAGTAGCTGTGAGAGAGCTGACACCTGAAACAGAACTGCTGGGGCGCAAAGACAAAATAAAGCTCTCTCTAAACCAACATGGACATGTGGGCAAGTGGGGCAGTACAGTTACTCTAACTGTGATATCCCACCAAGAAGGATTTTTTCTTTAAAAAAAAGTTTGACAATCAATGCTGTGCATCAGTCTTAAGTAGTGTCTTCACCCTTGAACCTAAGCACCTATAGAGAAGTCTAAAGATTGACTAAAGCAAGCCCTGGAAGAGATATGAAAAAAAGAGAAAATTAAGTATATGAGGCATTGCTTTCACTGACATTAGCCTTATTTTCTGACCATCAACTTCATTGATAATACAACTTTCAGAGTGAAGTACTATCAAGAGCTGTTGTGGCGCAGTGGTTGGAATGTAGTATTGTAGGTTTAACTACTACTAGTGACAACTTTTAAAGCCCTTCATGGCTTAGGAGCGGGATACCTATGAGACTGCCTACTGCTACCTTATGCCTCCCAGTGCCCGGTTAGATCTCACAGGGAGGGCTTGCTCCAGATACCGTCGGCCAGGCAATGTCGGCTGGTGGGTCCATGGGCTAGGGCCTTCTCTGTAGCGGCACCGTCCCTTTGGAATATGCTCCCCAGGAGATTAGAACCATCTCAAATCTACTTGCCTTCCTCAAAGCCATTAAGACCTGGCTTTGTCGGTGGGCATGGCATTGAGACCTTGCTCTTCCCCCGTGTATGTTTGGACTGATATGAATGAGTTGTTTTTTACATTGTATAGAAATTGTTTTTATCTTTTTGTACACCGCCTCAAGTTCCCTGTTGGGGGGAAGTGAGGCGGGATATAAATTTAATAAATAAATAAACTCTGCTCACTGCCAGGAGTTCGATCCTGACTGGCTCAAGTTTGACTCAGCCTTCCATCCTTCTGAGGTCAGTAAAATGAGGACCCAGATTGTTAGGGAAATATGCTGTTGTTATAAACCACCCAGAGAGTGCTATAAAGCATTGTGGTGTGGTATATAAGTCTAAGTGCTATTGCTAAGGTGCAAAGAATTTAAACTGCAAATAATGCAATTAACTTTTCAAAAGAAACTACTAGATTGAACACATCATGGGGATTTTTTTAAAAAGAAAAAAAATACACTTTGTGCCTTCCAAATGTTGACCTTTAAGACACATTTATTTTCTGCAATGTTGTATTGAACAAATATCATAAGGATATAGATCCGTCTCTTTCATAAAAATGATCCCTGCTCTTTTAGCTTTCTGGAGGGCTGTGAAGACCTGACTCTTCTCCCAAGCCTTGAATTAGTATGCAGGTTGAACTGTGAGGATGTTTAGTCTTGTGCCTGGCACTATTGTTTTTCACCATGTTTCAATGCATTATTATGAGCTGCCTAGAGTCATTACATTAGATAGGCAGCCAGGTAAGTCCTGTAAATAAATAGATAACATTGTTTTTCCCCATCTTATCTGTTACTCCCTTCCTCTACCTAAACTATGTAATCTTTATCAGGTCCATTATGTACTGAAAAGATTTGGCATCAGAAGTCTAGAAATATGATCTAAAGTCAAATACCTAGAAGATCTAGAAAGTTTGTAAACCAGCATAAATAGTGAATGTAGTTACAGATTATAACTTCAGATGCAGTGCAAGTTGGTGCTATCCAACCTTAAAGTTGTGACATAGAGTATATTTGAGTTCCACCAACATTTAGGATGACATCATCCACTGTAGTTGGGATGACATTCTTCTTTGATAGCTGAATTAGGTTTTGGCATAATGTATCATCTAATTTCCCCAGCCTGTTTCGGAACCACAATTGGAAAAACCTGTGTTGTGGTGCCCTTCATAACTCAGTGATATGAACCATTCCAAATTCTTCTTCTATTGGTTTCTGCAAATGGCGTGAAATGTAGCACACATTTAAATATGTCAAAATCAACACTTTTCTTGGAAGAGAAACAGACAGCCCTTAGCCTTATAGTAATCACATTCATCTCCTCTGTTAGAGACAGCTTAAAAATATCATGCACTTCTTCCCATTACATAGTGAGCTCAATAAATCTTCAGGATCCATTCATCTAAGCAGGGTTCTACTGCTACTTGTCCTTGAATAATATCAAAAGAAAAAAAAACCCAGAAAGAGTAGTCTGGTGGTTAGCCTGGCACACAGTTCAGTCACTTTGAATGAAAGCAGAATAAACAATTCTCTTAGAAATGTTCTGTTAGAATCCCCTTTTTACAACCACTGTAAGTTTGTTGATTCAAGTGCAAATAATAGGCTGAAAGGTTAAATTGAGAAGATGAGTTCTAGTTGGTTCATCTGTTCTTTACTGCAACTTATGAAACATGGAATTGATTGTTTCCAATTACATGCAATATTCAAATATAAAAACTGGACCTTTAAATATTACCTAACTCAACATATAATATGAATGCTTGCTCAGATTTTCAGGGAATGCAAATTCTAGAAAATATCTGGGAGTGGATATTTGGAGTAATCCATATGTACAATTTCACACTTCTACTTCTAATGCTGTTATTCGGCTACAACTAGTACTTCAGCAGCTCAAATGAGATTCTGCTTCCTAAACTATTGGTGGAGATAGACTCTTTGGATGAATCACTTTTCTTGGTAAGTTTATTTCAATCTGAAATAAAATCATAGCCAGTGATTTGTCCTCCTATGCTTTTTTCCCCTCATTTCTAATATTCCTTGCAATGGATAAAGCCTTATGAGTAGTTAACAGAGTTCTGTTGAATATGACTTTACTAGCTTGAATATGACTTTATCTTGAATATGACTTTACTAGCTTGATACCCAGGCTTCACTATGAAACTAGGTGGTCAGGCTTAGATTTTGGGAAGGAAAATAAGGGGAAAATCTACCTCTGCCTACCAGCATCCATCTGTATTCATCTGGCTAGCATCCTGTCAGTGTGTGAGAGAGTTGAGGAAACTGAAACAGTATTTGTTGTGTGAGTAAGAAGGAGACAGCAAGGAGCCTGGGCATGGCTTAGTTCAACTGTTCTGTACTAAAGCTGCTTGGTGCTGTGAAACTAAAACTGAAACTGAAACTCCTCTCCTCTGCTTGTGTTTTGGAACAGATTTCTTTTCAGGTGAGGAAGGGGAGTAGAACTCCTTAGCATCAGAGTGTGTTAATAATAATATATGAAATACTAATGCTACGATGGTCATTTCGAAAAATCTTTTCTTAGTGAACACCTAGAAGCCAAGAGGAACATATGTGCCAAATTTCAAGTTTGTAGGGTTTACGGTTCTGGACATTTTGGGATGATGCATGAGTAATATCTTGCTTTTATATAGATAGATAGATTCTCAGTCATCCAGGTTATGGTTGTCACAAAGATGCTTTTTTCAAAAGGCAACCAGACTTTGTTTTTCCTTGAAGACATTTTGCTTGTCATCCAAGAAGCTTCTTTACTTCCAAGAAGGACTCCAGAGCTTGTTGGATAAGAAGCAAAACATCTTCAAGGAAAAATGAAGTCCAGTTGCCTTACCCTCTTTTTTAGCTGATACCTTTATAATAGATCCAAAATTCCATCTTATTGTTTCAAGGGTCTCTTTTAGATTTATTATGACACCTAATTATCTTTACAGGATTACTTCTGCAAGAGATAGAAGAACATTCATATTAGCATAGTTTAATGTCTTACCTTCAAAGTTGATGGAGAGAAGCTATAATAACATTCCTTATGAGGAACATTCTGCAGTTGAATCAGTAACCCATGACATTTCAGGGCCTATTTTATTGCACTTAGCAAGAAGAGCTCATAAAACTATTTTTGCTGTTGCAGAGGCTGGGCCAAAACTGTTACATATTTGCTTTTGCATGTTGACTTCTTAACCTAAGAAATCTCTAGAAATGTAGTGAATTTCTGCCTGATCACAGTCACTATTAGAAGGTCTTGGACCTAACTTATATCCTTATTGACTTTTTGCCGAGGCTTCAAAATATTTTTTTTCCTGTCAATAATTCTTTTTTCTTGTATAAGACAGATATTTTTGTGTCTCTGACCATAAATCAGTAAAGTAAGTGCAGCCAGCCACACAGCAAGAATGGAAAAATATATCTTATTAGCCTAATTAGCAACTTAAAAAAGAAAAGGCCAGAAATTTTAAAATAAATTAAATGACTATTAAAGAAGAACATGGGAGTTGAGGTTTTAGAATACTTACAAGATAGGAAGAACTTAAGTAAGTGAAAGATGGAACATGGCAACCACTTGAACCCAATTACTTTGTGACACCCAACAGCTGCTTGAATAAATGATGGAAAGGGTGGTACGACAGATGCTAACAAAGCAAGCTCTTTGTTTAAATAGTCCAACAGGGAAAAATTATAGTAGAATATTTCCAAGATATGAAGGAAAAAATAGTCAGATGACCTAAGGTTATCACTATGGAGAAGAAAAAAATATGTTTCTTGCTGCATGAAGTTGGACTACCTCTGAAATTACATCAATATTTCATATTTATTTCAGATGTCATCATAGTGAACAATAATATGCAAAATGCAACACTCAGCCTTCATTCAAAGCCTTACTCTAATGCAGGGGTGTCAAACTCAAGGCCCGTGGGCCAAATGTGGTCCACAGGGTGCTCAGATCTGGCCCACAGAGCCATCCTGGAAACAGCGAAGGACCAGCTTGCAGTGCCACTGCTAGCGAAAACAGAGCTCAGGAGGGCTACGTGCAGGAGGTTGCAGAAGGCTGTTGCAGCTGAAAACAAAGCTCAGGAGCCCATTTTCTCAGGCACCCCCAACACAAGTGATGTTAAGCTGGCCATGCCCTCCCTGGGCCCCTGAGGACAAACACAACCCTGATGCAGCCCTCAATGAAATTGAGTTTGACACCCTTGCTCTAATGTATAAGACTTTCATATTCAGTGAACAGTCAAGAGCCAACTGTGGTTTCTTTTCCAGTGGCAAAATGCAGCTACAGTAAGCTGTGATGCCATCTGGTAAGACAGAGCAATCTCATTCCCTCAATGCCTAATTTTATTTTAATTTTCAGCTAACAATATTTCTGTCATTGATGATCTCCTGTCTTTATTTGAAACTATTCAGCAAATGCATACTGAATGAATATCAATCAATTATAGCTCTTGATGAATGCTTGGATAGGATAACTTGAGGGAACGAAAGGATGTGTAAAATTTGGAAGAATTAGTGTTCTGAAAGCACAAAGAAGGATTTGCTTAATGCTGTACATCTTAAAATAAGAAAGTTCTTGAATGTTACTTAGAACATGTATTGGGTCTAAAAAGAAGGGTTCCTTCCATTTTATCTTTGCAATACCACAGCACCCTAAAATAATTATTCCCCCTTCAGAAATCAAACTAAAGTTATTTCGATGGACATAAATTTAAAGATTAAATAACTAAATAACTAAATAATGTATAAAAGTGCTGAACTTTGCGATGGTTTTGATATATGGCTGGATACATAGATTTAACTGTTTCTTAGAATTCACTTCAACTTTACCCTCTGTGGGTCTTGCAACCCTGATTTTGTTTTTAATGAAGCTTCATCTTAGTTGTTCGTAATCTCCCCAGGAATCACAGCTCATAGTTTAAGGATCCTTAAGGTAGAGATCTACAACAAATACAAGAATGGGAGAGAGAATAACTTTGAGATCAGTGGATCTTATTCCCAAATAAACACTATGTGTACAGAATGGAACAGAATTACAGCATAAGCCATATGTATTTTGAGGTGCTTAGATTTTTAGGTGGAAAAAGAAAAACAATCCTCATATGAATAGGAAGCTTTTAAATCTTCTGAAACACAAATTACAAAGCAAAATAAGAATTTCAGGGACACACTAAAACATAAGTAGGATGAAAGTGAATTAGCTATCTGAATGGCTTTGCTTGACCCTTTCTTTTAGACCAATCCTTTGCTGTCACTCTCCTGGTATGGTTCACTTTCTTTATTCCAAACTAAAAATTATTGGTTAGATGCCTAAATGACTGTAGAAAGGAAATGGGAAAACAGCTTTTCCTATACAGAAACCAATGCTTCTTTTTCAACAGCAGATAGTGAAAAATATTAAGATAAACAGAAGTAAGAGCAAGAAGGACAAACTTTTAATTGCTAAGGGGGCCAAGATTAAAACACAGCATCTCCTATGGGGGGTGCTCTAGGACAACTTGCTGTTGCCAACTCACCATAGCAACTTGCCACAGGATAACTTCCCATGGGATAAGAGTTTCAGTAACATTAAGAAATGATGAAATACAATCATTAAAGAAAGGATTCCAACAGACAGGAGGAACACAATCAAATATGAATGACAAAAATTAAAAGAATTTAAAAATTAAATAAATTAAATAATTAAATAACTAAATTGAATTGTTGAATTGTCTCACTGCGAATTGTCCTGTGGTGAATTGGCCATGGCAAGTTGGCCTATGTGAGTTGGTCATGGCAAGTTGATTGCAGTCAGTTGGCTGTGTGGCAAGCTGGCCTGTGCAAGTTGGTCATAGCGAGTTGGCTGTGGTGAGCTGGCCATGGAAAGTTGGCTCTGGCAAGTTGAGCCCAGTGAGTTGTCCCATTCTGTTCCAAGGGAGGTCAGAAAAGACTTCTAGCTCAGATCTACAGAGCCGTTGCCTGCCAGAGTAGACAATACTAAACCTGATGCATCAGCAGTCTCACTTAAAATAATACGTTCCTCTTAACAAGTTGCATTGTAGCAATTAGTGAGAAAACTAGAGTAAGCAAGCATTATAGAGAATGTAGTTATTTATTACAATATTTATATATTGACATGTTTCCATGATGCAAGGAAGGCATGTGAATATTGTAAAGATTAAAAATGTAGACTTCATGTTAACATAACAAAAGGTAAGCATTTGAAAAGACGTGTAAAGATAATAAGCCCTCTACATGCCCAACTGCTATTCATTTCAATGAAATGCTCAAACATATATACTTTTGGAGAAAAATGACTCATGTCTATTGCTTCTTTCTACATTTCCCACTAGTGGGGTAATTCAGATGATAAACACAAATTATCCGTAAGAGGGATCCCCTAAATCAGAACAATCTGTTTCTGCTTTTCCAATATAATGGCTTTCTGCTTTTGTTAAAGCAAATGAGATAGAATCCTTCCAAAACTCTAAAGTTAGAAGAACAACAGCTGTTCAATGACAACCAAAATCCATTCAGCTGGCATCATTCCAGAAGTTAAAAGCAAGCAATCAATATTTCCACTGCTCAGATTCAATCAAAATGGACTAGCTTGAGAAAGCAGAAGATTTGAGAGAAGTCATCATCAGCAAAACACAGTGCAGGTGCTGGCATTTAAGCAATGGCACAAATCTAATGAAAAAGAACAGGTAGACAAACAAGAAATTCACCACCACCTAAAGTGACCTTAATACTGAAAACAACACAGCAATCATGTAGAGCCTTTTGGACACTGATTCATGTTTAATAAAGCAATAAGGAGGGGAAACATTCATATTATGATTCCATTAAATATTGAATAGTCAACTTTGACTATTGGATAGTCAGCTTGAATGCATCTGAAGGAATGTGACAATTTAAGAAGGTTTTGATACATAAATCAGGACAAAGGATCAGCTAGATTTTCTGAGGCAATTGTATTTACTTATTTACTTACTTATTTATTTATTTATTTATTGGATTTCTAACCCGCCCCATCTCCCGAAGGACTCGGGGTGGCGTACAATCATAAAACAATACAAATATACAATTAAAAATATTAAATAAGAAACCCAATTAAAGCTAAAAATAATAAAACCATTGTCTAAAAAACTCCCCTCCCCACCCTCAGCCCAGGTCAGCAAGTTGGAACAACCAGGTTTTAAGGCCCTGGCAGAAGGAGTGGAGGTCAGGGGCCAATTGTAATTAGTTTATTTGATAAAATCAGATAGAATCAAAAATAAGAACCTGCATACCCTTAATTCCTAAATTTTGAGGAAGCAATAAAGATTGGAAACATTAATATTTATGCTGTGATAAGTGTCACAAAGAGGTTGGAATCCATGATTTGCATCTCTCTAATTCTCAGGAGCTCTGAGTTTGTAATGTTCATTGTTTGTTTTAATTCAGTTAGACAAACAGAAATCTATTTATTTATTTATTTATTTATTTATTTGAACTTATATGCCGCCCCATCTCCGAAGACTCAGGGCGGCTTACAACTAAAACATGAGACAATAAATACTTAAAAAAACAATTAAATTAAATTATAAGTACAAATATAAGCACTATAAAACCCTTAAAAACCATCCCTCACCCAGGGTTCTCCTTCTGCTGAACCAGATTATTGATCCATGTCTCTGTTTATGTTCTTTGTTTTTAAGTCTATAATTGCTTTTGAATTAAACCATGATGATGATGATATATTTTATTTTTATTTTATTTATTTATCACATTTCTAAACCTCCCATCTCACATGTGACCCTGATCAGTTTACAATAAAAATGATAGATAGATAGATAGATAGATAGATAGATAGATAGATAGATAGACAGACAGACAGACAGACAGAGTCATAACTGCTTAAGATCTCTGGTTTCTTAGAGTTTTGAGCATTGGGCAAGACTCAAACACCATAAGGAGCAAGTAAACTTCAAGATTTTAAAGAAAGCTGCACAACCAATACCTAGACCAGGGCTGTCAAACTCCTGGCCCACAGGCCAGATGAGTTTTGTACTGGCCATGCCCACACCAGGTATATCGAAGGGGGGGGGAGAAGTCCAAATATGTCACGTGACAACACTGTGATGACTCGGGTTTCACACCTCTGACCTACACTCAATGTAGAGAATATCAAAATGTTATTCAATACCATCCTGCACTCAAGAACCAATGGAAATAAAGGAAATGTGTTGGTGAGTATTAGTAGTCAACTCACTCCTGATTATTACCACCAGCTACCCTAATTAGTCTGCCATATCAACTGGCATAATTGCCACTTCCTCCTCCTTTGCTTCTGAAGTACTCCATTAAGTACTATAAGATGGTTAGGATCTCAGGTCAAGATCTAAATTATCCAGGTCACAGTTAGTGCCATTTCTTAGTCATTGCAGAGGTTTCCTTTTTGAAATATTGATTATTCTTATCTTCATCTTAGGGAAATTATTTACCCAAGGGCATGACTAGGATACTTTTTTATATGCTTCCAACTGCCACCCACAACATACCACCAAATCTATCATCTATAGCAAGAACCAATGGTATTTGTTCTTACTTTCTTGATAGAGACAGCTAACTGATGACATGAACTAGGCATTAAGAAGATTCAACTATTCGCTCAATGAAATCAATAGGCAAATCAGTAGAGTAACATCAGTTCTCAGGGAGTATCTATTAAAAGACAGAGCTCAGAAAACAAAACAACAGATCATCACTCACAGTGAAACCACCCACTGGCATTATTAATAAAATGCATACACATATGAATATTCTTTTACACACAAAAAACCCCACATTGTATATGTGTGTGTGTGTATATGTATCTATCTATCATCTATCTATCTAAATATAAATGGCATAAGCCAATCAGGGGTACATATATTAAAAATAGAAGCACATGCTTTGCAGCTCACAGATCAAGTTTTAAAATATGGATGAAGTACCAAAGGTGCTATGATTCACACACTTAGCAGTTGTAGTGAGACACTTAAATGTTTAGTTTCAGGCTAAACTTCTTTTCAAACTTGATATCTGGCACACATTCTATAGAGATATGCCAGGCCTGCCAACAAATATGTTTTATTCACAGGAAAGAGAATAAATATATATAAAAGTGATATATTATTTTGATATACTATCACTTTCTTATTACTTATGGTGTTATTCGGTTAGTTTTCAAATTCTTTTTCTCTTTAGTTAATTTTTTATTCCTTTTTTTGGATGAAAACTGAAAGAGGGAGGGAGGGAGGGAGGGAGGAAGGAAGGAAGGAAGAGCATCTTGTCCCATTTGTATCTAACTATGCCTGTCTATATTATGAAGCCCTCCTCCAGGTTTCTTAACCAAAGAAGATGACATAGTCTTTCACAAGCGAGAAAGGTAGCATCCATTTGTGGATGCTCAACTAGCAGCCACATAGCATCTTTTCAACACCTGATGATGATCAGTCTGTTTTCCCAGTCTTTTTCGCTGGTTTCTAATTCTATTTTAATTAATATTGTGTTAATATTGTGTTAGTTTCTTCCTAACAATTAGGTTTACATAATATTTTAATTTTGTATTTTACTATATGTGTTTAATTTGTTTTGTTTAGTGTGTGTTTTGTTGTAAATACCCCAGGAACTTTGGCAATTTGGCAATTTTTGAAACATAAATAAATATATCAATAAATGTCTTTAAAGTTAGTAGAGTAAGAGTGCTTGGACATTAACAGTCATTTGTGACACCAGGAACTGAATTGAGTATTATCGGCCAACTTGTCAAACCTAAGAAGAAATGCTAGAAAAGAAATCCTTGTAAAGGATTTAGTTCTGCTTCAGTCATGACATATTTTACAGCTTTAAATAGAAAAGCTCAGAAGTAAGAAATCAGCTGAATTCCCAGATCAGTTAAATACCCAGTAAAACTCAGGAACATTTAGAGGTTGTAACCTAGCTCATACCCCAATAAAACTTAATGGAGGAGTTCTCTTGTGTGCTTTCAGCTCATGGTCAAAGAGTACTAAGAAAGAGCTTTGTCAGGGGAAAGATACAAAAAGCCTGTCTTTTCAGTGACTACTGGATTATGAAATGATAACTGAGAACCATAGCCTTCCACTCTGCGATGCAGCTAAAGAGCTGTAACCCAAAATGTGTGTATTGAGGGAAGTTGCACAGCAAAACGCATCCATCAAGAAAAGTCGCGTGCAAAAATAAATGTCAATTTGCATGCCTTGTACCATTTGTATTTCATCACAGACTGGTATAAAACAGGAATGGATTTATGGTTAAAATGCTATGTAGGGCAGTAGTCACCAATCAGTGGGTCAGGGACCATTGGTGGTCCATGAGAAAATTTTTGTGGTCCACAGAGAAATGTCACCCCCAAAACACCCCGCCAAACAATTAATTTAGGCTGTGTGGGAACACAAGGCTGCATCGCTTGCATTGCAAACAACATGAGGTAGTGAGAGGGGGGAAGGGGCAGAGGGGGGTAACTTGCCCCACGTGCCTCGCCTGGCCACCAGGCTGCTTCTTTCTTCTGCTGCTTTTGGCTGCATGCAAGGAAAGCAGCAAAAGTATTTCTTTCTCTCCCCCAAACTCCACCAGAAATGAGTCTTTGGGACCCTGCAAGGTATCCTGCTCCAAGAGGCTGTGCCGGCAAAGATTAATTTCTGGCAGAGTTTGGGGGAGAGAAAGAAAGACTTCTGCTGCTTCTGCTGCTCCAGGATGACCAAAGGGCCAGTCTTGTGACTACTGCAGCTCTGGAATTTGGGACCAACTTTCCCACCAATGTCAGCAAGCCACCATCAGTCAAAATTCATATTAGTGGTCCGTGGGATTTAAAATTATGAGTTTGGTGGTCCCTGAGGTTCAAAAGGTTGGCGACCCCTGATGAAGGGGGTACAGAGTGATTTGTTCATCTCTAATTGAAGGAGTTTAGTTAGGCGGCACTCTTTTTTTTATTTTGATGCATTGTTCTAATTTCACAGATTATTTTTATATTAGCAGGATATAGCCCTAGATTTGCAAATCAAATAAAACTTTGTTTCAATTCCCTTTACATTCTTCGCATTTTTCCATAAATACTGAACAACTTCTTGAAAGTGGATTCCATAGCAGTATCTTCCATGAATCACAACTTATTTCAAAATGGAAGTAAATTTGATGCAAAATCAGTATGACATCAAACTTACTAAATTTACTAAATATTTTAAAACAGATGAAAACTAATACAAAGAACAAGTAAAACCAAGAAATTAAAAGAGAAAGCTAAAAGTGCAAGTGAGGAAAATAAGTATAATAAAAATACAAAAGAAAAATACAAAGAAGTTGCTTGTGATATTCTTAAAGCAGTTAAAAATACAGTTGTAACCTTAACTCTTATTCTATGGCTATAACGTAACTCTCTTTATGTAATCTATCTTTTCTAATCATCAAAACATAAATCATATGTTCAGTTTTTTGGTTTCACACAGAAACTTATAAAGGGTTTCTAGTCAGCAATCAATGCAGATATTGTCTTTTCTCTGATCAAGGAAATTAATTTAGACATCACAGCAATTTATCGTTTTCACCAACCATTCCTCCATTTTGTTTACTGTCTCAAATCTTTCTATCTTTTCTTTCTTTGTCTGTTTAATTGATAGTGATTAGCACAGAATCTCAAAAAAGGTTACATAAGTAAATTTGGCTTGAACTCTGTCTCTCTATTCCAGTACAAACCTCTAACCAATTATATGCTTTAAATTAGCTTCATTATACAATAAAAACATCCATCTACCTCCTTCCTGTTAAGGTTTTTTAAAACAAAAATAATTCCACAATTACAATAAAGTTAATTTGACATGCATTTCTATGGCCCCATTCCAGTAAGTGTGAGGTTATTGACATGATTTTGAATGCAGAGTTGGGGATCCAAGTTTCATTATGAAAGGCCATTCATTATCCGTTTATATTGTGGCCAAGAAAATTGCATCACTTTCGGCAACTGCTGAGAAGATACAAACGTTTTTTCTTCGAGATTAGACAAGATACAACATTTAAGACACTGAACATCCAGAATGAAAGTGACTGAGAACACAATAGACTATCTCAGTTGGAAGGCTGTGAGAAGTTAAATGACTTAAATTGCTTAAAACTCTTCAGAAAAACTAACAACTTTAGAATCTCATTCCTACCAAGTTAATCTTCTAGGCATTAGAAATCGAAGGGAAGCTAAGAAAGACCAGCCACTTATTTAGAAAGTTTTGACTCTAGCTCAGGATTTCTTAAGGTTAGCAGCTTTAAGAAGTGTGGACTTTACGCATGTGTGGAATTTGGGGAATTGGTCCACACATCTTAAAATTTCTAAGCTTGAGAAAAACTGTTCTACCTGGTTTATAATCTAAATACTAAGAGGTTTCTCCTTGTTACAGCTTCTTCTTTTCATACATCTGAAAAGGGTGGGACATGTATTGTTAGGATTCTTTACTGAGATTTTATCCATGTTCTCTTCTCTCCAGGGAATTGAGTAGGGTGATTAAAAGTCTGATATATTTCTTCTCTAAGGAAATCCAACAAAGCAAAAAAAAAGGTTTAAAACTGCAAGAATATCACTCAAGAGAGGGGCCTTCAGTCCATCATCATCAGATTTCTAGCCATCTTTGTTTTGAAGTTATCAAAAGGTGTTTAGAAATTGCAAGAAATCTAAAAGGTATCTTACTTCCTTAAATATGTGTTGAAAAATCTTTTTTGGAATATTTTGGATTTATATTTATTTGTATTCAGGTTCTTATATACCCTCAACTTTGGGTCTTTATTACATATTTATATTGATTTCTATATGAACTTAAGAAAAAATTACAAACTGAAATCTCCTTTCATAGCTGTGATCTTCCCTATATTTTTTCTTGTCTCCTTATTTTGTTCCTGTACTTTAAACTGAACCTGATTAATATTCTTTCATTCACTGAATGTCCTTTCCTTTTCCTTTTTCAGTTGTTTCGCATAACAATATTAATGTTGACAATAAAGAGATTTACTCGTTCAAACTTTATCAAGTGGGATTTTCTTTTTCTCGCCATAGTAATTTTTAAATGTGTTTTTCTTGTTATGGTGGGATGGTCTTTTGAAAGCTATGGGGGTACAGCATTGGTGAATAACTTAATGATTTCCCCTCCCCCCTTTTGTGATTCTTTGCAATAATAATAAATGCCAGACTCCTTTATTACATAAAAACATCAATGGACTAATTTCTACTGCTAAACATAGGCAATATGTAGGAAGTATTATAAGATTGGGACTGAATTTCTTTCTTTTTTTGCCTAGAGACAAGGACCTTTTACCTTATTTCAAAGGGTAGGTTGCTATCCTTTAAATAATGAACTTATCCAGTCCAGAATTTATATATATTTACACACACACACACACACACACACACACACATATTTTATATATATAAAAACAACATTGAAAACTAAACACACGCAGTATATAAAATATTATATATTTTTATATAATTTGTTTTCAACTTTGTTTTTTATAAGAACTATTGGTTTAATTTAAAAATGGGGTTTTTAAATGAAAAAGCACACAATAAAATAAAATAAAATATAGAGATTATTTGGCCCAATTTTTAAACCATCATTATATAAAATACGATATTGCATTACTAGAAGCAGTCATTAAAAGAAAGAAGCACATAAATGTTGATGGTTCCAAACTATATCATTATATTTTTCCAACAATGCTTTGTAAATTCACAATTCTTGATAAAATAAGTGCAAGACATTAATCCATAAGTCAAGAGTACATTTAAATTATTATATTTATCTTTGCAACATATTAACAAACTTACAGATGTTAAGTGAAACAAGGCAATAAATCAGTTTTAGACACTGCTAATTCATTTGGATCAAATTGTCAAAGCAAGATATCTTTTAATTGAATATACTGATATTTCACAATATATCCATCATCAACTCAAATTATTTTAAAAATTGGTGAACAATTAGCTTGATCCAAAATATTAATATGCTTATTAATCCATCATGACTTGCAGGGAAGCCCACATTTATTTATAATTTTCAATTTAGAATTGTCCCAGATTACAAATTGGGAAATCACAAAGACTGAAAATATAGTTTGAGATAATTTGCATTTAAAACATTTAAATCTTTCCCTATACACTTGATGGATTTTTTAACCATCTATTATACTCAAGTTCCCAATCTTAAGCACCAGTTCTTTGGGTTATTCAGTCCAGATACAACTGCTGCTTTTGAAACTCCATCATTGATTATAGGTTGCACAGAATTATTAGTAGCTTTTAAGCCAATGACATTTTTTAATAGGAAACTGAAGGAAATTGGTAAAAATGATAACAGTTCAGAGGTGGTATTCAGCAGGTTCTGACCAGTTCTGGAGAACCGGTAGCGGAAATGTTGAGTAGTTTGGAGAACCGGCAAATCCCACCTCTGACTGGCCCCACCCCTATCTATTCTCTGCCTCCCGAGTCCCAGCTGATTGGCTGGGTCCTCTTTTGTTGCCCTGCACAGGAGAACGGAGCTGGAAAGCAGGTTAGTGGGGTGTGGAGGGAATGGGATTTTGCAGTAACCTTCCCCCAGGAGTGGGGAGGGAATGGAGATTTTACAGTATCCTTCTCCTGCCATGCCAAAAAAGCCACACCCACAGAACCGGTAGTAAAAAAAATTGAATCCCACCACTGTAACAGTTATTTGTAAGACATGAAAATAATTACATATTATTTTAAAATGAGAAGGAACACCTACATATACAATAAATATTTCTTGAAATATTTACTAGGAATAGTTACAATTAGCTTTCTGTCAGAAATGGACTTCAGTAGTTTACACCCTAGCACATATTATTTGGTTCTTATTCCTGTATTTGAAATGTTTAATTTGACTTTGGACAATTATATTCAAGACGACTAAGCAATATGGTCAAAGTTTTTTTTTTAATTATTCTTCTGATAACATAAATTCTGAGCCATGTCCACCTTCTTTATTTTTATTTTAATGATTATGTTTAATAAATGTATGGACTTGTGCTAATCTTTTACTACTGTTGCATACATTTGCACTTTTATTGCTTTGCATAAGAGCAATTGTACAAAATCTATTGGTTTTTAGGCTGAACCTTAGGATTAACTATATTTTTTATCAGTTGCTGTCAAGACTTTGCTTTATTCTCCAGTTCTTTCTCTCTTCCCTATTCCTCTTCTTACATTTAGTTTCCTTCAACTCTTGTTTGTATGGATTGTCTAGCTCTCGTTGTTGCTCTGCGCCAATACCTTCAGGTTACCCAGGTTGAATGCATTAGGACTCCTTGACTTTCCTAGTATCTGAGAGCAGAAAAGACAAGGTGAACCCCTATGATTATGCTACATTTACCTTTTCATGCTTTCCCTGACTGCACAGTGACTTTCCATGCCCCAAATCACACTCTTGAATGATTTTGTCTGGTTCAGCCTACGTGTTAGGAAAGCAAAAGGAATTCTCTCATCAGAAGAATGCAGTTTGAATGGATATTTTTTCTCATCCTCCTCTATTCAGAGTGGTGAACTAAAGTTTCATATATTTTCTGAATGAGCTTGTTAACTAATTGCTTGTTACCCAAAATTGGGCATTGCTCCACATTTACAACTTTAGTGGGATTTTGTAAGGGTTTTAGTGTTCCACATTCTCAGCACCTTCTTCCATGGAGCTAATAATTGCATTCTTTTATAGTATGTTTCCAATGCCACAGGCATTTTGATCTCAGTATACTATAGCCTCTTTTATTGGCATTGTATTAAAATGTTCAGGGTTCGTGAATGGGTGCACCCACACATTCCATTTAGCAGTCATCTTCTTGTTATAACCATTTTCCATCCTTGAACATGGCAAGACAAATGAAATCAAGAAAGAAAGCACTTACTTTCATGATTGCATTTTAATTTATATATAAAATGAATGGGATGGAATTTGTAATTTTATAAACTGGGGGAAAAAACCTGACACAATTTTAAAATATACTGTGTAATAGAACAGATTTGAATACTTTTGTACAATTCCTAAAATCTGAGTCTTATTTTTAATTAGCCTCCCTCACACAACCAAGTTGGGAACAAAGTGCCTTCTTTTTATTCATTTATTATTAAAATTCTGTGCCACTCATCGCACTGATACAGCAACCCCAGGTGGCTTAAAATGTAGTATTTTTTTAAAAAAAGTGCTAGAAAACAATTAAAATTAGAAAAATTGAATAGAAAACACAAGCGGATGGGCAGCCTGGGGGTAAGGATCTTCTTTACTCACCCCCAATATAACAGGCCTCTGTCAGGATCCCAGGCCAAGTGGCAGAGCCAAGCTTTGAAGGCTTTTCTGGAAGGCCGGGTGTTTACAGGTGGACAGCAAAAAAAAGGCTCTTCTCCTGGACTTCACCAGCCGCAGTTCTTTGGCCAACGGAATCCAAAATAGGCCAGAGGTGGTATTCAGCAGGTTCTGACTAGTTCTATAGAACCAGTAGTGGAAAATTTGAGTAGTTCAGAGAACTGGCAAATGCCACCTCTGACTGGAGATTTTATAGCATCCTTCCCCTGCCACACCCACCAAGCCACTCCCACAGAACTGGTAGTAAAAAAATTTGAATCCCACTACTATAGTTTAATAATGAACAGAACCACGAAGCACATGGGTTCTGGTGCATCTGCTCAAAATGGAGTTGAGAGTGGGAGTTTTTTATATCTTCTCTTGGGCTTTGCACTTGAGTTTCCTGTACCTGTGCAAGAACATGTATTCTATTGGCTGTTGTCAGACTCCCATAGGGCCATGCAGGGGTTATATAGAGGTCATAGCTGTCTTTGTAGGCAAAGTACAAATCCTAGGTGTTTGTCTGAGCTAAGTTTGGTTGACTTTTGGACTGCCCTGAGGGTGATGCAATAATTCCTATTGTGACTTAATGGCTTTGCCCTGTGTTGGATCTTGAGTGATGGCTGCTTCCAATCCTACCATTCTGCCGTTGTTTCAAAATATCCTGTCTTGAATGGATTGCCAAATCTGAATTTCTAAAAGCTAGCTTCAGTATCTGCTGGGACTATTAAGGAAAGTGGGGTAGCTTTCTACCTTTAAAATAATATATTTCTCCATTTCTCCCTTTTGGGGTTAGGGTTAGGGAAATATAATATTCTGCCTTTTTTAATATTTCATATTTCATTCTTCTAGGAGGGTAGGTGCTGACTTTCTACACTCAAGCATCTGTTAAAATACTGCAAAACACCAACAGAGTGTACACTGTTTTTGGCTCTCTGTCTTGGTATATTATCATAGTCCGTCTGCTCTTTCCCATTCAGTTTGGTCTCTGTATATTCCTCCCTCCACTCTAGCCATTTCCTCCTCTCTACTTCCTCATGGCTGATCTTGCTTTCCCTCCTCTCTCCAAATTCTCCCTATAGTATGGTGGTCAGAACTTTGCATGAAAGTCTTGTGCTCTCCAAGAATCATTACTCTTCATTTGAAATACAGCTGCAACAAAGAAAAAAGAAGGAAGGAAGGAAGGAAGAAAAAGACTTAAGCCTCATCCAGGGTACTAAAAGCATCATGCTGCTTTGTATTCAACACACAGTACATTTGCATCAAACTGGTAAGATTGCTTAGGAAGAACTTGCAAGAAAGGCACTCTTGGGTGACCTGTCTATTTTCTTGCTGGACTGCCACCATCATTCCAGTTCAGAGCAAACATAAACTCCTGTTTATACGAAATGTTACCTAGGTTTGCTTGAAAGTAATTCCATTGACAGTTTTTGTGGTATGGTGGCTAAAGCATTGTGCTTGTAGAAACTGAAAATCAGCTTTTATTCAGCCATAAAACTCACTGAGGTTGTTAGATCTATCATTATTTCTTGACTAACCTATTTCACAAGGCTGCTCCAAGTAAGCTAAGCATATTGCCTTGAGGAGAAAAAAAGAAGCCATATAAATCAAATTAGCAATGGGATTTATTTTCATGAATATCTTGCCAAGGCTGCAAATTCTACATGATCTTACTTTGGAGTAAATCCCATTAAATTCTATTTAGTACAGATGGTCTAATTGATTTATAATACCACCCAGTCTCTTCATAATTTCTGAAAGAAAAAAATGAGAGGGGGGAGGTGAAACAGTGTTCCAATACTGTTTTGCCTACCTGTGGAAGAAATATACACTTTAATGAACAATTCTACCAGTGGGGACTCACTATGTTCATCATATATCAGAGGTCTCCAAACTTGGCAACTTTAAGACTTGTGGACTTCAACTCCCTAGCTGGCTGGAGAATTCTGGGAATTGAAGTTCATAAGTCTTAAAGTTGCCAAATTTGGGGACCCCTGTCATATATCGTTGTTTTCTACTCAATCCCCAATTTCCAATGAAAATAAATGGGTAAAATCATATATTACAGTAGAATCCATATACACTAATGCTACAATGCTAATTCTCACAGAATAATAGCCTCCTCGCAGTGAAGTGATCAAGATCCAATGCTTCCTGTCAGCTTACCACAAACAAAGTCAGTGGGGAAGCCAGCAGAAAGTCAGAAACACTCCTGCTCCCACTGCTTTTTTGCCCGCTCATGAGCATTCTGTTTATCTGGTTAGCAAACAAATATTGACTTTTTATTGACATTTATTTGCCACTACAATTCTTTTTATATTTATGATATGTAGTCTTCTTAGATGATCATGGGATCATTCAGCATTGGGATAAAAAAATATTGTCAGCCAAAAATGTTTATTCTGATCACACCAGACTTTACTACCTTTCTATCAAAGGATGATCCAACAGGTCACACAGGATTGTCTAGTCCACATTAAAGATGCACAAAACATTCTGAACTTGAAACATTCTAAACTTGAAGTAGCCATTCAGAATTCAGAGTGTCCTGAGTTCATAGCAAAACACTCCTGTTTTTGTGCGATTTACTCCCATGGGGTAAGTTACCAGTGTAGATCCATGGAGGGGGAAGGGCTATTTTCTAAATCAGATTTAACATTGAGGTGGTATAAATTCACACTGACAATGCCAGAAGCATATATAGTACCTTCTGAAACCCAGAGCCTCAATTTCGAGGCATTCTGCAAAGTGCAATGCATTGTCAGATTGGTTCATAATACAAAAAGTATGCAGGGTAATCAAGTGCATAAGGAAAAAACCCATTTCAAGCTACAGCCATGGAAAAGTCTATTTTCTCTTTTTAACAGAATAACAGTGTTGGAAGGAACCTTGGAGGTCTTCTAGTCCAACCCCTAGCTCAAACAGGATATCCTATATCATTTCAGATAAATGGCTGTCTATTTTCTTCTTAAAAACCTCTAGTGTTGGAGCACCCACTGTTGTCGTTTTGTTGTTGTTCAGAGACAGTATGGAAATAAATCCTACCTGTTCATAGATTCAAAATGGCTACCGGTGCTGCAAAATAAGCTAATTTACTGTTTTCTACCACATTTCCTATAGGAATAATTTACACACACACACACACACACACTTAAATCTCCTTGTGCAATTTCTCCACAAGTTGTGTGATATAGCATACTCGGCATAGAGGATCAACCCACCAATGTTTCTGGTGCTAGGGCAAAATATGAATGGGATTCTCATTGTTCCTTTTGCAGTATTTCACGTTTCTGGCCCATCATAATGTGGTTGTGTTGTTTTGTTTTACTGGAACACAGCCAATGAAACATTCTGAATGTCTATTCCACAATGTGAATAAAATGTTATTTTGCTTCTTTTCATTCAGTTCAACCTCATACATATATCCTATTTTTCTGTGTAACTTTAAGGAATATTCTAAATTCACATTAACTCATATTTGATTATGTGCCATCATCATTATTGATTTTTAGCAACCACATAAATTGACCTTCTCCAGAATATTCTCTTAATCAGATCCATCCACCTTGGTGTTTCTTCCAACAAAGCTGCCACTGTTGATTTCAACATATGTAAATATACATTTTTATGCAAAATGCCAGTTACATTTTAATAGTAGGAGTTGCTTGTTTAATAAGTCTCTTTACTGTCATCTAAAAGTGTCTACATTTTTGTAGTCCAGATCTGGAAGCCTTGGTAATATTACTACTAGGACAAGTGAAACAATCTGGACAGGAAACTGATTTGGGATGTGGAGTGTTAAGAAAAAATATATAGCAAATTGCTATATTTTGTTAGAAGAATGTGAATTTTTCTACCACAGATACTAAAATAGTCATCCCTTGAAAAAAAACATTTTGGAAGATATTGAAAATATATTAACAAAAATGCCACAATCAGAAATTCATGTATGTATGTATGTATGTATGTATGTATGTATGTATATGTATATGTATATGAGAACTAACAGTACAATCTTGCTAATTCCTTTCTCCATTTACAGATATTATATATTTGTACTAATTGGGTTTTTCCCCCTCCTTTTGCTTCTTTCCCCCTTTTTAAAGGATTAATACATTTTTTTTAGAAAAGAAAGATATCATTTGTTACTTTGTCAATTTTTCTTCCCAAGGAAGATTAACTCATCAAACAGTAGCTTAAGAAAGGTTTGAGTTGGAAGAACATTTTTAGAGGCAGATAACGACAAATCCAATTCATGCCATAAGACTTCAAAATTACAATTAAATAAAACTGCATAAAATTGTCCCTGCCTATGACTGCTAACATTTCCTTTCATTGACCTTCATTAATATTTTTTTTTAAATCTTGAAGTCTGTGATGTTTTTATTCATAAAGTAACAAATACCACATTTCACTTTAGAATCTTTATTGCCGGGGACTCCAATAGGTACTTTGCTTTCCTTGTGGCTTACTTAGCTAAACTGAAAATACCAATCCAAAGAAAGTTTACTCTGGCACAATAACATGACCTCATCTTTGCTGCCTTTGAAGACAGATACAGAAAAATTCACTTTGTGGAGAGTCCATGGCCTGGTGACTCTGGACACACAGAAACAACAGAGCCTGTTTCTGTACTACAGAGACATTCATGCTAACCCCAGATCACCATTACCACCAAAATACCCAGGTCACACAGGACAATTTTATAGATGATGACCTGTGCCATAAAGTAGATTTAATGAGCACCTAGTTCACCATATTAGAGTGGCTTTTCTGCTCTCCTGTGCCATCCTGCTACTCCTTCTTTCAGACTCTTTTAGAGGCTTGCTTGGTATATTTTTAGTTTTTAATTCATAATATTTTTATATCTTCCAGCTTTTCATTTTTTTTCATTTTAATTTTTCATCTTGATGTATGCTTTTTTAATGACTGCACTCTGCCTTCCTAATTCTGATCTATGGCCATAAGGAAGATTTGATTTAATTACTTTATAATCAGACACACTTTTTGTTTCTTAAAGCACCAAATCAAATTCAAGCACTTTTAACTGATTTCAACAGAAGAAGTTGAAACACGTAGTTAAGAGGAACTCTGCAAAGTTTTAATTTGCTGATTTGATTTAAAGGAAATTAATTCAACACAGACACTTACCACCATTGCATTGGATTTTAGACTCTAATCACCAAATCAGTTTGATGTGCTAAATCTAATTGTTTACATTCAATCCTATTCAGCAGTCTGAATAGTGAGTTATCCTGATTCTTCAAATCTGACATGACTTATTGAATCAATTATTCAGAACTATTGCTGGTTACATTTTAAACCTTTCTGAAAATGTTGATATTTATCAGCAGTTAAACTTACTCTGATTATGAGGAATAATGCTGTATATCTTGTTGTTAATTGTCCTAAGCTGAACTTCATAAAATATAATCAGCTCACCTCTTGTATCATTGCCTTCTCATCAGCTCTCACTGAACAGTGTATCTGTAGTAGCTAATCCTTATCACTGTCAACAGAAACAAAAAGAAAAGAAATTAAAAGAAATTAATTTTGTCTAGGCTGTGATCCAGGTACAGATGCAACTTGCCAATTAAAGCTTCAACATCTGTTCACTAATGATGTAAATTATATATAGCAAGCAAATTCCTCTTAAATTGTCTCTCAGTTGGCATTCTCATTTCTTTTGTTTATGGATTTATTTAAAGTATAAACAAAAGTGATGGTAACAAATTTGAGGTACAAATACCAATCACTGTAACAATTACCACTACTTCGTATGGTACCTGTTTATAATATTATGGCAGCTACTCTCCTTGGGTTCCATATCATCAAATATTTGCATTTCCCCCCTTACATTAAACTTGCTTAAATAATGGAAACCTGATGGCTATTCAGCTTCTTCTGAATCTTCTCAGCAAATCATATTGCTTATTTTTGTTGCAGTGTGATCAACAACCTCTTTGCTACTTTAGGTGTTTTCCCAAGTCAAAAACCTGGATTATTTTGTTTTCAGTCTAGCCGCCCCCACAGATTCTAGTGTTTCCAGTTTTCTGAATATAGAGATCTTCAAGGAGAATGCAAAAAATCCCCTGAAATATTAGCTTTTAACTTGTAAGGAGAAGATGAGGGTTGATTTGGTTTGTTCATCTAAAGCAGTGGTAGTCAGCCTGGTCCCTACTGCCCACTAGTGGGCATTCCAGCTTTCATGGTGGGCGGTAGGGGTTTTGTCCCCTACTTTATCAGTCACCATTACTGTGGAACCGGTGGGTGGTTAGAAAATGTTACTACTAACAAAGATACAAAAGTAGGCGGTAGGTATAAAAAGGTTGACTACCCCTGATCTAAAGGATCATCATCCCAACATGTTATTCCTGATAACATTTTTTTCCAAAGCAGTCTAAATGGACTCTGGCAGAATAAAAGGAGGAAGATTTACTTAAGCCTTTTGAAAAACACTCTGCACTATTTAATCCCTGCAGAAATTTTATGCTACACTATAAAGCCAGGGGTGGGATTCTACCGGTTCTGTCCAGCTCTGTAGAACCGGTAGCTCTGAAGAGCAGCAGACATAGAACCAGTTCTATGTCTGCTGCTGTTTTGGCCCACCCGCCCTCCGGGCTCTTACCTGACCTTTATTTCCTGCTTTTTCAACCTCAGCTGCCATGCGGGGCACAGCTGCATTTGAAAAAGCAGGAAAAAAAGTGCTTTTTCAAATGCTGCTTCCCTGCACTCAGCACTGCTCAGCTGTCCAGGCAGCAAGCTAACAAAGATTTACACACTCATGCAGCATGCAGGAAAACACATCGTAAATCACTGAACCAGTAGTTAACCCTGTCAGATCCCAGCCCTGTATAAAGCCACATGAATTATTCCATTTTATAAACATTTACCAATCATTCTATAATTTTTACAACATAATAATTTTATTGTTAGGAAATCTTGCAGAAAGGAGATGGAGGGTTTTTTTTTTTGATAAATCACAGTGATAGAGATATTAAAGGGAGTAATTGCTAAATATTATGGATTTTATTCACATCCTTTTTGAATTTTTAACTTTTTTATTTTCATTTCTTCATGAGCAATAACTGCAGTACATTGCAATCCTGTACTGCAATAGGTGCCGTCATTCAAATTAGCTACTTCAATTTTGCTAATTTAGAACTACAGACATTAGTAAGGGATGCAAAGGAGACAATGATTGAATATGTGTGGCTATTTTACTATTCATACTGTAACCTAAATGCATATCTTATAAGCAATCCAAGAAAAATTGTGAAGTTGGATTTCACTATCTATCATGCAGTCCAGATCTAACACGATAAAATTTCCATCTTTTCCCAAAATTGAAGGAATATCTTTGTGAGCATCTATTTGAGTCAAATAAAGAGGCAGATAATACTATCAGGACCTGGCTAAAGAAAGAGTAGAATACTTTATACTTTAAGTGTCCAATCACACTTTTTTTAAAAATTACATTTATATGCCGCCCTTCTCCGAAGACTTAGGGCGGCTTACAATTTTTGGGATACAACCCAGTGTGCTCAGCAATAGCCTTCATTCCATTGTATATGCCTGCTTATTACTAAGCGGCATTTTTACAAAGTCAGCTTATTGCCCCCAACAATCTTGGGTCCTCAATTTACCTACCCCGAGAGATGGAAGGCTGAGTCAACCTTGAGCCTGGTGGGATTCGAGCCTACAGTAATTGTAGACAGCTGGAACTTAAATGCAGGCATTTAACAGCCTGAGCCACCAAGGCCAATAAAGTATTCTACTCAAGAAAGTATGGAATTATTTCTGACAGTTTTTTTTTAAGTTTTTTTTTAAAGTTGCTAATCTTTGGCAGGGATATGTGATATATATTTATATATTTATTTTTAAAAATCCTCTTAAGAATTGTAATTTTAAGTGGTTGACAACAATTGTTATGATAAGTACAGAATAACCCTTGAGTAACAAGGATATGCACATGGAAACGTTTATGAGAGTAGTTATGAATTCAGCCACACACAGATACACTAAATTGAGGTAAAGTTTACTCTAAGAAATAGCACAGTCCAATGAACGGTCCAGGTCATATACGTTTAACAGTCCAAATAATATCCAGTTACAAAGTCTTCTTACTGGTTGCAAGTCATTTACAGTAAACAAAGATATCAAAGTATAAGCACAGCATAAATACAACAGAGAACCTTAGATAGCAACAGAATGTCAGAGAGAGCAAACTATGATCTCTTTAGCTCCCTCTTATGGTAATTTGCAATATAATCAACCAATCGGAATATAGTATAAATGAGTACAGTGATTTTGTCTTAAAGCTACAAACATACATTGTTAGTTTACATATTGCCAACCCAACTAATTGGTGTACAGATTCCTAACAACAATAATAAACCCTCCCTCCCCACAAAAGCAAGCCATCTGTATCTAATACCCCCAGTGAAATCATCCCTAAACTCAAACCTCATCCTCTCAAAGCCCTTGCAGGAAAAGCCAGCTGTTTATGACCTTCCATTTGGAAAGCTATAAGTTTAGGAGCCTGCTGGATCCCAGGATATTGTAGCAAAGCAAAGGCAAGTTCCTAGACCTCACATTTAAGGAAAGGAACCAAGAATGTGCTGTCTTGATCAGACCTGGTGGAATGGACAGATAATCTCAGGCAGGGTGCGATTCAACCGGTGTAACAACTGGTTGGGTGAGTGCATGCTTTTTACGTGTGTGCCAAATGCATGCTTCATGCATGTGCAGAGCATTTGCTACTGACCTTCTCCAGCAATCCCTGTGTGTTAAACAGCTGACGTTCAGCAATTTGATGTGCCGTGCGAATCAGCTGAGCTTGAAAAACAGGATATAAAGCACAGCCTAGAGCCCGGGCTGGTGGGTGAGCCCAACAGCTGGTTGTTGGAGCAAATCAAATGGGTTCACTCCCAGCTGATTCTCTGAGATACCGGTTTGCCCGAATCAGGCAGAACCGGTAGAATGCCACCCCTGATCTCAGGGACAAGAAACCCCACAGCCTGGCACCAAGCCATGGAGGGCTTTAAAAGTAATAACCAGCACTTTGAACTGAACCCAAAAAGAAACTGGGAGTCAATGCAGTTCACACAACAGTGGTTTAAAATGGGTAAACCTCCCCCCCAAAAAATCTTAACTGAAGGGCGAAGTAATGATTTTCTAGGGAAAAAAAATAATGGGTTGACAGCCAGAGAATCTTATTTATTTAACTGACATATCAGTATATCACTTCAATCATTGAGTTTAAAATCAATTAAGAAATAAACAGCACAGAATCCCATAAAATGCCCATAACCTAAGATTACTAACTTCTGAATTAATAGCTTAAAAATTATAGGATGCTCATTTCCAAATACCTGACAAAATTAAAACTGCTTGAGGTCATCCAGGTTTTTTGGAGCATGTTGGTTCAAAGCACTAGGTATCAGCCTTCTCAAATAAATCAATCAGGAAACATAACCAAATGAATTAAATCTACTTTATTGTAAGGCTAGATTAAACTGGCAAATCTAAACATCTAAAACTTCCCAGCCTCCATTTTTAACTGTTTGCTCCAGTAGACCAGCTTCTTCCTTGGTTTCTTTTTCTGACCATTAAGTAATGGTGGACTCTTCTCTTTCTTGATAGATTGTTTTCTATGTAGTATCTTTTCTCCTCTTTCCTGAAAGTCACCTAATGCATGGGGCATGCTGACATGGCCTTTCTTGAAGTCAATCACTCTTACCTCAACAGAAGCTGTGGAAGGGACAATATAGAGCATCCCCTCTTGGTTTAAGTAGGCAGGATTGAGGGATTTTATTTTTAAAAAGTTGTTTTTTCTCCTTTTCTTTCTGCTTCTTGCTGTTCTTTCTATATCCACATCCCCAACTTCTATTTTATTTCTCTTCTTCTTCCTCTTCCTCTTCCTCTTCCTCTTCCTCTTCCTCTTCTTCTTCTTCTTCTTCTCCTCCTCCTCCTCCTCCTCCTCCTCCTCCTCCTCCTCCTCCTCCTCCTCCTCCTCCTCCTCCTCCATGTTCCAACATAACTCTGGAATGCTTCAAGCAATTTCAACTAAACTTGATACACAGATGACTTACCCTCTGGAAACAAATACTGTGGGGGTAAGACACCCCTAACACCCCTTGCGGGGGGGATGTACATTAAAATTGCTTCTGCCATGGTAACAGCTTCACAGGGCTCCCTCTTGTGGAGGAATAATAGAATTGCATGTCAGACAGTACAACAGCATGAGTCCCAACTACAGGATTTTCCTGTCTAGTACAGGATTGGGATAAATAAATACCCTGGCAATGCTGGGTTATTGGCTAATTTAAAATAATATCCAGCTCTCAGTTTTTCTCATCTTAACTATTATTTTTTTTCTTGTGTTACTCCCACCTTCCCCCTTTTAGTTTTTTTACCATATTAAAATCATCATCATCATCATCATCATCAATTCAAAGCAACATATTTTAGCTTTGCTTAGGAAAGATGGATCCATGAGCAAAAATTTTAACCGAGAAGTTTATGGGTGATTTTCAAGGTGTCCTAAACATGCTTGAAGTGATCAACAGAAGATGAATTACTTTGTAATCTCCCAACTGCGCACTTCGTCCTGAGCATTTAGTATTTGATTTTGAGTTAGGCATGACCTAGTACAATGATGCTTGTGTTTTATCATTTGTCTTGGTCATTGTATAGCATCATTGCCAAATTAGATACTGTAAGGCTATGAAGATGTATTCCTTGCATTCAAAATGCTTTTCTGAAGTTCAAATCAATAACACAAATGATGAATGCTAGCAAGGCTTTGCATGTGTGGGTGTACACACATAACTCCCCTAGGAGTTTTCTGCCCAGAAAAGAAGCATAAATATCCTCTTGTTTCACAGTCCAGTTTATCAGAATGGCAGGTTCCATCTTGCTTCTTTCCTGGCTGAAAAACAGGCTACAGAAACTCAGCATATGGAAATATATCTACACTCAGATGACAATGAGGGTTGACAGAAGGCTCTGCACTTCTGCTGGAAGATTATAACTATATATATATTGCTCTGGGGGAAAAAGCATGAGATAAATAAATTAGTTATAAATAGTGGCATCTTTAGCACGCCACAACAATGCCAAAACAATATGATGTTTTATCAGCTGTCATGAAACTTTGAAAAAAAAATCCTCACCTTGATTCTTGTAGCTTGACAACAATGACTGGCAAATTTCAAGTTGAAATTTTCTTTTTCTTTTTAATTAGAAAAATACTTTATTAAACAAATTTATACAAATATAGTAAAACCAAACATTCCTCTTATCGCAATGTGAGCAAGACAGTGTTCACTCAATCTGACATCTCTCAAATTACGTAGAATAATCCTTCACACTTATTACATTAATATATAACACAAAGTTTCATCTAGTTATATGTTACAAACATAATTGCATGTAACGTTACTAATTTCTGTCATACCTTTTCATTTGACTTTGTTTTGTTCCTTTCAACCAACTGTACCATAAATTCCAAATCTCATAGTACTCTGACTCCTCTTTGTTTTTAAGTTCCATTGACAACCTGTCCATTTCTGCACATTCCAAAGTTTTCTTTATAATCATCAAGTATTTTTGCATTTCCAATTTTGGGGGTTGTTGCTGATATATATAATAATTTTTTACTTTTTTTGTTTTAAAATTCCTAATAAAATATCTCTGGTTTCAATTCAATTTTAACTTTTGTAATTTCTTCTAGACAATGATTTTTTTTTTTCAAATTTTCTTGACAACAATGACTGGCAAATTTCAACTTCAAATTTTCATCAATATCAATAATGTGACCCACATTCTGTGTTCTGTGAAATGCCAAGCTTGACAGCAATTTCTCTGTCAAATGTCCTTAACCATTTATTAGCATTTCTCATGGGAAGTTTTTCAGTTGCTGTCATACATCATCCATTCCACTGCTGATCACAAAAGTAAGCTCTTTTTAGTTCACCATCTTTATGGGGTTTTTTTGGCCCATCTTGCACAATGCTCACATCAACACAGTAACCATAAGTAACCTGTATTTAGCAGTGAATTTCAGTTAAACTCTTCAGCAGTCATAGCATGTTGCTTAAAGTCACTGAGATTTCCATTTCATGAATAGTAACACAACCTTTTCTTACAGAAACCACCACCAATTGTAGTGAAGAAAGAAATGCTAAGGAACACATCAGAGTTTCTAGCACATCAATATCGGCATCTATTGGTGATTTATAACATTAGAGCCATTTCTTTCAGCCCTTGGAGAATGTGATTTAAGTCAGCCAAAGTATCCCATCCTCACCCTTCTAGACATCATCTTTTAAAAATTAGGATTAAACCTTTATGAATTTCTCATTTCAATTATTTTGAAAGACAGAAAAAAGGGAGAATCAACGTTACAGTCTAGTTTTTCAAGTACAGTTGTTGAGATATACTCCATTTGCAGGTGACAGAGTGTTTTAGAAAATGAATTCATTTCTCAGACCTCATTTACTTTAATTGTAGGGGGCAAATTTAATTAGCGAGGTGTAAAATTAAAACAGTGAGAATTAAAGGCAGATTTATTTGTTCCCTTTTATAGTTCTTTAGATCTGGTTGTTATGGTGATAGAGAATGAGAAGAAAAATATTAAAGATGACCTTTCTCTTCAATCATCAGTGATAATTTTTTTTTTACTACGTTTGTGTTACAACCCTTTCAATGCCTCAGAACTCTTCTTATGTTGAATGATATACACATTTTCAAGTTAAAATTACTTTAGTATTGAATTAAGATAAATTAGTAATTATGCAGTATCAGAGTATTACTTATTTTAACTGATATAATTATTGTTTGATAGGTAAGAAAAGGCATTTTTGTATAAATAATAGCACTGTTATTCATGTTACTTAAGTTTTCTGAATTTGTTCTATTTGTAAAACTAGGTGATCAGCAATTTGTTATTTTGGAAGTGAAATGGAAGTGAAATGTAGTTCAAAGTAACACACAAATGCTCACATATTTAAGCTTCCTGAAACTTTTTAAAAATATAATGAATAATATTTAAGCTTCCAGGTTCTTTTAAAAAAACGTAGAACTCCAATTAGAAAGAACTGAAAAGAAAAAAGTCAGTAAGTGAAAAAACGTCAGAGGTAATTGGTTTAGCTTTAACAGAAAATAAGTAGTTTTATCCTAAAGTGGAGATTGGGTTCATAGAGACTATTAAGTTCAAAGTATACCTTACTTGCACTATATAGAAATTTTTCAGAAGATAATGGCTTTTGCTCTCCAGAAACAGCTGTTAGAGGGACATCAGTGGTTTGGCCGATAATAATTTGGCTGAAAATAATTTAAACAGTTGCTCTGTTTAAGTGGATGGCTTGAGCAATATTTTCTTATTCTTATGACTGTTGGGGAGGAGACAAGACAGGTTAGGCAAAAATTCCAGTGAAGAAACAAGAGGATTTGAATGGTAGTTCAAATGAGAACTGCTGAGCAGTTAAGATGGAATTAGCAATGGCACCATCATTATCCGAGCTCTTGTGTTACTATTAGGGATATACCTGGGAAGAGATCAGCTGTTTCCCCCGGTATCCTTTTGCCTTCAGGAGAGCCTCCTGAGGTTGGAAAGCCTAAATAGTTTAATTTATGCTTTTTCCCTATCATCAGCTTAAAATCAAATGGCAGAACTGGAATGAAACACTCTAAAGCAGTGTTTCTCAATCTGAATTCTCGAACAGAATTCTCAAAGAATTCTGGGAGTTGAAGTCCGAACATCTTCAAGTTGCCCAGCTTGAAGAAACACTGTTCTAAATTATCTTTTCCAAGATTCATACCCTGTTTTTTGTTCTCTCGTTTCTTTTTCAAAAAATTGAACAGGGTTTGGGCATACTGTGTGTGTACGTATACACACAGACATGAATTACATGCATCCTACTCTTTGAAAGCATGTCATATTTAAAACAAGACAGTAAATCATTTAAATCATAGTATAAATATGTATACTATGTATACATAAATAGCATAATGATATAAATAATTAAAGAGTATGAATACATTAAATAATTAAATCATTTATCCTGCAAGTTTTTGGACACCTAAATAATGTGCTGTTGGCTGCCTTCAATAGCATTTGTGAGAAGGGCAGCCATGTAAATTGTTTTAATAAACTAAAAAAAACATTGGGACCTTGAGGTTACCGTACCTAAATAAATACTAAAGGGAAATAAATATTCATGTGTATCTTAGTGGTGACCAGGATTTATATTCAAGTCTAGCCACCATAAATCCTGGATTTACAGCCAGCAACTCTGATCCATGTCTATTTGGACACCTCAAGCGAACTTCTGAAGGCAGGCTGACTTACAAAAGAAGCTGGATATGCCTTGTATCTTAAATAGCTGACTTTTTTGGGGGGGTTATGCTAGCGATAGCAGAACTGAGCCATTCGGTGTTACTTGAGAAAACCAATAGGGCTCTTAGAGGCAGAGATGGTTGCACGGGTAAGATAAATAAAAGGAGAAATGCTACCTATTGTGGAAGAGAAAGAAGAATGGGGGAAAACAAATCTATCCGGGGTGAGGGGATTCTACCAGTTTGCACCTATTCACTAGAACCGGTTGTTAACATTCTAAGCAGTTCAGAGAACCGGTTGTTAGAAGAAATTACTGGCCTAATCCTGTAAGGAAGGCAGGAAGGAAACATTCTGGTGTTGCTTACAGAAACTGCCTCTCTGTTAACCCTTATTACATTCTTGGTAGGACTAGACTTCCTGTCTCTGGAACTTCTCTGGAGATTTTTTCCCCTCCTTTGCTGGTACTTTGCTTGTGTGGAGTGACCATTCAAAGTTACAATGGCACTGAAAAAAATGACTTATGACCATTTTTCACACTTACGACTGTTGCAGCATCCCCACAGTCATGAGAGGCCAGGTGAGGAGATGGTGCCTTGATGTGAGTGATGTTGAGTTGGCCATGCCCAGCCAATAACATGACCACCAAGCCACGCCCACCAACTAAGCCAGGCCTACAGAACCAGTTGTTAAAAAAATTGAATCCCACCCCTGAATCTATCCCAGTAAACTTGGGAATGTTCGTCCTGTGATAACCCTCCTCACTACTTTGTGTCTTGTTCAAATGAGAGTGGCTTCCTTCAGACATTTTTTTTATTTTATTTATTTTAATTACATTTATATGCCGCCCTTCTCCGAAGACTCAGGGCGGCTTACAATTTTTGGGATACAACCCAGTGTGCTCAGCAATAGCCTTCATTCCATTGTATATGCCTGCTTATTACTAAGCGGCATTTTTACAAAGTCAGCTTATTGCCCCCAACAATCTTGGGTCCTCAATTTACCTACCCCGAGAGGATGGAAGGCTGAGTCAACCTTGAGCCTGGTGGGATTCAGGCCTACAGTAATTGTAGGAACTTAAATGCAGGCATTTAACAGCCTGAGCCACCAAGGCCCTTATCCAGATGTTCAGTGCAGAAATTTGGTTCTGGAAAGCTTTCACAGGAATAACTCTATATAAGGGGTCCTTGGTGCTCTCTGAACTTGCTTGTTTTCTTGCAGGCAGTTCATTACCCAAACTTGGTAACATCATCAGTGCTAGTTTAGGTAATGACTAGGTAAGGACCCCTCACTTCAACCCTGAGCTACAAATATTCCTCTTTAATACCTATATATATGTTGGTCTTTGTACACAGCGAGACCACAGCACAACCACTGGTATAAAGAAAGCCCTGCTTTGAATAGATATCATTTTATGGCACCATCCCATCTCTCACAAAGTAGCCAGTGCCAACTCGTCTGTAGCAAACATCAATATAGCAAAATCTAGCAGCAACTAAATAAACACACTATAAATAAATGGAATGAAATGAATCAAGAGAAATTATTAGGTAGATGGATTGGAAATATTTCTATTCAGTGCAGGGCTACATTTTTATTTCATAAATTCCTGAATATTCAGGCATTATTTGCCATGGTGATTAAGGTTAGTGACCCTTCTTTTTCTCCTGTGGCAGATATAACACTGTCTTTTCTGGGGTAGAAGAGGCTCTTCCTATTGTGTTTGCCTGGCATGATTGAGTAGTAATTGTGTTTTGATTCCTCTTCAATAAGCGTTTGCTAAGTAAAATTGCATATTTTTATGAGCAAGACAACATGGGAACATTGGTGCCAAACCAACGCTTTAATCACTATTCTACATAAGAATCTTCAGCTGCTGCTGAAGCTCATGGGTGTTGGAGTTGACAGATCAGCATGGTGCCTAAGGAGTATGGCTGCACTTAATTATAATGAAATTATAATGAAATTGGAGGGGTGAACTCAGCCACTATGATTTGTAAAATATGATGTATGGAATTTGGAGGAGCAGGAACACTAAGGGACATTAAACCCTCAAGTGGCACATCAGGAATCATATCATAAAAAGAGCTAAAGTAATGTAAAGTCATCTGGAAGTAGAAATAGATGAGAAGAAAGCAAAAATTACAGCTAAGCTAAACATAATTATAATTAAATTAAATACAGTTAATTTGATTACTTTGGACATATTTCATTTTTTCCTGCTTATGTCACATTACAATTTGCAATTTGCCAGTAATATTTGGGAGATTGTAGATAAAGTTTCAGGAGACTACCTATGGCTCTTAGGCTGTGTACTCAGATTTATTTTGATGTTAAGTAGGAACGTGTTAAACAAATATGTTTAAACAAGCTATAGAACCTAACCTTTTGTGGTATTGTTGGCATGCTGCTTTCTGATTGCCTGATTTTGCTATTGGGATTTTAAGTGCTGCAAGCCAACTTAAATCATTTTGTGAATGCCAGTTAATATGGTTTTATGATGCTTTGAAAGTAGGAAATTATTGGACTACAAACTGGGCAAAACCATAGTTTGCCAAGTGTCTCATTTTGTCAATCAACAGAATGCTGTTTATATTAATGCTGCATTCCAAGAAGTCTGCAGATTTGTAATTTGAAAATCAATACAACAAATTGCAGTTGCATTTAAATCCAATTCAAGCAATTTTGAGAGACCTGGAAGAAGGAAGAAATACCATCATTAAAAAAGACTCTTTCATTAATGATTCTATATTTTAAAAGATAGAATATATGTATATGTACACGTGTGTGTGTTTTCTAAATAGAGAAAAGGATTTTTTTTATTTCTGACAAAGAAATAATATGTGATCATATAAGGATCTAAAATTATATGTGTTTTGTTCAAAAATGCAAATTATTTATTAAACATTATAAAATCCTTATATTTTATTATTGCAACTTATTGAAATGTATTTCCATTTATTATAGAGTATGGGTTTTGTTTTTTGTTTTTTTGTGTTTTTTTGCCTCATGTCCAATTCTCAGAGAATGTCTGGCCAAGTCCCTTCAATTTTCTTGGCAAGGATTTTCAGAGGTGGTTTGCCATTGCTTCCTTCCTAGGGCTGAGACCAGAGGTGGCATTCAGCAGGTTCTGACCAGTTCTGGAGAACTGGTAGCGGAAATTTTGAGTAGTTCAGAGAACTGGCAAATACCACCTCTGACTGGAGATTTCACCGTCTCCTTCCCCTGCCATACCCACTAAGACACACCCACAGAACTGGTAGTAAAAAAAAATTAATCCCACCACTAGCTGAGACAGTGACTGGCCAAAGGCCACCCAGCTTGTTCTTGCCTAAGACAGAATTAGAACTCATGGTCTTAAGGTTTCTATACTGATGCCTTAACTGCTACACTAAACTGGCTGACATTAGATCAGGGGTGTCAAATTCAAGGCCCGGGTGCCTGATCTGGCCTGCAGGGTGCTTAGACCTGGCCTGTGGGCCTGCCCTGGAAACAGCAAAGGACCGTCCTGTGGTGCCTCTACGACTGAAAATGGAACTCAGGAGGGCTGCCTGTGGCTCTGCTGAGCTTTGTTTTTGCTGGCACAGGGTTGCAGGAGGCCGTCGCAACCAAAAATGGAGCTCAGGAACCTCTTTCCACTGGCAGAGTGCTTGGGCCACCACAGGCACCCCTGACACAAGTGACATCAAGCTGGCCATGCCCAACCCGGTCCCCTGAGGTCAAACACAACCTTGATGTGGCCCTCAATGAAATTAAGTTTGATACCCATGCATTAGGTTATTACTGATTTATAATTGTTGTTAATAGTACAATTGTTATTAACAACTGCAATAGTAAGTAATATGCCTGTTGCTTTAGTTGCCTTTGAATTATTGTATACACTTAGCACTGGAAACTTTAAGGCACATTTTCCCTAAAAGCTATGCTTCATGTTTCATTACAGGCAAATGCTTAAGCGTGTTCTAAGCCAGTATTTCAACCACAATAGGGGAAGATGTGTTTGTGTAGTGATAATAATGAATCAAAGAACATTCATTATGCAGAGCTTTTTGAAAGAAACAGGAGCATGGGTAGTAAAATCAGTCCAAAGCACTTTCCCACCCCCCAGGTGTTAAATAATGGCATGTTAAGCTTTGTAAGGAGAGTGAGAGAGAAAAGGAACATTAAATGTCTTGCCATTTCCACATCCTTCTTTAATGTAGAAGCATAAACTAACTGAAATACTCTAATGCTGAAATAAGGTTACAATAAAGGCAGTATTTTGCAGATTCTTTTAGGCAGCAGTATCACGAAAGACAAAAACTATAAACATCAGCTTATATCCACAACACCTAGGCTGTACATAGGCCAGGCTTAACTATTCATTGTTCCAGACTGTAAATCTTTCCAATATAATGCTTTCACCTGCGTAAGTGAAGGGAGGAGAAAGAAAGTTGTCAGGGATGAATTCTCTTAAATCACCACTTCAGATGGCATTCATAAGCTATGCAAGATGCCTTAATGTGAGTGCCAAAGTTGAAGGCCTTCCCCAGTCTCCTTTTTTTTAACAAGTAGAAAACCCAGGCAGAAAAAGAGAGAAAATAGCGATAGCACTTAGATTTATATACCACTTTATAGTAATTTACAGGCCTCTCTAAGCAGTTTACAGAGTCAGCATATTGCCTCCAATCTGGGTCCTCATTTTATTGACCTTGGAAGGATGGAAGGCTGAGTCAAGCTTGAGTTGGTCAGGATCAAACTGCTGGCAGTTGGCAGAATTAGCCTGTAGTACTGCATTCTAACAACTGCCTCACCACGGCTCTTAACTCCATCTCTTATGCAGAACTTTGCATTATGGACCACTAAACGATTGTTTGCTCTTGCATTAGCATTATGTAAAGAGGCAATGTGTCATATTGGTTAAGACATTGGATTAATAACAGGTAGTCCCAAGTTCAGGTCCAACTTGGGCCATGGAATCTTTCTGTATGACTTTGGGCCAGTTGTGCTCTGTCAATCTAACTTATCTGCCAGGATGGTTGCTGTGGAGAAAACAGGAGCTAGTGGCTCTTTTTGTATTGGCTCCTGAATGAAAGGTGGGATAGAAATGTAACAAATAAAGAAACTATCTCATACAACAAGATTCATGTATGCATTTTCATCATCAGGGCAATCATGTGATTCTCTGTAGCAGAATCAGCAGTCTTCTAATGATCATTTCTAAGAAAGACCCATCCATATCTTGATGCAACCCACATGGGACTGAACTGAACTGTGGTAGTTCTCCCAATGCAAATAAGAATAAAAGACACTGTCCTTGCATGTTTATGTTAATATCCATCAACATAATTAATATCAAGAAATAGATAGCAACTGCTCAAGTGAATGGCATGAAATTAAAAAAAATTATCTTCTTTTTTTGACCATAATATTTCTAAATGCTCTTCTAGGATGGATGGATGGATGGATGGATGGATGGATGGATGGATGGATGAACTGTACACTAGCATTGTGGTTGTGCTTTCAATCCGGTGCTCTCTAGATGTTTGGAATTCATCTCTCACCTTATTATGCAGGAAAGTTCATAATACTACAACAAAACATACTACGAACAAAATTGGAAAAGCTATAGTTCAGGAACCTGGGCTGGTTCCTTATGAAATCATAAAAGTGGAGAGTACATAAGACCCTTAAAAAGTCTTCACTGGTCAATTAATCAAACTGAGCCTTAAAGAAGTATCTTCATTTGCCTAAGGAAACAGAACTGGCCAGTGTAGTGCAATGGTTACAGATGGACTATTTCACTTCCTCTAGAGGAAGGTAGGGAATAAATACAGATTTATTTCCTGTCTTCCTCTAGAGAAAGTGAAATAGTTGGATGTGATGGTAACTCAGAAAGTGCATCACCCAGATATTTTCTCATATATTCAGTCAAACAGTTTGCTCCAAAACCCCTGTACAGAGGTTGCTAGGTAGTGGTGGCATGCTTGAATTCTCTCCCTTCTTAGTTATTCTGATCGGATTTCTTTGCTGGAGGTGGGGAGATTTTAACTTCACGCACTTGCTTTTTTGCACCACTCAGCTGAAGAGGAACAAATTGCTCTTTCTTTGTTGCTAACAGAAACAGGGATGTAACAGCAAGGTTGTTCACAATTATGAGAGGGTAGATAAGATTAACTTTCTTTCCCTCCACCCCCTCCACAAACCTCATGAACATTGCTATTCTCTACCTGCTATATCAACCAACCTTTCTACTGGAATAAAAATAGTTAAAACAAAAAGCAGCATAGCCTAGGCAAACCTCTAGAGGTCTAATATTTGTATAATTTTGATGCCATTTTAAATGCATGTTATGAGACAGATAAGTAGAAGGTTCCCTGTTTACATTGCTTTCCAAAATGCCATTGTGTTCACATGCTGTATAAACCCAGAGGAGCAGGGCTTGCCATAATAAAGGTCAAAACCTGGCAATCTCTTCTCTCTTATCCTTCTGTTAGAGAAAAGATCAGAGCTATAAGTGCCAGGTTGAATTCATCCAGTGAATTATTTACTCATCTATATATTTTGTTGACACCATTTTACATTTATAAGGTGTTTCTCATCCAACCACATATCTGGAAGCTGTTCTTCCAAGTAATTCCAGTAGTTATTGCCCCGAAATTATCATGTCTGTTAAACACGGTAGTGGAATGAGCATCACTTGGAAATGAAAACTAGCTTCAAAAGTGCTGCTAGGTGAGATCTGTTTTGCAATTTCTTTGAAGTTTTCTTCTGCCATGAAAGAGGTGTTTGGGGTTTTTTCCATCACTACTTCATTCTTACAGTCTTTGAAAATATCTTTCAGGCTTCTGGAGCTTATTTGCTTTCTGTTACACATCCTTCCATCAATTTTCCTGGCTTTCATGTACAAACCCAGAGATGCCAGAGCAGAAATCCATCAATAAAAACTATGATAGAGCATGACACATGGAGCAGGAGTTATACTTTCACAGACTGATTTTGGGTCAAAACTCACTTGAGCCTGCATTTTATGTATGCTCATTTACTTACTCAATCTCATCTCCACTGCACTCGGCAGTGTTTTCTCTGGTCCATTTGATGTCTTCCCTACAGTGATACTGTACTAGAAAATTCCTCTTGTACAAAGGATTTGAGTCAACCTGAAAATCTTACCCACATTTTTTTAGTATCACTTCTATGACAGATTCTCTTCCACCTTCATTCATAAAACAATGCCATTCTGAGGTAGAGGCTGTGTATCTTCTCTGGTAGGGCCTGAATTTGTCACAAATAGAGTGGCTAAGTATTTATGGACTGTTCTCTTAGAAGGGAAATATTGAGTTTGTCCTGATATTTCTGGCTAATGGTTCCTTCTCCTCTTCGTCCTCATTCTCTCTTATTGTTTACTTGTATTACACTTATATTTTCAGTATATTTTATTCTGTTTTAATTGTCCTGGCCATTGACTGCATTTCATTAAAAAAAAGGTAGCAGTGAGATCTCACTCCTTAAGTTTCTATGAATGCAGGTGTATACAAAACGAACAAGAAAGTTAGAAAAGAAAAATAAATTTGGGTCTATATCTATCAATTCAACAAAAAAAAATCCAAGTTTCTTTTTAAAAAAGTTTGATTTTTGTGTTAGTTCTGTAGGACAAGGAGTACTACAGCCTGGAGGCAGAATCAAGAGAGGGATCAGTTTAGAGTTGTTACTTGTCACAAGCAGTTTAGATCCAACCCACTTGGAATGCCATTAGTGCTGACCATTAGTTGATTAGATTCTTGTGTATAGGTATGAGCAATAAATCAGCTGAATTGGAAATCAATGTATGGTCCCAATCCTTCAAAGAAAAAAAGTTCTTTGGTTTTTTTTTAAATGTACACAACTGTGTGAACCAGCTATAATTTAATTCATATTTGAGGTGAATTCATAAAGCAGCTTGGTTCAAATATAAATATTTTCTTTAAAAAGTTTATCTTTAAATAATCTTTAAAAAGTTATCCATAAATTCTAATGAGGAAACATCATATGGAAGCTGCTTCCATTTTTAGCAGAATGGGATGAAAAACCAGAGAGGATAGACCCTTTAGAAAATACTATTCCTGCCAAGTTTCACTCTGAATATCATTATGAGCTTTACTGTGGCAACATACATATATGCCCATCATGCTAACTCTCTCAAGTATAGTACAGAAGATTTATGCAAAGTGCAGGAAAAAAGTAAAAAATAATAAGCAAAGAAGATTAAGGACATAACAGAAGGGAAATCAGAAAAGAAATAAGCTTAGGTTTAGTTTAAATATTCACTGTATCTCCATTACGAACCAGTCTAACACTTCCAGATTCTTAATTCTTACATTGCCTTTTATTTGTTTGTTTATCAAATTAATTTGCCACCTATCTCATGGTTCAGATGACTCTTTTGTTCTTCTTTGTTCTCTATTGTTCTTTGTTCTTTTCACCTCACCTTTGTTCTTCTCACTTCTCTGTTTCTTGAGGTTCTATCAATGCTATTCAAACATAACTTCCTCAATAGACCTCTTAAAGCATTGCTTCAATACTCTCAGACAGCATAATTGCTCATGAGAATAACCCAGAAGAGCACATCTTGACAATTCTTAAACCTCCTTAGGCACACTCACACAATTTCCAAACTCCAACAATTTCCAAAGCATGTGTCCTCATTCTTCTACTATATCAAGTTCTGACTACAGTTACGACAGCCCAGAAATCTTTTGAAGTTCTGTGTTCCAGAAGTGAGAGTTTTCCTCTTATCACAGCTCAAGACACTTTCATCTAGAAATCCATAATGCATGCAGCTTTGGCTGAAGCAGTTGGGGTTGGTTGTCGGTCTTTTGTGGTAGGGCAAATCAAGAAATAGATATAGACCATAAGAACAGAATCTCAAAAAATCTGAAAATGCTTTACCTTCCCTTCCCCGCCCCCTTGTACCAAAGAAGGTTAAGATGAAGCCAGTTTAGCTTCTTTCTAATTGTTTCTTTCTTTACTAGGCTTCATTCATGTTTTGCTAACTGCTGTATTCTGTCTCCAAGGTCACCTCTGTGAAGAATATCAATGATGATCTTCTTCTGGCAGATTTGTTGTGGGAACCTCCCCTTCAACCTGATCAGTGGCTTGGCACTTGTTGTGCAGAACTAGGTTTTCCTCTTTTTTTATGGCTTGGTCAACAAATCCACATGCATGTCTGTGATCACTATAGTTAGTGAAGGTATGCAAAGCATCACAGCTTGGCATAGCCACCTCAATCGCTGCATGACTTTACTGAACAAAGCTTCTGCACAGGCCCAGGCCCATTTGTCAGCTGGAGTGTTGGCCCAATTACTCCAGTTTGATACAGAAAAGGGGTGGTGCTGCTGCACTCAATCAGGCCCTTCCATAGGCATGTCAGTAAAAAACTTTCCTGAATCATGGTGCTCCTTTGAAGTGCAAATGATAAAAAAGATGGAATAGGATTTGCAAGAGTAATCAAAATGAGCTGCATCCATATTGGTGTTCAACTGAATCCATTAATCTTGTTTTTCAATACAAAGATGGCTGGTAAAGATAGCAATAGTGCTTAGACTTATATAGTGCTTCACAGTGCTTTACAGCCCTCTCTAAGCAGTTTACAGAGTCAGCATATTGCGCCCAACAACCTGGTTCCTCATTTTACCTTGGAAGGATGGAAGGCTGAGTTAACCTTCGGCTGGTTGGGATTGAATTGCTGGCAGTCAGCAGAATTAGCCTGCAGTACCACATTCTAACCACTGCCCCACTACAGCTCATAATTTAGACTTATATTCTGCTTCATAATGCTCTGTAAGCAGTTTATAAATGTCAGCACATTGCCCCCAACAATCTGGATCCTCATTTTACCTACCTTGGAAGGATGGAAGGCTGAGTCAATCTTGAGCCAGTCAAGATCGAACTGCTGCAGTCAGCAGAAATAGCCTGCACTACCACATTCTAACCACTGTCCCACCACAGCTCTAAGGATTACTTATAAAGAAGAGGAATTACTTGCTTTAAGAGAACTCTTCCAACATAGCACATTCCACCCACAAACAGCCTGCTTTCCATACCCCCTGCCATGCTTTTGCTCTGCCCTCCCCACATGCCCATAATATATGCTCCCTTCCTCATCTAGCAGGCATGTTCCCTTTTTCCATACTAGCAATCCACCCACAATGTCCTCTGTTTCCACCTCATCCACCTACCATCTATGCTTTCTTCCTCACGCATCACCACTCACAGTCATTCTTAAAAACTTGATATATTAGAAAAAAAATCCTTAATGAAAAAAGGATGCAGATTTTTAACAAGCTTTTTAAAAAAAAATCAATCAGTTAAAAATTGACAAAACAGAACACTTCCCTTCAAGCATAGATAGTAAAACACGAAGGATTTCAATGGACTCTCATATCTTTAACCTTCACACTTTGTAACACATACCATTCAATGTGTCAAACATCAAACAGTTATAAGTTAATGCAAAATATACTTTCTCACACATATGAAAAAACATGCAGTAAGAATTATTCTGTGCGGACCAAATTCTAGAGGACAATAAATATATATGAGACTGCAGTTTGGAATGAATGTGAAACAATTACTGATTAACAGCTTATTCTATATCCCTGTCACTGACTAAAAGTTATTAAATAATATTTTATTCATAGGAATTTATGTTAAAATGACAAATATGGCTATTTGATCTTCAAAAGATATAAATTCTTATTAATCCAATTCAATTTAAATCATTTTTCTCTTAAAGTTAATCTTAACATATTATATTAATCATAGCTGAAAGCCATATCTAGTTCTCTCTCTCTCTCTCTCTCTCTCTCTCTCTCTCTCTCTCTCTCTCTCCTGTGAAAATTTGAGACACTTGGGCTAATATCTAGAAATCCTAAATCAATTGAGATATAACAGTTTTAATTAAAATTAAGTGATTATCTTTTGTCAAGATATATGCCTAGTGGCTAAAATAATAAGCATGGATTATACTTGATATATGTGCTTTTAATTACATTAATATTCTATCCTTCAAGAATCACTTGCATATTGTCCCATTCAAGTCTTAGTCATGGCAATTTTCAGACCCATTCTTATCTTCATAGAAGCAACTCTAAGAAGCAGAGAACATAAAATACACATTTGATGAAAAAAATGAAATTACATCTGGATCTGACAAAGAAAACTATGGTTTGCTTTGCATAGGATCATATTTTCCAATAACACAAATGAATCCTAGTGAACATCAGTTTCTCCTGTCCAGCCCTGCCCTTTTGATGAAGAAATTTGGCACTCCAACATTCAGGTTCTAAACATATCACAGCTGCTTGTGTTGAACTCAGGAAGCTAGATTAAACTGGAGATATTGATATGTACACATATATGCCAATATAAATATATACATATATGTATATTAAGGCTTCTTTAAGAGATTAGTAGACTAGAGTTCAAATAATTGTTAGGCCCTGCTTAATCAGATTAAGGCTACAAATCCTACACTTTGTGTCATCTAGAGGCAAGGAACCTAGTATTCCACCAAAATAGTTTGATAGCTCACCTAATTACTCACCTAAAATATATCTCTCCCTCCCACCCTTCCTTCCATCTTCTCTCCTTTCTCTCATCATATATCATACACATGACAAAAATTTGAAACCTTAATCACATGATTACTGTAAGAGAAGGAGTGGAAGATCCTGGGGGTGGAGTCAAAAGAGGAATCCGCCTGGAGTCTCTACATGCCCACAAGCGGTTTAAGTTCAAGGCCTTTTGAATTCCGTTAACCCTTATCTAGTGCCAAAATAGTACTGTTTGTTGACTAGGTTCCTATGCATAGGTATGAACAATAAATCAGTTTAACTGGAACTTACTATGTGACCCTGGTCTTAGCATTTGCTGCTACTGCTTGTACTTCAGTGTTGCGGTACTTCTTTTCTATTCCAGCAGCTGGCTCCTCATTATGTATTGTTTATAGTAAAGACTTTTTCTTTCTTTATCTTAAAGTTATGACATGTTCCATTTTAACAGCATTGTTTCCAGGGAAATCTAGTTAATACAAAACATTTAATCAGTCAATTGGGGGAGGGGTGGACGGGGGTGGACGGACTTAACATGGCCCTTCAAGAGTTACAAAAGACATATGAGCTAAAGTTAAAATCTGTTCCTAGGCCTTCCTTTCCTCTGTTTTGCACTTTTCACTTTAATTGTGCTGTCTATCTTGTCAGCACCATATTTGTTTTCTTGAAATAAGAAGTTTGCAAGGGTTCTTTCTTCCAAAATAATTACAATAATAAATAAAGAAGAATCAGGTGCTCAAAAGAGATAATAAACAGTTAACTTAAAATTATCTGGATAAATAATTTAATCATTACTCTTTTATAGAATTCAGTTTACTTATTCATAAGTACTATCCTTTCCTTTTTCTGAAACATTTGAAATAGAAAAAATGAAAATATCCTTTGTGAAATTTCTAGTCCTCAAGTTGTTGCTATGTGACGTAAAATTCCCAAATCCCTCCCATTAGCTTATATAAGTAATCCTGTTTAGAGACTGCCTCATTTAGCAACTATTCACATTTACAAAGGTGATGAAATGTAACTTCACGACCAGTCCTCCCATTTACAACTTTGCAGGTCTGTAAAGCAAAGAAAAGCTGAAGTATGATCATAAACAAAGAAACAATGTCACTTAGTAGCTGCTTCAATTAAAGACTGAAGTACTGATACCAATTGTGGTTGCTAAATAAGGATTTTACTATATTAGTGTGCCTGCTGTGAGTTGTTGTTCAGCAAGATTTGGAAAGCTCCACCTTCATACTGAAGAAATAGAAACATTATTAGACATTTTTAATTATCTGGCAGACTATCTGAACACCAATCCGACCTTATTACTTTAAAGCAAATGTTGTATGCTTTTTAAAACATATTTATTTCTTTAGCAGAGAAAATAAAATATCTATTGATTTTTGCTGATGTTTTTGATTGTGCTTTGGATATATAAAGATGAATATTATAATGTATGATAGTTATTATACAGCTAAGTTATAACTAAGGATTTTTAGTTTAAAGGCTCTTTATCTTATATTATGATGTAACGATTATAAATAGATAACTTGTCAGTCATTGCTCTATTTGGTCTGTACTCTGATTTGTGTGATCCATGTGATTACCTTTTGCGACCTTCTGACAAGCAAAGTCAATGGGGAAGCCAGATTCACTTAACAATTGGGTTACTAGCTTTTGAACTTCAGTGATTCACTTAACAACTGAGGTAAGAAAGGTCACAAAACAGGGCAAAACTCACTTAAATGTGTCACTTAACAACAGAAATCTTGGGCTCAATTGTGACCATAAGTCAAGGACTACCTGTATGCAGTTTGAACAATCATCTTTTGTCTGGTCAGGTGCTAATTGCTTCTTTTCTTTCTCACAAATCCACTTCCCAAGTTATTCCATGTAATCTAAACCAATGCCAGTGGGAATATAACTGGTCCTTGCTGCTGTATTTCTGCACTGAAAAAAAAGTTTGCAACCAGAAAAAAAATTGCAGGCCACAAAATCGCAGCCTGTGGGAAGAAATATCCATCTTGTTCAGTTCCAAGCCAGGAGAAAGGCACTGGAGGCAAAATAGAGGATGGACTTCTTTAAGCTTTGCACCTGAGCTTCCTGTTTCTGTGCAAGAACATGTATTCTATTAGCTGTTGTCAGACTCCCATGGTGTCATGCCTCTGTCAGAATCTAATTCAGAGGGGTAGACCAAACAGCTGACAGGGAGTGGGAGTGTAGCTCCATTGGCTGTGGAAGAAACTGGGAAGGGCAAAGTCTGGCTGGGCAGAGCAGGGGAGAGGTAGAGCAAAGGAGAGGGAATTCAGAGGATAACCCAGGCCCACCCCTTCTTCATCCTAGGGCATGCAGGGAGGAAGAGAGAAGGGAGCAACATGAGTTGCATGACTTATGGGAGAGGAAAGGGTCCTGATTCCCTTCATTAGCTGCAGCTGGGAACACAGTGTTGTGAATTTATCTGGTATCGTTGTGGCTTATCTGTGTTCCTGGCATCTTCCCAACTGTGTGAGTTTTGCTGTGCTTTCAAGTCTGAAAGTCCTTCTGCTGCCCTGTCAAGTTAATTACTGCAGCTTGCTTTGTTTGGATTTTAGGTTACAGTCTGTATGTACCTTATTTTGGACTGAATTTCCTCCAGTTAAAGGCTATTCTGGAAGAGTTTTTCTCCAGCCAAACGTAACCTGGACATTGGGGGCAAAGTTGGAGATAATAAAGGGATTCTTGCTTATTTTACTGTGTTGCCTTTGTGCCATGCCCCAGGTCATCACACATGGGGTCATGTAGCAGTTATATAGAGGTCATAGCTAGCTCTATAGGCAATATTCAAATCCTAGGTGTTTGTCTGAAATAAGTTTGGTTGAAGTTTCTGAAGGTGATGCAAAGAAGGGGTGTTGGGCAATTCCTACTGTGGCTGACAGCTAATCCTACCTTTATTATTCAGACCTTGCTGCAGGGAATTTCAAAATATCCTGTCTTGAATGGATTTCTGCCTACAGTATTTGCTTTGCCTATGAATAGAGCTACCTAGATATTGTCTTCTTTCAATAAGAAAACCAGGTCTGGCTGGTTCACCAGTTACGCCCATACCTGGACCGAGATGCCCTGCGCACGGTCACTCAGGCACTTGTCACTTCGCGGCTCGACTACTGCAATGCTCTCTATCTAGGACTGCCCTTGCATACCATCCGGAGGCTTCAGCTGGTGCAAAATGCGGCCACGTGGGTTGTGATGGGAGCTTCCTGGTACTCCCATGTTACACCCCTCCTGCGTAGCCTGCATTGGTTGCCGGTTGCCCTCCGAATGAGATTCAAGGTCTTGGTATTGACATTCAAAGTCCTATGAGACATGGGTCCGGGCTATCTACGGGAACGTCTACTGCCGGCATCAAATACCAACTGCCCTGTACGAGCTCACAGGCAGGGGCTCCTCGGCATGCCGTCTGCGACCCAGTGTCATTTGGCGGTGATGCGGGGAAGGGCCTATTCTGTGGCGGCTCCCACCCTGTGGAATCAACTACCTCTGGGGCTCCGCCTGGCCCCTGATCTCCGCACTTTCCGCCACAACTTGAAAACCTGGTTATTTGAGCAGGCTGCGCTGTGCTGACTCCTCTTGGTGGGGGGGGGTTGTTTTTATAATCTGTTTTAGTCTAATTTGGCTTGGTTGGTTTAATTCTATTTTAGGTAATTAATTTATTGTATTGGTTTTAACTGTGAGCACTTGAGTCCTTTCGGAGAGGGGTGGCATTCAAGTCAAATAAATAAATAAATAAATAAATAATAAATAAGCTCTTTATCTCTTAAATGTTGGCATCTGCTGCGGGCTATTAAGAAAGATGGAGGCTGCTTTCTGTCTCCAAGAGCATGTTTCTCCATTTCTCCCTTTAGGGAAATATAATATTCTGCCTTTTTTAATATTTCCTAAAATATTTCATTCTTCTAGGAGAAAGGTTGGGTGCGGACTTTCTACAAGATGAAATGCAGCATGCAGAACATTCAAAATCTCTTTAAATAGCCACATTTTGTTCAGAGGATGGAATGTAGTGTTTTGCACATCCCTATTTTGCAGCATCTGGCAATTTCAAGGGTTTGGGGTAGAAATATTTATCTAGGAGCCAATAAAGCCACATCAACAAAACAACAACAATTGTGTTCGACCATTAGTTTTCAGTTATTGAATTAGTTCTTTGCCTTTTAACTGATTCAAAATTTTCCCCCTTGGATATTTTATAGGGAGGAAGCATGTTAAAAACAAAACTAGAAAAAGAATCATCCAAACTGAGTTAAAATACATCTAAAAGCTTTCTTTGCTCTTAGTTTTTCTGCAAATTATTTGGAGTTGTTGTAGACACACAGGTTGTTTAAAAGAAAGAGAGAAAGAGAGAAAATCTGAATCTAAAACAGAAATACAAAATCATGCATTCAGGCAATAACGAAGAACTCACCATCATTCAATTATCCTTATCACAAATACAATTTTTCTGTTTGTGAATACTACAATTTTTGGAGTCCAGTCAGTTTAAAAACACTAATTTTTTCATGTGCTAATTATAATTTTTCATAAGCTAATGTGCTTGTTTTATATCAGTTGATATTTCCTTGTTCTCTGTCAATTCCCTGATTACTAATATAATTCAAAAATATGCCAGTCATTTAACTTCTGTTGTTCATAAGAAATTCTCATATTCAGCTGCCTTTGACATAATCAGTTTTGTAAATTAATGCTCTTTCTCTCTCTGCATGAAGAAGAGTGTGGAGATGGATGACAAAGAAATTGGGCAACTATGTACGATATAAGAAAGAAGACTCAATAAATTATAAATATAATACAAATAAATAATACTTCTACCTTGACATGGGACTTCTGTGCTCTGAGGAAGATGATAGTTATACCAGAGGTTCAACTGGACAGGTCTTAGCAGAGAAGTAAGGCAAAGAGTGTCTCCCCCATAAAAAAAAGTATGGTAAGACCTAAATTACAGAAACCCAAAATAGCTTGGTCATTGCCCAGGTCCACAAGGACCCCATTAGGTGGTTGAGTTCCTAGACATCTGGTGAAAAATGGGTTACAGATCTTTGGACTTTTGGCTGATCAACTAGGCCAACAGTACTATTGGAAGAAAAGGTGCTTACCCATTACAAATATATAGAGATAGAAATCCTTTAACAATACTTTTAACATCATCAAACATGCACATCTGCCTATTCTTGGAAAAGACTCAGTAGGTGGACAAAAATGCCAAATCCAGTTTAAACGTCCAGCTGACTGTACAATGAACCAAAATAAATAATTCATACATAAATAAATACTCAAGTCTGAAATCAGCCCTTTGAAAGTTCCATTATCATCTTATTTTTGAACCTACAATATTAGCCGTTGTACACATACACATTCACTTTGCTTCCTTTCAGGGTAAGCAACATGATGCCAAGTGTAGATATAGAGTAAGAAGAAGTAAACAAAAGAAATTGGAGACAGGAGATAAGAGAAAAGAAAAGGAAATTTTATTACATTTAGTTTACCCCAGCATCAATCACTATACTGCTCTGTATTTTTCTGCCACTTTAACCATGCCCACTTCCACCACATCCCTGCAGCTCTTCACACTTTATCTTTAAATTAAAATTAAAATTTTTCTTTAAATTTCTTACCTCTCTCTTTGAAATGATTCATCAGTTCCATCCAACCATGACTTTCATGGTGCCCTTTCATCTCAACCCATCAACTCTTCCTCTTAAATTTCTTCAGCAATCTGATCCTCACATAGTCTCTATATGACCAAACTGCCTGAATATATATGTCTTTCATACATGTCCCTCACTGGCAGGACTTTTCCTGAGAAATATTGAAACTAGAAGCCTTGAAGGATAGAGAGTTGAAGACACAGCTTTTGATGAGTCAGTTTTATTACAATAATTAGAAAAGTTGTTAATGAAGAAATCCTGCAAGTACAGCATGTAAGATGCAAGCCATATATTTAGCAAAGCTCAAAATGTAAATCCCTTTATCCTGCCTGTTAAGTTTGCATGAAGAGGCAGACGCAGAGTGCTTCAGCTCTTAAGTTTATTAGTGACTTCAGCTCAGAACGGACCCAATTTGGCTTAGCCGAGGCAGCTATATATAGCCGGCTGCCTCGGCTGACAGCCAATCAGAGTGCAGGGTTTTTCCAGCACTTTTTAACCAATGCTTTTAAACACTTTACAAGAACAACCAATCAATTCAAACTCTGCATACATAACACTGCCTTTATGGCTTGACAGGCTGAGAGCTATCCTCTGGGGGAAAGAAGTTGACATCTGAATTTTGTTACTGTAATGGGCCACATCTCTCCTTCTAGCCTTGCTGGATTTACCCTTCATACCTTTCTGTTTTTTTCCCTTCCCTTCCCTTCTTGGTTATGAAGTTAGATGCAATTTTCCTGTTCCTAGCAGGGCCTATGAGCCTTTTTCCACTCCATCTCTGTATTTATAGGAGCTGGGGGGGAAATCTTTCTCTTCCTCTTTCATACCAGGGAGGAGATAGAAGACAAAGAGGTCCAACATAGAGATCTCCTATTTGGCAACTCAGTTCAATCCAGAACTCTCCCTCTCACCCTTGCATCTTGTTCAGAGGCAAGGAAATTTGAATAGAACCAATAAAAGTAATTCTCTGGGAGGACACACTGACCAAGAGTCCCACAATGTCCATGGCTCTTTCCAGTCTTAACCCATCTCCTCAACTTTAGGTGGGAGAAGATGGAATCCATCTCAATACCATCCCTAAAATTCCCTCTACCATCTCAAGGAGAAGGCACCTGTTCCTCTGGTAGTCCAATCACTACCACACTAGACTGAAAACGTAACACTTCTATCTCTGTGCCTGGTAAGTGCCAGCCCTAGAAACTTGGTTTTGTCTAATTACTGTACATTGAGCTACCATAAAAGATGGACACATAGATATCCTTTGCTGCCTTCCAGAATTTCTTTATTTGGAAGGAATCCTATATATTCTATAATTCAAAAGGCAACCCATTGGAGTATTCTCCAACACCAGGATTCAAAAGCATCCATACTCTTTCTATCAAGCTTCTTCAAAATCCAATTTTCACTTTCATAGAATGTCACATGGAAAGTCATTGCTTGGATGATTCTGCTCTTTGTATTATATCCTTGTGGGGAATAATAGGGAAGATCAAATGTCGGAACTTATTATTGCAAATCTGAGTTCTCCTGATTAAGCTTCTTGAAAGGGGACCAACTCATTTCCCAACAAGCCAGTTCTGAGGTGTTTAGGACATCTACTGGAAAAATGACCCTCTTCCCCCCGCAACAAATTCAGCATTTAATCATGCCTCAGACAGGTGGTATTTATAAGAAAATCCTGGGCAAAATAACCTGAACCTCTGCAGATAAATTTAGAGTTGTGAATGCTTGATGATGCTTCTTTGTAGCTGACAGTGAATTCCTAATGACTCCCAAATGCATGGATTCAACATCTGAAGATTCTTGATGACCAGATGGAAGTGGGGAAGGACGAAATGATAAAGTAATAGCATCTTTCTTTTCTCCTGTACTTCTGCCATAATTCCTTGAGAATTATGTACCCATACAGACTTGGATGAATTATTCTATTGGAATAATACTTGGACTATTGTAAGGCAAAATATGGATGAATATATAAAGTTTGACCAATCAAAAAGTGTCTTTCAGCAGAAAATAACCCACATGAATAGACTCTGTAGTGGTGGGATTCAATTTTTTTTCTACCAGTTCTGTGGGTGTGGCTTGGTGGGCATGGCATGGCTTGGTGGGTCTGTGGCTCGGTGGGCATGGCAAGGGAAGGATACTGCAAAATCTCCATTCCCACCCCACTCCCAGGGAAGATTACTGCAAAATCCCATTCCCTCCCCACCCTACTAGCCTGCTTTCCAGCTCCATTCTCCTGTGCAGGGCAACAAAGAAGACCCAGCCAATCAGCTGGGACTTGGGAGGCAGAGAATAGATAGGGGGGGTCAGTCAGATGTGGTATTTGACAGTTCTCTGAACTACTCAAAATTTCCGCCGGTTCTCCAGAACTGGTCAGAACCTGCTGAATACCACCTCTGCTCTCCATGCCTAGTGGTCATTTTAGGTCCTGCTAGAAAGATTTGTTGATTTGCAAATATGACTGTTCTGTCCTCACTACACATTAGTCTGTGTGCAGGTTGATATGCAGCTAAACCCACCTGTCCTCCAATAAAACAGACCATGTGTGTAGATCTGAATGCTTTATTGAAAGAACAGGATATGGTGAACTGGGGAAAATAGGAATACATATAATGAGAACCAAATACAAGATAAGGCAGTATTGAGTAGCTGCTGAACATAACAATTAATAAATACAAGTAATCTAAATCTCACCAGTGATGCTGTATGTGTTTGTCTTTGGATGACTTTATGCCACAGATTAAGATGAATTCTTCCTAATCTGTGGCATATAGTCATTTGTTTCCTTAAAAAAAATAAGATGGATTCTTCCTTTTGCTTCTGCCTCCTCCAAATGTAAAGGAAAATTTAGTCTGGCTTCCTAGCGTGCATTTGTTTTGTGAGTGTGGGCTGATGGGTAAAAGGGTTGGGTCAGCTTCAAAACAATATAGATTGGTATTTGTCCCTCCGGCTGCTAGATGGGCTAGAGAGCAACAACAGTATATATAAAATTATATGCTGAGGCATGATAATAACTAACACAAGAAAACATATCAAAATTTGTGATGTTTTATTTCTGATCTGAACTATTGTATCAAAGATGGGCAAAGAAAGGCAGCAAAAATGAGATCAATCAACTACAGTAATAATGAAACTCCTCAATCTAGTCTAGTGCATCAAAATTTTGTGGAAAATCCACATTGAAAAGAACTTTCACAAACCCAAAAGGCAACAATTTATCTCAACAACTCCCTTTTAATTAGAAATAAATTTATAACCATACCCTGATTTGGATTAATTTGGTATTGAGTATCAGAAACCAGCATATTATTCTGCAGAATAACGTATGAGGAAAAAAGGTTAGTTAATTTAGTTCTTCTTTCAGCTCGTCATTCAACTTTCTCTTAATTAACACACCCAAGCTTTTAACATCTTCCCATTGGTTTTATTCAGACAGGGGAGCAGTTTTACTTGCCTTTGCAAGATTAAATTATTTTACAGACTTTGAGATTTTTGTCATCCTTATGTAGGATTAATTAGGTAGAAAATTCTGCATTATAAATCTTATTTCCTTGTAACTGAACAATCACTAATTACATTAAAATAACTATTAGAACTTATGTTTCCTTGTGGAACTGGGACATGTGAAGCCAGACTGACAGGTAAGGAAGGGAGAAGCAACTACTCCCACATAAAAATGGATAGAAAGATACATAGGCTTTGGATGTTAAGCCCTTCATTTATGCTCACATTTGTTTTACAGGTGCTTCTCACTTAATGTCCACTCATTCGGTGACCATTTGAATTTACAATGACACCGAATGAAAAGGACTTATGATGGGTCCTTGTCGGTGCAGCACAACAATCCTACAGCCACAATTTGAGGGGTTGGCACTCAACTCACAGTTATGACATTTTGACATCCCGTGGTTGCATGATCACCATTTGAGACCTTCACTGCTGGCTTCTGACAAACCAATACAATGAGGAAGTCAACAGGAGGTCACAAATGGTGATGCAGCAATCATGTGGGATTACAACTGCCATCATAAGTCAGAAGGGGCATGTGATATTGCACCCATGACTATGTTGCTTTATTAAGGTGTTCCCGATCCCAATTACCACCATTCTCTTGGTTTGTTATTTGTATATTTAAGACATCAGCCAGTTTCTTTTAGTGTCTGATGTCATTTTTGTAACCTATCATTTTAAATTGACTTTCAAATCAGAATCAACTTTATCAGGTAAAACTTGTTCCTTTCCCATAGCATCTTTTGAACACAGTCTATCTATAAAAGCAGACACTCTTAAAATTACTTTCCAGGACCATTGTTCAAAAATATCCTTCAAATATGTCCAATGTTTTTTGCTCAATTCTGTATTAGTAAGTCAAATTTAACTGTTTTTTCTTTCTACTGTAATTGTAATATAATTCCTTCTAGTTCCCTCTAGCATCCAATTTTTAAATTTTTATGATACTATTTTTTTAAAATATTCAAAACAAAAGCATTTTCCCATCAGAAGTATTTTATATTTTCCAAATTGTAAAATCTTATTTCAAATTTATTTGGACCCTTAGTTCATTTGCAACTTTCTAAAATCAAAAATAATCATTCTTTTGCTGCTTATCCAAGAAAAATGATTAAGTTCTTAAACTTGTGTATAAAACCTTTTTTTCACTAAGGATTGAAGGTAGCTCACCCAGAGCTGTAAAGCTTGTCATTCTAAGGATTTGTTGGTTGCTTGCTTTTTACTTTCCCAGAAGTAAAGTCTAGTTCTTGTGACATTCAGTGACATCTAAGAAAGGTCAATTTGATTGCTTGTTGTTGGTTTATTATTAATCATCATTTTCAAAGTAAAATCTCTCTTCAAAAATTTCATGCATGATTGATTAGAACAAAAATGGAGCTTGGGTTTTACATTTTAGCCATTGATTTATTTTAAAGATTTACTCAGCACATTTAGCTCTTTGTTAAATGTCCTTGTAATTTTTTCTATTTAAATGAATGAGACATATATGTCATTATAAAATAATCAATGATAGTTTTCTGCTGTCTAATCAAAATTGCTTCACAAGTCACAATGTGGTGTCTTTTGAAATAATAAGATTTCTGGCAATGGAAATATTTTGTGATTTCCATAAATTGAAAATGGAACCCACTGCATTGTTTTTCTTTGCAAACTGGGTAAAATCCCAAATAGTTTTCCACTTACTACTTGTCAACAGCTCATATTAATTTTGTCCCCTTAACTATTGTCCCAAATTTATTTTATGCACACATATATACCTTCAACATATCATCATCTTTCCCACAAGAGTAAATTTATTGTCCTGAAATTCAAAATATTGTTGGTGTTGCCCATAAGTCTTTTACCTAGTGATCCAGAGAGGATGTCAAGAGGTATATCTTTCTATTTTTTGAAGACTAGTTGTTCATGAAGAATTAATTGAATATCATGTGATATGAAAAGATATTAAGATATATTGCTCTTCTTTAAAGAGATATATATTCAAGGTACCTACAAAGGATGCTTCTTAAGCTAGTTTTGTCCATAAATTGCATCCATCTTTCCTTATCAATTGTCAGCATTATTATGAAGGGCTGGGTGTTAAGGTTTTCCTTTTTCTGAATTTCTTTCCATTGGCCCAAAAATACCTAAGGCTGTTATAAAACACAAAGTTTCATTTGGCATGAAAAACATTTTTGAAAGCAATCACATTGTTTTATAGGGCATATCGGAAAGAAATCTGGTTGTTTCCCAAAATATATCATAAATATCCTTCTTCCTAAAGGTAAGAAAGAATGCTCATCCCAAGGTCACTGAGCTGACTCTGCATTTAAATCAGGACTCAGACTCATGGTTTCCAAATTACTAACCTGTTTCTGTCAACCACTACACCAGACTGATCCCACTGGTAGTTAAGAATCCCAAATTCTTGTGTCTTTCTTATATCTTGACTGTATTTGCACGTGTGGCCACCATGCCAAATCAATCCTTTGATTAGTCAGTTCCTGTTTGGATTTGAGTTCCCCTTTGTCATTCAAAGTGTCTTTATAGCTTACATTTTTTCCATATTAATCACATTTGGATGTGTCAGTGCCTCCATCATGGAGACCCAGACTGGTACTTTCATATAGTGTCTTTCTTTGACTTTTGCCCTTCTTTGACTTTTTAAAACACTCCTAGAATTTTCATCTAGGTAGCAACTATTGTAGATAACCCAGGTAACAAAGTGGAGCATTGAGAAATACGGGTGCCACAGAAATCATTCTTTCAAGACAGTGTATAAAACAATGTTTCTACAGATAGATTCAGTCTAGAGACAGAAGTAGGAAATCTATGTTTGAGATGCAATAGCTCTCCTTAGTTGTAATTCATCAGCATCTGCAGAGCCAGAGTCCCTGTTCTAGGCATTATGAGTTAGGTGCCCTAAAAAATCGTGTAAACTAATCTTCCTTTTGATTTGCCTTTCCCCTAAGTCTTTCTCATTAACACTAATCTCTATGTTTACATCTTCCTAATATTCGGCTTCATATTCTGCTTGATCAGTAGAATATTTGTTGAAGGCATCTAATAACCTGTTACTTGCTGTGTTGATTTTTTTCTGTTTCTCTCCCTGACTCATTCATTTTGTTACTCATTTTTCTCTCTCTCTATTCCTACCAGATCCTGTAATCTAGGATCTTATCTTTGATCTTCCTCAAGTAACTTGATCTGAGCAAAGTCATTCTTTTATTAGGGAGACCAACTGACAATTTTGTTCAAGGAATAATAATGGCTCAGACAACTCTGATTTGGTCTTGTAATTCTGGTCACAAAAGTATACACTTCACAATAAACCTGTTTTTATGCATTAAAATATCTTCATTTATGCTGAAGGGAATAACTGATGAATGCTTATCTCATGGTGCCTGAAGGATTCAAACTGTTTAATGCTACTTTCTCCATATTTTACATTGATTTGTATTTTGCTCATCTAAGAATGCAGGAAGACGGAACAGGTGAAGGTGCTTTCCTCATCTTTTCATTCATTTACATCAACACATCTGCATATAAATGGCAAATCAGACCTTTGTACAGTTCCTGCCATTGCTTTATTATAGATTACTTCATAATCTAATCTTGTGATTAACTGTTACAGGCACAGTCCTAGAAAGTGATGGACGAATGTAGCATCTCCATTATGATGCTGTGAAGATGCTACATTTGTCAATCACTTTTTTGTGATGCAGTGGGTTCCCAGGGTTTAGCTACCCCTTCCATTTATCATTATTATTAATAATTCCATTGACAGAACACAGGAACGCACAGGCAAGCAAGTAAGGAATGGTGATATCTTTTCAAAATATTAATTATTAGAACAAGGAACGTAGTTGTTGCTTGTTTGCCTGGACAAATTGAGGACAACATTGTTGATTGCCTGTGGTTTTGTTTACTGCACACCATATGATTAATAAGGTATAGAAAGCCAGCATCATTAAGCCAATGTTTTGCTCTCATGATAAAGATTAGCACCTGTGTGTCATACTTCACTGTCAGTGACTCATTTCAGGCCCGTCACATAATGAAGAAAGTAAGACGGGAAAAATCCCATTTATTCCATCCAGCTGGAGACTTATCACAGCACTACAGAGCATGCTGCTTTATTTTTTTTCTTTTCAAGAAATAAATGAAACATATTTACAAGTTTCTAGCGATGTGAATGGCAAATAAGCATTTGACTAATAACCCACTGTTTATTTCTTCCCCCTAAAGACCAAGATAAAATTAAAGCTTGTGTTTACCTAGTACACAGAATTATTTTGCTTATGCAGAGTATTAAACTCCACTGTAGGCATAATAAAGTAATGTGCATTTTGTAGAGCCCAAGATGTGCCTCAAACCACCTAGCCTTTTCTAAACAGCCTTTTAAGCATTCTGTTTCAGGAATCATTTAAAGCCCATTGGCGGTTTGTTATCTTTACTGCTTTTATTTCAGGTCCTATTAAAGAAATATTTTTAATTGCCTTTCTGTGTCTAATGGAGGAGGGATAGCTATAAAAGTCCTTCCTTTACTCTGTTTACCTAGTTCCTTTTCAATGTGCTCTTATTTTACTTCCAGTGTCCAAAAGTCTTTCTATTTCTTAAGACATTGACTTTTATACAAACCACTTCCATTCTCTGAGGGAGATGGTCAGTTTAGAAATAGCAAATGTTAAGTCTGCATGAAGAGTCAGACGCGAAGAGTTCCAGCAAAGAGTTTATTCAGTGACTACAGCTCGAATGGACCTGAGTTGGCTGGGCTATGGCTGCCTCTTATAGCCTGCAGCCGTAGTTGCCAGCCAATGGGAGTGCAGGGTTTCTTCCCGCACTATTTAAACCAATACCATTTGACATTTTACAAGAACAGTTCAAATAAACCAATAACATTCAAACCTACATACATAACACCCCTCCCCACTAGGTTCAGTCCATACCAAACCCCAACCTATCTAATGTATTCCTTTAAATAGGTGGGGCTCACTGCTGAGACCTTCGTGGTTCAGAAGTTTTAACGTTCTCACCAGTGAGGGGAAATGTGTCTGCTGACATTTCCCTGTTGGGACTTCCTGTGAAAGGAGACCCTGTTAGACTGTTAGAGATTGGTCTCTCCTCCCAACCCATCTCCATTCCAATGTCAGCACCCAAGTCAGGTAGTGATGTGCAATCTTCCACTTCTAAGGATGGATCTTGGCATTGTGACAGGGTTCGGGATGGTTCCTGTCATAATGGCTCGTTACACATGGGGTTGATTCTTGCTTGCTGATTTTCCTCCTGTTCCTCCCTTCCCCTAGAAGTGACATCAGGTGAGGGACCCAGAGAGAGACAGGGCGATGTTCCTGAGGGAACCTGGATCTAAGTTGGTCAATGTGCCTGCTCCAGAGGAGTCCATCCTCTGTTTGTACCCTGTAAGAACGAGGGCCAGTGATGTGAGTTATTTCAGCAGGAATCCACAGAGGTTCACCTATAAGGTTCTTAGCATATACAGAATCACCCACACTGAAAGTACGAACTTTGGAAGTGGAATCCAGTGGTGCGTTGGGTGCGCAAGTGGGATGAAGGCGGTCAAGGGAAGACCTAAGTTTCCTACCCATCAACAACTCTGCTGGGGATAAGTTATTTGATGGGCTAGGAGTGATGCTGAACACTAAGAAGTTTTTCAAGCTTCTCAGTGATGTCCCCAGGACCCAGCTGCTGAAGCTTCTCTTTGGTAAAGCGTACCATGTGTTCAGCCCGCCATTAGCCAAGGGTGCCCAGGGGCAGTGAGGGCATGTCTGATACCCTGTTGTGCTAGAAAGGATTCAAAAATGTTAGATATGAATTGAGGGCCATTGTCAGAGACAAGGACATCTGGTAACCCATGGGTTACAAACAGTTTTCTGAGCTGCTTGATGACAGCATCAGTTGTGGTGGATGTCATGGGAATTACCTCGAGCCAATTGGAATATGCATCTACTATAACCAGAAAAGTGTGCCCTCTATTAGGGACTGCGAAATCAATGTGGATCCTAGACCACGGGCCCCTAGGACATTCCAATTCCTGTGGGGGGGCGTGAGGTGGGGCAGGCCTGACTACCTGGCAATTGGGACAAGATGCAACCCAGTTTTCAACCATTTTGTCAATACCTGGCCACCATACATAACTCCTGGCCAATCCCTTCATCCTTACAATCCCAGGATGACCCTCATGTAACATTTCCAAAACCTCTCTTTGCAGTTTTGCAGGAATAACCACCCTGTTACCCCACAAAATACATCCTCTTAATACAGATAATTCAGTTTGTCTGGACTTAAAAGGTTGGGCAAGGTGAGGTAGATCTTGAAGAGGCCAACCTTTCTTAATCCAGCCTATAACAGGAGCCAACAAGTGTCTTTGGCAGTCTCTCTGGCGATCTCAGCAGCATGAACTGGAAGCTTAGCAACAGTCTCTAGGAAAAAAGTGTGTGTTTCAGGTTCAAAGTCCACCTTGTGGCGAGGCAGCGGGCAACGACTCAGTGCATCAGCATGTCCAATGTCCTTGCCAGGCCTGTGAATCAGTTTGTAAGAATAGGCTGCAAGAAATTCAGTCCACCTCAGCATTCTTGGTGACAGGATAGTAGGTGTAGGTTTGTCTCCTGCCACAATGCCTAATAAAGGTTTGTGATCTGTAACAATGGTAAATGATCTGCCATACAGATATTCATGAAATTTCTTGACAGCTGCAACAACTGCCAATGCCTCCTTGTCTAGTTGGCTATAATTCCTCTCTGCTTTGGTCAAAGTGCGAGAGTAAAATGCAATAGGGGCTTCCCTTCCACTGGGAAGCCTGTGGCTCAAACCCCCCACTCCAAAAGGGATGCATCACAAGTCAGTACAACAGGCAAATTCTCAGAGAATTGTATCAATACAGCATCAGATGTGATTAGTCTCTTAATACTGTTAAATGCTTATTGTTCCTTCCTCCCCAGATCCAAACAGCTTTTTATCAAGCAAACGTGCAAAGGTTCAGCAATGGATGCCTTTTGAGGTAGAAACATGTGATAAAAGTTAATGAGTCCAAGGAAGGCTTGCAAATCTGTTTTGCATTTAGGTTTAGGGGCTTCTTTGATTGCTTAACCTTGGCATCAGTAGGGTGGATGCCATGCTTGTCAATCATGTAGCCCAGGAACTCAACCCTGTCTGTTTTAAGTGTGCATTTGTCTTCCTTGACTTTCAACCCCACTTTTCTGAATCTGGTAAGGACTTCTCTGAGTCTTTCTTGAAGCTGAGTGTCATTTTCAGCAGAGATTAACACATCATCAAAGTAAGGCACTACCCCTGGCAGTCCTTGCAGGATTCTTTCCATAAGACTTTGAAAAATGCCAGGTGCCACGCTTACTCCAAATTGTAAACTTTTACATTTGAAGGCACCTCTGTGAGTCTGCAGTGGCATCATCAACTGTTAGTTGTTGATATGCCTGGGCCAAGTCCAATTTGGCAAAGACTGTACCCCTGCCAAGTGAATGTAGCAAATGATGCACAACTGGTACTATGCGCTCTGCTGCAGCGCATGGTTCAGTGTCCCCTTATAGTCTCCACAGATTCTTACTGACCCATCAGCCTTGACTGGTGTGACTATGGGTGTTTCCCATCTGGAGTGATCAGTGGGCTCTAAAACCCCTTGAGCAATTAATTTATCTAATTGTGCATCAATTTTTCCTTTAAAGCAAATGGAACCCTCCTGGGCTTTAAACGAATTGGAGGCACCTTGGGATCTAGGTTGAAAGTGATAGGGGTCCCCATATACTTGCCAGTCCTTCGCTGAAGACCTCTGGAAACTCAGACTTCAAGGCCTCCTCCCATTCAGAGTTGCTCACGTGATTGATGCCAGTCACCTCAATGCCTAGTGGCTTGAACCACTCAAGTCCCAGCAAGCTTGGGCGATCCTTGTCCACGATGGTCAGAGGCAAACGTTTGGTGTGGCCTTTAAACTGCACGTTGAATTCTCTTGCTCCAACTACTGGAATCTTGTTCCCTTGGTAGTCTTTAAGAGTCAGTGCTTGCTTCTGGAAATGTTTTTCTGAATGTTGGGAAGTAGCCTGTGAATAGTGTCCCATGACACCATAGATAAATAAGAGCCTGAGTCCACTTCCATTTGGCAAGACCTTCCTTCAATGAGTACCTTCACATGTACTTTTCTGCTTCTCAAGGGTGAAGAATGACCAATGGTGACTGTTTGATGAGTTTCATTCTTCCCATTTGCTTCTGTATTGCGCCCCATCTTTTCAAGGAAGTTGTTGGGCTTAAAATCTTTTTCAGGAAATATCTTCCTACTAGGTGGAGTTCTGGATGATTTGCAGACTCTGGCTAGGTGACCCCTTTTCTCACAACGTAGGCAGATGGTGTCTAAGAACTTGCATTCAGTGTGGGGGTGCCCCCCCCACAGCCTCTGGAATAATATTCTTGCCTCTTTCTCCCAGGGTCTTTCCTCCATTCTGAGTCTAAAAATCCCTTCCTCCACCTCACTGCAATCTGAATCAGAGTCTATTTGTTCACAATGGGCTGTTGTGGATTTTTCCACATCCGAGTGGCTTGAGGCCTGGCTTGAGGCCTTGTTAATCTTTTTCATGGCCGCTGCTGAGGACTTGGTGGCTTCCGCTGAAACAGCTTCTTCAATGGCCTCTTTAACGTGATTTTAGGTTTCATTAACAGTTTGCTTTGTAAGACCTTATCTTTGAGGCCTAAAACAAACCAATCACGCATGGCCTCTTCTAAGTTGGTAAAGTCACAAGCACCCCCAATGTCCCTTAAACTTGCCACGAAGTCATTAACATTCTCGCTATCCCCTTGATCCTGATGGTAAAATTCGTGTCTCTTAATGAGGCACGATACTTGTGGGGCGTAATGGGCTCTTAAAAGCTTCTCTAAATCAGGCCATTCCATTACCTTCAGTTCTGCAGCTCCCGCTAACGCCTTCACCATCTTGAAGACTGCCGGACCGCAGTGCGTGAGAAATACTGCCCTCTTCCGTCTCTCGGGAATGTCGGCGAGGTCTTTTCCTTCCAGGTACATCTGGAAGCGATCCGCATACGATTCCCAGTCTTCCGCCGCCGGATCAAATGGGGCTGGGGGGGTGTTCAGCGCAGCCATCTCGCTCTTCTGCTTGTCTTTCGCATCGTCTTCTCTTCAGGGAAATCCCATCCTCATCGCCAGTGTTAAGTCTGCATGAAGAGTCAGACGTGAAGAGTTCCAGCAAAGAGTTTATTCAGTGACTACAGCTCAAATGGACCCGAGTTGGCTGGGCTACGGCTGCCTCTTATAGCCTGCAGCCGTAGTTGCCAGCCAATGGGAGTGCAGGGTTTCTTCCCGCACTATTTAAACCAATACCATTTAACATTTTACAAGAACAGTTCAAATAAACCAATAACATTCAAACCTACATACATAACAGCAAACATAAAGAAAAGTAAATAAAGAAATTTGTTGCAGAATTAAGGCAGGCGATTTGGACAAGCTTTAGCACAACATCCCATTTCACTGCAGTTATGTCATTGTTTCCCCTTTTCTTGGTCACTCTTCCTTACCATCTCCTCTGGTGTTTTATTCTCTTTGCCTTTTCTAGCAACCTTATTTTAAAAGGCTGAGATATGGAAAACCTTCCCTCATAAGAAGTCTTCTATCAGCTTTAGGAAGTATGCTACTTTCCTTGCAAGCAGCGAAATAGTTTTCAACCAATTCTACTACTACTGTTTGTACTGAATCAGGTCAGTTTTACTGAACCCCAAACATACTGCAACTGAGCTGTTTAAGGACTATTTATTCCATCATGCCAATGTGCATTCAAGCATCAGGTTGCAGCCTCTTAGTACATAAGGCCAAAACCTACTCTACTCTGCTCTGAATTTTTGCTGAAATGACAAGTACTTCTTAATTTGAAGTTGAATTATATTCATTAGAAATCAGATCAGAGGCATTCAGAGGTTTGTAATGAAGATTGTCATTTGCCTCATGTTCCTCCCTTGTCAGATTACTGTACAAAATGTCTATCAAGTTATTGACTATGAGGGAAGAAATTGTGCCCATGGGCCAACTACAGTGTTTTCTTGTGTTATCTGAAGTTTTGTTCTCACCATTGACCTTGGTTGCCAAAAAGACTCTCTTAGAAGTGAAAGGGCTTCATTTTCAATCAGCACAATAAATATGGAATCATAGATCATATTCAGATCAATCAGAGAGAAATCAAATCTGTCAAAACAGTTTTTGACATTCCTTAATCTATATTATTTTATCTTTCCTGCTTGATCCAATTGATTAAATAGGAACTGATTGCAGAATCTGACACTTTCTCTGTCACTTTCTTTTATCACACTCCTCATTCTAACTAATCATTTCTGCCATCTTGGATGGAGGGGGCAGCTTTATAATGTTATCCCGACTCAACTTTGACAAGACAAAGTGAATGATGCTACATTCTTGGGAATCAAAAAATCTGTTATGTGTTCTTCCACTAAAAATTTGAATAGTGTGTTGTGATCATCATGGTATGACACAACATAGTTGTGATCATCATGGGATGAAACAAGGCATGTCATCTGCAGTAGTCATGTTGCATAAATTTAGTTGGTTGCTCGTATGATCTTTTCAATAAATACACAACTGAAAGATTTTCCATATCCCAGTAATCAAGATATGTTCTCATTGATCTCCCAAAAATCTAGAAAGTTTTCTTGAGATTTGCTCTTTTCACTTTCCTCTGTAGAATATGATGCTTGTGTATAGAATAACAGAAGCCTCTTGGTGCAGTTCTTCAATTAAAAAAATTGGTAAACTCATTGTTCTAGAGATAATTGAGTCAGAGTCTCATTCTTCTCATGGAGTAAACACCATAAACTTCAAGCTGCATTTGAATTTCCCAGAGATTCAACCTTTAAATAATTAAATTTCCTCTTTCAGTTAGGTCAGGATTACTATTTGAATACAAAACTGTGCAGATATTTTGTTAATGAGTGTGGGCCTTTCTACATTAAAGTATGGCCTCCATCAACCGGGCTTTTTTTTAATGGTCAATATTTTCATTAACTTTATTTAGTTTCTTCCATACAGAATAAGATCAACCAATCAACCAATTCAGCCCTTATAGGAATCTACCATTTGTAATTAAATCAAAACTTCTATGAGTGCTTAGAAGGGCCACATGCAATGAGATGGTATCTACACTTGATCTTAGCCAAAAGGCTGAGAAGCAGTTCAATGAGATGATATAAAACGGAGTTGTTTCAACACCTTTTTAAAGTGGAAGCATGTAAAGTCAATAAGGGAGACCTAAGCCTTCTTTTTCCCCCTCTAAAATCACTTTTCCAAATCCATTGTGGATTCCATTATTAGCTGGTATAAAGTAATTTCATGAACAAAGTACAAGTGGAAATATTTAATCTCTTCTGCTTCATGTCATGCATAATATTTAACCCCATCCCTACTTTCACTTCATAGAGACTAGCACCAACATCCATATTACATGTTTCCATCATGAAAATGGAAACTGTAGAAACTTTAAAGGAAAAGCTTATTCCCCATTCTCTCAAACAGTATTGGAGCCCACTGAATCATTTATAATTGCCTTTAGAAGTTCCACATTTGCTGTTTGACCTGTGGAAATCCAGGGGGAAGGTGGGTGACAAACTTTAAAATACAAAAGGTCAGAACTGAAGAGTAAAACCAAAAGATAAATATTTTGTTCAAATGCCTTGAATTACACTCCAAGTGTAATTACATTATATTTCATTTTTATAGTTAAAATATTATCCTCTCCATTTTCAAACTGATTTGTAAAATAAAGTGATCCATGTCAGAAGTTCATGTGACACAACTTTTTCAGCTCTGAATCAATGTAAATGGTTAGTTCATGTTTACTCCATTGTTGTTGTGTGTTGATTTGTGAGCATTATGTACATGATGTCTTTTTCTATTACAGGTCTAGTATTTTTCTTAAGACTAGCTATAAATACAGCTGAGGACAACTATAGACCATCATTGTCAATGGTGCATGTCTTCAGTGGTTGATCAAAGTACCTCTCATTTAGAGACACTCAATTCCCAAGAGCAGATCATTTCAGAGTGTCACAGCAAAAAGCCATTTTTCCACACCATTCCCAAAATAAACATGTTTATTAATAAGTCCTGATAAGTCATGACAATCAGTTTGATCTGGTGGTTAAAGCATCAGGAACTAGGAGAGTGTGAGTTCTAGTTTGGCCATGGGCAAATCGTAAATATGAATCAGTTGTCAAGCATCTGAATATAAATCATCAATGGTCATAAGTGGAAAAAAATAGTCATAAATCACTTTGTTCAGTGACGTTGTAACTTTGAACAGTAACTAAACAAATTGTTGTAAGTGGAGATCTACCTGTATAGCTTGGTTGCATTTCTATGTTTTCCCTCCTCCTTCCTAATCTTTTCTTCTCCACCTGAGCTTCATTTTCCACAGCATTTTAGGCTAGAATATCAGATTTTTCTCTTTTATTCTTCCACCCCCACATAATCTAACATTATCACTTTGAACCCAGCTCAGCAGTTAGCATGCAAAACCCAAAGTTCTTCATTATTCTCCACTTGTAAGATAAAAATAATCAAGGCAAAAATGCACAGCAGCTAACAGAGTAGAATAAAGAAAATTAAAAGTTAAATAGTTCAGGAGATTCAATTTGCTCTCAAGTCAGGATGTTTCAGTATCATTAAGGCTTGATGACAGGTAAATGCAACCATTATTTCAACACAGAGATATATTTCAAAATATCCATATATACCATCCCATCTAAGGCTGAAAAGAGATCCTATAGAGTATGTTTTTCAATCGAACAACTGAATGAGCAGTAGTAAATTGTATTTGACATTCTTTGCCTCCTTTAAGCCTGTTTATTATTCTCAGGATGCACTAGGTGTGATTGCCATCTGGAAGATGTAATTTTCCATTCAAAATTACTTCTCTCTTTCACAGTGTTTTCTAAGTGAGTTTCACTTCTAATGACTTTTTCTTTCTTTAGAGTTTGTTTTTAGTAGACTTTAAAAAGGCAAATTGTATTGCATGCTGAATATTCTTCACAAATACTATTCATTCATCAGTGTTTGCCAGTCTACTTTTATAAGAGCAACATGTTTGGAAAAAACATGCCTGGAATACATATACATATACATATACATATACATATACATATACATATACATATACATATATATATATACATACATGCACACACATATACATATACATATATATATATACATATATTTGTTTTCGTATATATATATACATATATATATATACATATATATATATATTTATTTATTTATTTATTTTATTTTATTGAACTTATATACCGCCCCATCTCCGAAGACTCAGGGCGGCTCACAGTTAAAACATACAAATACAATAAATAATTAAAAAGAATTAAACCACTATAAAGTCCAATGAAACCGAATTAAAAAGTTAAAACTATCCCATACCCCCCGTGAGGTAATCACAGCCCAACTTGGTCAAATAGCCAGGTCTTCAAATTGCGGCAGAAGGTGAGGAGGTCAGGGGCCAGACAGAGGTCCAGAGGCAGTTGATTCCATAAGTCGGGGGCCACCACAGAGTAGGCTCACCGTCGGGGGACTGCCAGCCGGCATTGACTTGCTGACGGGACCCCGAGGAGCCCCTGCCTGTGTGCCCGTACAGAGCGGTTGGTCCCCGATATCGGCAGGAGGTGCTCCCTTAAATATTGTGGACCCATGTCATGTAGGACTTTGCATGTTAAAACCAAAACCTTGAACCTCACCCGGAGCGCAACCGGCAGCCAATGCAGGCCACACAGGAGGGGGGTAATATGGGAGAATCGGGTAACTCCCATCACAACCCGCGCGGCCGCATTCTGCACCAGCTGTAACTTCTGGATGGTGTGCAAGGGCAGTCCTAAATAGAGAGCATTGCAGTAGTCGAGTCGCGAGGTAACAAGGGCATGAGTGACTGTATGCAGGGCATCTCAGTCCAGAAACGGGCGAAGCTGGCGAACCAGCCAGACCTGAGCAAAGGCCCCCCTGGCGATGGCCCCCACCTGCTCCTCCAACTGGAGCCACGCGTCCAGGAGGACCCCCAGGTTCCATGCCCTATCCACAGGGGGCAACACCACTGTATGTGTATACACACACACACACACACACATATATACATATATACATACATACATACATACATACATACACATGCACATACATACACATACATATGTGCAAACCAATTCTCTGAGGGAGAAATATTTGAAGTGAGTGTCAACTTTGTAAAGCAAGAATGAGAAATTAATTCCATTTTAAATTTAAAAAATAGGAACTTTCTTCAAAGTGTCACAGCAACATAGTCTAACAATTCATTAGCAAATGTTATTTATACTGTTATTTTTCATACAAATTTTGAACAAAATTGTTCATCCTAGTTAAATATTCTATTATTAAAAGCTCAATCGTAGTTTATTTCAATATAACACTCCTAGCACAAAATTATATTTGCTCTTCTAACAGCAAGGTTGGCATGAAAGAGACATATTGTCAGTCATGCACACATGCAGTATATCCAACTACTGTCCTTTTCTCTGGAAAGCAAGAGTTTGTTTGGAAGTGATAATAAGGCAAAAGAAATAGGCTGCAGATAACTCTATTGTATCATCTCCTTGCATTTGCAGTTCCAAGAATCAATTAGCAGTGAATTTGTGAGGAATCATAGTCGATATCTGCTATGTTCAAACATGGTTTGGTGAAATGTGGTTAGGTGCTTGGTTGGCATCCTACTTCCAATTTTTATCCCAACTTTGCTTAAAAGAAAAAGCAATGAAGTCTTAGTTTACTGTAACAATAAAAATAGAACATTGTGATTTTAACACATTCTTGAAGCTGGAAGAGATGATCATGTGATCCATGTTCAACAGGTCAAAAGCCTACCTACAGTGGAATTGTTACAAGTTCCTTTAGGAAGTTCTGACAGATCACAGGCAAGCGTTGAGATATATTCCCCTCTAAGTTGTGAAATTTATCATAGAGAAATAAAGATTTGTTTTACTAATGTAATTAGGGCTCTTGTGGTTATTCCCCAATACCCTATGTCAATCTTTGCTATTATTCTAATACTAATAAGCATAACTTTACTAATGTATTTATTTATTTAGTTCATTTAGTTTGTCGAGCATGTATGAGAAAACAAGTATAAGTATGAACATAACATATAAACATATAAGTATAAACAGGTGTAAGTATATACATAATAAATGAGTACAAATAAATGGAAACAGTAGGACAGGGACAGTAGGCATGCTGGTGTGCTTATGCATGCCCCTTACAGACATCTTAGGAATGGAGTGAGGTCCACAGTAGACAGTTTAAGGTTAAAGTTTTGGGGGTTTGAGGATGTAACAAGAGAGTCAGGTAATGAGTTCCAGGCGTTGACCACTCTGTTGTTGAAGTCGTATTTTCTGCAATCAAGTTTGGAGCAGTTTACTTTGAGTTTGTATCTATTGTTTGCCGTGTGTTATTGTGGTTGAAACTGAAGTAGTCATTGACAGGTAGGACGTTGTATCAGACAATTTTGTGCATTAAGCTTTGGTCAGACCATAGGCAGCGTAGTTCTAAGTTGTCTAGGTCCAAAATTTCAAGCATGGTGGCATAAAGTAATCTATTGCGAGCTGAGGAGTGGAGTACTCTTCTCATGAAATACCTCTGGACTCGTTCAATTGTATTAATGTCCATTATACAGTGTGGATTCCAGGCAGATGAGCTGTATTCGAGAATTGGTCTGGTGAATTACTAACAATAACCATTATTAATCATTCCCTGCTATTATCTCTTTCAGGTCTTCCTTTCTCACCAATCTGGCAGTGAAATTTGTGGTCCAGGCTGGATTGTCTTCTGAGAAGTCTTCCTTTTACAGCTGTAATGTCTTCAAAGAGCCTGGAACCACATTGTTTAGGCTAAAACTAAAGATGGTTCCTTCACTGATCAGCTTCATCACTTTTCTAGTCACCCTGTAATTCTTCAAAATCTTCTGCAGCTGTACATTCACCCAATATCCCATAATATCCTGCATTACTATTTTGGGCTGGTGAAATCATCAGCTGGACAAAAAAAAAAACCTACAGCAATGAAGAGAGAAAGGAAGGACTCATATTCTAAAGAGGAAATGACAAGTACAGGTAGTCCTTCACTTACAACAGTTCATTCAGTGACCATTCAAAATTACAAGGGGACTGAAAAAAATGACGTGCAGTATTAGGTATACCGACCTGAGCATCTGAATTTTGATCACATGACCATGGGGATGTTGTAATGGTCATAAATATATACTTACTGCGCATGCCCAAGATGGCGGTCCGGCGGCGTTAGGCATTCTTGGCATCGGAGGTTTTGTTGGTTTTCTTGGAGGAGGAGGCTTTTCTACTGCTCCGTTTCGGCTGTTTCTGCTCCTAGGGGGTCGCAGGATGCCGCTGGAGCCATTCCGGCAAAAATTGAGCCGGTGGCTCAGCGTTGCTGGGCTTCCCCCCGTGACTGCTTTGACTGTCGGCTGCTGGCTTGCCGCCCGGAGTGGGGGAGCGGCAAAGCCGTTTGTTCTATTCTACGGCCTCGTGGAGCCCCGGTGCCGGGAGATTTCGGCGCCGGAGATGCTGGCGAGGTCTGCTGGAGTTGCTGGAGTTGCTGGAGCTGCTGGAGTTGCTGAGGACCTGTTGGCTGGGGACCCGTTGCTGGCGTTGCTGGTCATGGTCGCCAGCTGTTTTTGCTGACGACAAGCGGCGCAGGAGTTTGGTGATGACAAACCACGATCCTGTTGCCGGGGCTCGGCTATATGGCCAACAGTCGGGACGATAGTGGTCGGCGGTCTTTGGTGCCAGGGTCACCATGGGGTGACCACGTGGAGTCTATGAAGAACAGTTCTACCGGCCTGTGGGTTCTCCCCCCCTTTCCTTTGTTTGTGGCTGGGGAAGTGTCCTTGTGGGGAATGGGGTTTTTTTCCCACCCCCGAAGGCCTTCCCCTCCCTTCCCCCAGAAATGTAAGCTCTGGGGGGAAAGATCTATGGGGAGGGGCTGGGAGGCCTACGGGCCTGGAGATTCGGGAGGGAGGCACTCACGGCCATAGCCCGGGTCGGGTGGGTGGGCTCTATCCCGGTTGGGGGGTGGGTCGAGTCTTGGCGAAGACCCCCTCCACGAAGGGTTGGCGCGATGGCCCTGGGCCCGTGGCTGTGGTCGGTATGTGAGTGCTGTACCTTGCCTGGACTGCTACGGACGTTACTACCCCACATGGACTATGGGGTTTATCATTGTCCGTTGTTCTTTTCTTTTTTAATGTCATCTTGCCATCTTGTTATTTTGTCCCTATCATCATCATTGAGGACGTTTGGCTCATTTGCACCATTCACCCGACTTGGACTTTGCCTCCTCTTTGGGACGGCCTCCTCCCTTGCAGTGAGAGAGCAATGGGAGGATGAATTCCCCTGCAGTGAGAGTGCAGTGGGTTATCAGGACTCTGTCCCAAGTCACTGTGGTGGCAGAACAGTGACTGGTCCATTTTACCTGGATCATCGACAGTGGTGAGAGAACTGCCGATTGTGGACTTTTTCCTGACTTTAACATCGCCTGTCCCTTAATTATATTTCCATCTCCCTTGTTTCATCTTCCAACTACCTCTTGTACTGTTTTGCGAGATATTTTTACTATGCTTGCCTATTCTTCATCGGAGTTATGGGCCCTCCAGGCGGTTCCCCTGTCTGGGATGTGGCCCTCACGCTGTCAAGAGCTTACCTTAATGACGGATCCTGGGATCCCGAGAGGTGGCATGCCAAGAAGAAGGGCTAAATTCTAAATTTGATAGGAAGGGAAACTTTTAAATTTTTAATTGATTGTCTTAAGGGGTTAGGGAAGGGGATAAATGGGTCTTTGTCCAACCCGTTCGTGGTGGGGGGGGGGGGGCGGGGGCCGTCGGGACTCGGGGCCAGAGGTGGGGCCGCGATTCCCAGGGTGGTTGGTGTCGGCAGGAAACGGAGAGGCATAGGGCGTATCATGTGTTGGGAGCACGCACCGCCATCTTTGTGCGGTTGCTCGCTCCGCCCTATGGCCTCCTCCCAGGGGGCATGGGAACTGGGACCCCTGGGCTTAGGCTGGTGTATTTTAATGCCAGGTCCGTGGCTAATAAGTCCACCCTCCTCCGTGAGGTAATTGAGGAGGAGGCTGCGGACCTGGCCTGCATCACCGAGACCTGGTTGGGCCCAGAGGGCGTGTCCCTCTGGTAGATTTGTGCCCTCCAGGTTTTCGGGTTTTGCACCGCCCGGGCCCAGGGAAGGGGTGGTGGGGTGGCCGTGGTTATTCGGGAGACCTTGTTTCCAAGGGAGGTCACTGTTCCAGAGATAGGTGGGAGTGAGACACTCCTCCTGAGGTGGGGCCCAATGGTCGGGTGGGCTTGCTGCTCGATACCTTTCACCCAGCTGTGTGACAGCAGCCCTACCTGGGCTTCTCGATGTTCTCTCGGGTGGCGGTGGAGTTCCCGGGCTTATAGTCCTGGGGACTTCAATCTGCCCTCCCTGGGGGGTGCGTCGGGTTTAGCCCAGGAATTCATGGCTTCTATGGAGGCCATGGGCCTGACCCAATTAATTCAGGGCCCGACCCATGAGGGGGGAACACTCTTGACCTAATTTTTGTCTCTGAACAGTGGCGTAGTGACAGAGGGCAGGCCATTTTACGGCTGTGCCCGTTCCATGGTCTGATCACTATCTCCTACGGCTGGTCTTCCAACAGGCTGCCCCCACTGCTGGGATGAGGAGCCGCTTAGATGGTTCCGCCCCAGGCCTTATGGACCCGGAGCGGTTCTCGGCGGAGCTGGGGTTTCTTCCCTCTTCTCTTGCCCACAGCTCTGTTGAGGACCTGGCGGCTGCTTGGCAGCAGGCCGCGTCAGAGGCTCTCGACAGGGTTGTCCCTATGCGACCCCTCACACGTCGTGGATCCCGGATGGCTCCTTGGTACTGGAGGAGCTCCGGGAGATGAAACGCCGTCGGAGGGGCTTAGAGAGCAGGTGGAGGTCCACCGTTCCCAGTCCGATCGAGCCCAGCTAAGAGCCTATATTAGGACTTACCTGGTAGCTGTGAGGGCGGCGAGAAGGTCTTATCTCTCCGCCCTCATAGCGTCCGCGATAACCGCCCAGCCGCCCTGTTTCGGGTAACCCGTTCTCTCCTTCGTGTAGGGGAGGGGGCGGACCCACTGCGGGCAGGGCTGAGGAGTTTGGTCAACATCTGTCGGATAAGATTGCTCGATTCGGGCGGGTTGCCCTCTGATTTGCAGTGGTCTGAGGAACGGGATGTAGGCAGTCTGGCCAGTACGATCTGGGATGAGTTCGATTCTGTTTCCGAGGATGAAGTGGACGGGATTATGCGACGTCTGAGTTCCACCACATGTTTGTTGGACCCGTGCCCTTCCTGGCTGGCTTATGCCGCCAGGGAGGTCACTGCGGCTGGCTCCGGGCAGTTGTCAACGCTTCATTAAGGGTCTTTCCCACTGCCTTGAAGGAGGCGGTGGTGAGACCCCTTCTGAAGAAGCCTGCCCTGGACCCTACCGTGTTAGACAACTTTCGTCCAGTCTCCAACCTTCGTTTTTTAGCGAAGGTTGTCGAAGTGTGGTGGCTCAGCAGTTTCGCTTTTCCTGGATGAAGCTGACTACCTGGATCCGTATCAATCGGGCTTCCGGCCTGGTTTCAGCACGGAGACGGCATTGGTCGCACTGATGGATGATCTCTGGAGGGCTCGGGACAGGGTTTTTCCTCTGTCCTGGTCCTATTAGACCTCTCAGCGGCTTTCGATACCATCGACCATGGTATCCTCCTGCGACGCCTCGGGGGGTTGGGTATAGGGGGCACTGTGCTTCGGTGGTTCACCTCCTACCTCTCGGGGCGATCGCAGTCGGTGTTGGCGGGGGGGCAGAGGTCTACCTCGAGGGTGCTCTCTTGTGGGGTCCCTCAGGGGTCGGTCCTCTCCCCCCTGCTATTTAACATCTACATGAAACCGCTGGGTGAGATCATCCGTGGTTTTGGGGTGAGTTTCCATCAGTACGCTGATGATACTCAGCTGTACATTTCCACCCCGAACCAGATTGGTGATGCCCTCTCCCTGATGACCCAGTGTCTGGATGCGGTACGGATTTGGATGAACGGAAACATGCTTCGTCTCAACCCGGCCAAGACTGAGTGGCTGTGCGTCGGCATCTCGGTCCAGTTTGGAGTGTCCATCTTTGGCCATAGGGGGAGTGGTACTACCCCCTGTGGATAGGGCGCGGAATCTGGGGGTCCTCCTGGATGCTCGGCTCCGGTTGGAGGAGCAGGTGGGGGCCGTCGCCAGGGGCCTTTGCCCAGCTTCGTCTGGTTCGCCAGCTGCGCCCTTTTCTGGACCGGGATGCCCTGCGCACGGTTACTCATGCCCTTGTTACCTCCAGACTCGACTACTGCAACGCTCTCTATTTAGGACTGCCCTTGCATACCATCCGGAGATTGCAGCTGGTGCAGAATGCGGCGGCGCGGGTGGTGATGGGAGTTTCCCGGTTCTCCCATGTTACCCCCCTCCTGCGCTGCCTTCATTGGCTACCGGTTGCGCTCCGGGTGAGATTCAAGGTTTTAGTGTTAACATTCAAAGTCCTTCATGACATGGGTCCCCAATATTTAAGGGAGCGGCTCCTGCCGACATCAAATGCCAACCGCCCTGTGCGAGCACATAGGCAAGGACTCCTTGGGGTCCCATCGGCTGGCCAATGCCGGCTGGCGGTCCCCCGACGACGAGCCTATTCTATAGCGGCCCCAGACCTCTGGAACCAACTTCCCCTGGAGCTCCGTCTGGCCCCTGACCTCCGCACCTTCCGCCATGACTTGAAGACCTGGTTGTTTAACCAATCCGGGTTGTGATTTTTTGGGATGGGATGGTTTTATGGGATAGTTTTAAGGGATTTTATGGTGTACTGTAATTGTAATGGGGCTTATTTTAGTTTAATTTGCTTTTAAATTATTTATTGTTGCTGTGTTTTATTTGTAAGCCGCCCCGAGTCTTCGGAGATGGGGCGGCATATAAGTCCCATTAATAAATAAATAAATAAATAAATGTGAAAATGGTCATAAGTCATTTTTTTCAGTGCCATTGGAAAAAACCAGAGATATTCCCTCAGAAAGAGAGACAATAAAGAAAATACTGGCTTGCGCAGAGATGGACAGACTGACATCAGAACTTAAAAATAAAGGAGAGACAGAATATTATGAAGTTTGGAATAAAATGTACCAATGGTTGAATCTGAGAAGAAGAAGTCGGAACAGAAAAAAATGATGATTTGAATTGAAATTGGATGATATCTACATAAATACAAGGGAAAAAAGTGGATAAAACGATTGTATAAAAATAGCAAAACATGAGGTTTTATGTTGTAAATATAAATGAATATACTGGATATGTTTATAATACAAATTTAGCAATGTATGATAAGTAGAAAGTTATTTGTTTTATGTTATAGTTTGCATAGCAAAGACAATGCCGGAAAGGTTGCGCTGTGTTCAATATTTTAATATGTATTCAATAAAAATTTGATTTAAAAAAAATCAGATGCTCGGCAGCTGATTCATATTTATGATGGTGGCAGTATCCCAAGGTAGATGTCAACTCATAAAACATTTTGTATACACAAATTATAGCTGACAACAGAAAGAAGGGGGGGAGTTTCAAAGAGCAGGTGGCAGTGTAGAATCAAAAGTACGTTACATTCATATTTTCTTCAAATACTGATTAGATGACTGAAGCTTCTGCCACACAAAAATCTAATTGGAGAGCACGATTGATGACCCTTGGCTATGGACATTTTTCATTGGATGATACACCCAAAGGGGTGGGAGGAAAAACAGGATCAAGGATGACAAGTGAATTACGTATCTCAGAATTGGCTTCACCCAGGTAAATGCCGGACGTAGAATGTTACCTTCCAATAAAACTTTTTTTAGTTTTGGGAGTGTGGCTCAAGGCTCATGATTTAATTGGAGTAACTGCCAGATTCCTGACAATAGGTTTGCCCAAATACCTTGCACTATGTTTTATTATCACCTCAAATAATTGTTAGTAAAGTGATTTTATCATATTATTCAGAAGCTCTTCTATTAATAGAAAAAGCTCACATGAAAGCAAAATTCCTATTGCTTTTGTGTCTCTTTAATTATAGGAATACAGATGACTGTTACAAATGTTAATAAAGAATCTATACCCCAGATAATTGCTATTGTTGCAGCATGGTAAGAGAATTTCAATGTGTTGTTTTGACCAACTAAAGGGAAATGAATATTTCATCATCAAAGCCATTAACAAGGCTCTGGAAATAAGTATAATCTACTTCAAAGAAATAGAAGAACAATGCTGGCTTTGAACATCCTGGATTATCTTTGTTAGTACAGACTAGTAATAGGCTAATTTTAACTTATTCCTCCTCCCCACTTCCCTGTATATATGGACATTACAATAGATGCTTGACGCTTTCAGAAAACGCCCAAGGAAATGTTGCAACAGATGTTATACTATTTGAATGAAAATTAATGGTATTTCTACCCTATTACATCCACCATAGAGAGAGGAGATAGTGAACAAGAAGGTAGTGTGGGAAGACCCTCCTCCCCACTCCTAGAGAATGAAATATTCTGGGGAATATTAAAAGAGGTAGAATATATTCACCCAAAGGAGAAATGAAGAAAAATCTTAACAAAGGCAGAAAGCAGCCCCAGTCCTTCTTATTAGCCTCAAGCAGAAGCCTCAAGTCTTTAGAGATGGATATTTTGTTAAATATTAGACTGGGCCAATCTATTCATAAGCAAAATGTCTTCAGCCACAGCTCTCACAACTTTTTTTTTTTTAATTACATTTATATGCCGCCCTTCTCCGAAGACTCAGGGCGGCTTACAATTTTTGGGATACAACCCAGTGTGCTCAGCAATAGCCTTCATTCCATTGTATATGCCTGCTTATTACTAAGCGGCATTTTTACAAGGTCAGCTAATTGCCCCCAACAATTTTGGGTCCTCAATTTACCTACCCCGAGAGGATGGAAGGCTGAGTCAACCTTGAGCCTGGTGGGATTCGAGCCTACAGCAGTTGTAGGCAGCTGGAACTTAAGTGCAGGCAACTGATGGGATTACGAATTTACATTCCCCCACCCAAATTTTAAGGACTGGATATGACCTTTAGGACATAATAGGATTAACCTATTACCACAGAAATAGTAAAAGACCCCAGGCTCACTACATTGTGCAACCACTGGAGCATCTCAATCACAAAACCCCAGAACCCTATAAATATTCATTCACTTACTCAGCCATTTTGTCTGCCACCCCAGAAACATTGCTGCTGTCATTGAAGTTTCTGAAAACAAAATAAACCTTCTTTCCTTGGAGTCAGGCTTCATTCTATTACAGTGCCTTTCTCCCAGCTTGGAACCAGACTAGATTTTCTTTTCACAATAGCAAAACTGCATAATTGTACTGTAACTTTCATGCAGTTTTTCCTTGCCTCAATTTTTAGGAAGCCTCCTCACTCTGAAAACTAAGGTGATGGCCTAGTAAGCTCTTTACTAGGTCTCCCATTTTAATCTCCCATGTTTTGTAAATATTTGTTTGGGGGTAGGGGTATAGAGGGGTGATATATTCAGTTATCCTGTATCATGTGCTGCCAAGAAGGGTCTGGGCCATTCATATAAAAGAGAACTCTGTTACTAAATCCATAACAAAGCTGACTATGATGTTTTTACAATCCCAAAAATGGGTCACACAGTGAATTCCACAGATCATGTGTTTGTTTGTTTGTTTGTTTGTTTAGAAAATTTATGTAACCACCCAACTCAATGAATGTTGTTAAGTTTGCATGAAGAGTCAGACGCGAAGAGCTTCAGTGAAGAGTTTATTTAGTGACTACAGCTTGAATGGACCCAACTTGGCTGGGCTACGGCTGCTACTTATAGCCAGCAGCCGTAGTTGCCAGCCAATCAGAGTGCAGGGTTTTTCCACACTTTTTAAACCAATCATATTTGACATTTTACAAGAACAATTCAAACTAAACCAATAACATTCAAACCTACATACATAACACCCCTCCCCACTAGGTTCAGTCCATACCAAACCCAACCTATCTAATGTATTCTTTTAAATAGGTGGGGCTCTTGCGTTCGTTGAGACCTTCGTGGTTCAGAAGTTTTAACATTCTCACCCAGTGAGAGGGGAAATGTGTCTGCTGACATTTCCCCACTGGGACTTCCTGTGCAAGAAGACCCTGTTTGATTGTTAGAATCTGGTCTCTCCTCCCAACCCATCTCCAGCCCAATGTCAGCACCCAAGTCAGGTAGTGATGTACAATCTTCCACTTCTAAGGATGGATTTTGGCATTGTGACAGGTTTTGGAATGGTCTCTGTCGTAATGGCTCGTTACACATGGGGTTGATTCTTGCTTGCTGATTTTCCTCCTGTTCCTCCCCTTCCCCCCCTAGAATTGACATCAAGTGAGGGAACTAGAGAGGAACAAGTGCGATGTTCCTGAGAGAACCTGGATCTAAGTTGATCAATGTGCCTGCTCCAGAGGAATCCATCCTCTGTTTGCACCCTGTAAGAGCGAGGGGCTGTGATCTGAGTTATCTCAGCAGGAATCCACAAAGGTTCACCCATAAGGTTCTTAGCATAAACAGAATCACCCACACTGAATGTCGAACTTTGGAGTGGAATCTAGTGGTCGTTGGGTGCATAAGTGGATGAAGGCGGTCAAGGGAAGACCTAAGTTTCCTACCCATCAACAACTCTGCTGGGAATGAGTTATTAGATGGGTTAGGAGTGATGTGCTGAACACTAAGAAGTTTTTCAACTTTCTCAGTGATATCCCTAGGACCCAGTTGCTGAAGCTTCTCCTTGGTAAAACGTACCATGCGTTCAGCCCGC
>CM019151.1:116763488-116928737 GCA_009733165.1 Naja naja | reverse complement strand
AATCGTGCCCCTGGCTGGCCCCTCCCCTCTCCGCCCACCCTCCCCACCCAGTCAGTTCTTATTGTGCATGCATGACATTGCGTGCATGCCTGACATCACTTAAGTCACTCCTTAAGGTATTTTTACTCCCCCCAACAATCAGCTGTTCCTATGGTTAGCTGCCCAGCCGATTCCCTCTCTTACTGCTTCACCCAGGAGGATTCTGAGATCCAGGAAGGCAAAAAATGGAGGGGGCTCACCTGCCCCTCCATTTTTGCCTTCCTCCTGGCCCTAGCAAAACACTCCCCAGGAGGCCACCCCTGAGGCTCAGGAGACCCCAAAATGGAGTGCAGGGGCTGCTGCCACCCTGTATGCTCAAGTTTTTCCTTCCTGAGCTGAGGGAACTTTCCTGGGAGCAAACACCGCCTCAGAAGGCTTCCCTGAGGCCTAGAACTAAAAATGGGGAGGGGCTGCAAAAAAGCCACACCCACTCCAGTCACACCACGCCTTCACCTAGCCACGCCCACAGAACTGGTTGTTACAAAATTTTGAATCCCACCCCTGCTCAATAGCAGAAACCGAGAGGGATCTGGAGTCCTAGAGGACTGACTTACTGTAAATATGAGGCAGCCGCAGCCACCGCCAAAAAGCCAATTCAATTCTAGGTTGCATTAACAGAGGGGTAGAATCAAGACTACATAGTATTAGCACTGCTTTTATAAAAGCTTACGTGGCTGAGAATAGACAATTAGAATACTGCATCCAGTTTTGGGCACCCTATTATGAAATAAGATGTTGAGATTTGGAAAAGTGCAAAAAAGAGCAATGAGAATGATTTGGGGGGTTGAGATTAAACAACTTAACTAAATCAGAAACTGGGCATGGCTAGTCTGATGAAGAGAAGGACCACGAGACATGAGCAGTGTTTCAATATTTGAGGGCTGCCACAGAGAGGAAGGGGTCGCTATTTTCCAAGGCACCTGAAGACCAGACAAGGAATAATGGATGGAAACTGCAATCTGGAAATAAGGATAAATTTTCTGACAGTGAGAACAATCAACCCATGGTATAGAAGTTGCTTCGAAGTTGTGGCAGCTTCATCACTGGAAGCTTTCAAGAAGAGATTGGACCCCATTTGTCAGAAATGGTGTAGTCTCCTGCTTGGGTGGAGGATTTCAATCAGATGATTCATGTCCCTTCCAACTTGTTAATCTAATCTAATCTGTTCAGACTTGCCATATGGAAAGAACAGCTGCAGGAATTGGGTATGTCTAGTCTAGTGAAAAGAAGAACTAGGGTGACCTGAGACTGCCTCATTTAGCAACTATTCACATTTACAAAGGTGATGAAATGTAACTTCACGACCAGTCCTCCCATTTACAACTTTGCAGGTCTGTAAAGCAAAGAAAAGCTGAAGTATGATCATAAACAAAGAAACAATGTCACTTAGTAGCTGCTTCAATTAAAGACTAAGTACTGATACCAATTGTGGTTGCTAAATAAGGATTTTCCTATATTAGTGTGCCTGCTGTGAGTTGTTGTTCAGCAAGATTTGAAAGCTCCACCTTCATACTGAAGAAATAGAAACATTATTAGACATTTTTAATTATCTGGCAGACTATCTGAACACCAATCCGACCTTATTACTTTAAAGCAAATGTTGTATGCTTTTTAAAACATATTTATTTCTTTAGCAGAGAAAATAAAATATCTATTGATTTTTGCTGATGTTTTTGATTGTGCTTTGGATATATAAAGATGAATATTATAATGTATGATAGTTATTATACAGCTAAGTTATAACTAAGGATTTTAGTTTAAAGGCTCTTTATCAATTATAAATAGATAACTTGTCAGTCATTGCTCTATTTGGTCTGTACTCTGATTTGTGTGATCCATGTGATTACCTTTTGCGACCTTCTGACAAGCAAAGTCAATGGGGAAGCCAGATTCACTTAACAATTGGGTTACTAGCTTTTGAACTTCAGTGATTCACTTAACAACTGAGGTAAGAAAGGTCACAAAACAGGGCAAAACTCACTTAAATGTGTCACTTAACAACAGAAATCTTGGGCTCAATTGTGACCATAAGTCAAGGACTACCTGTATGCAGTTTGAACAATCATCTTTTGTCTGGTCAGGTGCTAATTGCTTCTTTTCTTTCTCACAAATCCACTTCCCAAGTTATTCCATGTAATCTAAACCAATGCCAGTGGGAATATAACTGGTCCTTGCTGCTGTATTTCTGCACTGAAAAAAGTTTGCAACCAGAAAAATTGCAGGCCACAAAATCGCAGCCTGTGGGAAGAAATATCCATCTTGTTCAGTTCCAAGCCAGGAGGAAGGCACTGGAGGCAAAATAGAGGATGGACTTCTTTAAGCTTTGCACCTGAGCTTCCTGTTTCTGTGCAAGAACATGTATTCTATTAGCTGTTGTCAGACTCCCATGGTGTCATGCCTCTGTCAGAATCTAATTCAGAGGGGTAGACTAAACAGCTGACAGGGAGTGGGAGTGTAGCTCCATTGGCTGTGGAAGAAACTGGGAAGGGCAAAGTCTGGCTGGGCAGAGCAGGGGAGAGGTAGAGCAAAGGAGAGGGAATTCAGAGGATAACCCAGGCCCCCCTTCTTCATCCTAGGGCATGCAGGGAGGAAGAGAGAAGGAGCAACATGAGTTGCATGACTTATGGGAGAGGAAAGGGTCCTGATTCCCTTCATTAGCTGCAGCTGGGAACACAGTGTTGTGAATTTATCTGGTATCGTTGTGGCTTATCTGTGTTCCTGGCATCTTCCCAACTGTGTGAGTTTTGCTGTGCTTTCAAGTCTGAAAATCCTTCTGCTGCCCTGTCAAGTTAATTACTGCAGCTTGCTTTGTTTGGATTTTAGGTTACAGTCTGTATGTACCTTATTTTGGACTGAATTTCCTCCAGTTAAAGGCTATTCTGGAAGAGTTTTTCTCCAGCCAAACGTAACCTGGACATTGGGGGCAAAGTTGGAGATAATAAAGGGATTCTTGCTTATTTTACTGTGTTGCCTTTGTGCCATGCCCCAGGTCATCACACATGGGGTCATGTAGCAGTTATATAGAGGTCATAGCTAGCTCTATAGGCAATATTCAAATCCTAGGTGTTTGTCTGAAATAAGTTTGGTTGAAGTTTCTGAAGGTGATGCAAAGAAGGGGTGTTGGGCAATTCCTACTGTGGCTGACAGCTAATCCTACCTTTATTATTCAGACCTTGCTGCAGGGAATTTCAAAATATCCTGTCTTGAATGGATTTCTGCCTACAGTATTTGCTTTGCCTATGAATAGAGCTACCTAGATATTGTCTTCTTTCAATAAGAAAACCAGGTCTGGCTGGTTCACCAGTTACGCCCATACCTGGACCGAGATGCCCCGCACGGTCACTCAGGCACTTGTCACCTCTGCTCGACTACTGCAATGCTCTCTATCTAGGACTGCCCTTGCATACCATCCGGAGGCTTCAGCTGGTGCAAAATGCGGCCACGGGTTGTGATGGGAGCTTCCTGGTACTCCCATGTTACACCCCTCCTGCGTAGCCTGCATTGGTTGCGGTTGCCCTCGAATGAGATTCAAGGTCTTGGTATTGACATTCAAAGTCCTATGAGACATGGGTCCGGCTATCTACGGAACGTCTACTGCCGGCATCAAATACCAACTGCCCTGTACGAGCTCACAGGCAGGGGCCTCGGCATGCCGTCTCGACCCAGTGTCATTTGGCGGTGATGCGGGGAGGGCCTATTCTGTGGCGGCTCCCACCCTGTGGAATCAACTACCTCTGGGGCTCGCCTGGCCCCTGATCTCCGCACTTTCCCCACAACTTGAAAACCTGGTTATTTGAGCAGGCTGCGCTGTGCTGACTCCTCTTGGTGGGGGGTTGTTTTTATAATCTGTTTTAGTCTAATTTGGCTTGGTTGGTTTAATTCTATTTTAGGTAATTAATTTATTGTATTGGTTTTAACTGTGAGCCGCCCCGAGTCCTTTCGGGAGAGGGGGTGGCATTCAAGTCAAATAAATAAATAAATAAATAAATAATAAATAAGCTCTTTATCTCTTAAATGTTGGCATCTGCGGGCTATTAAGAAAGATGGAGGCTGCTTTCTGTCTCCAAGAGCATGTTTCTCCATTTCTCCCTTTAGGGAAATATAATATTCTGCCTTTTTTAATATTTCCTAAAATATTTCATTCTTCTAGGAGAAAGGTTGGGTGCGGACTTTCTACAAGGTGAAATGCAGCATGCAGAACATTCAAAATCTCTTTAAATAGCCACATTTTGTTCAGAGGATGGAATGTAGTGTTTTGCACATCCCTATTTTGCAGCATCTGGCAATTTCAAGGGTTTGGGGTAGAAATATTTATCTAGGAGCCAATAAAGCCACATCAACAAAACAACAACAATTGTGTTCGACCATTCGTTTTCAGTTATTGAATTAGTTCTTTGCCTTTTAACTGATTCAAAATTTTCCCCTTGGATATTTTATAAGAAGAATCATCCAAACTGAGTTAAAATACATCTAAAAGCTTTCTTTGCTCTTAGTTTTTCTGCAAATTATTTGGAGTTGTTGTAGACACACAGGTTGTTTAAAAGAAAGAGAGAGAGAGAGAAAATCTGAATCTAAAACAGAAATACAAAATCATGCATTCAGGCAATAACGAAGAACTCACCATCATTCAATTATCCTTATCACAAATACAATTTTTCTGTTTGTGAATACTACAATTTTGGAGTCCAGTCAGTTTAAAAACACTAATTTTTTCATGTGCTAATTATAATTTTTCATAAGCTAATGTGCTTGTTTTATATCAGTTGATATTTCCTTGTTCTCTGTCAATTCCCTGATTACTAATATAATTCAAAAATATGCCAGTCATTTAACTTCTGTTGTTCATAAGAAATTCTCATATTCAGCTGCCTTTGACATAATCAGTTTTGTAAATTAATGCTCTTTCTCTCTCTGCATGAAGAAGAGTGTGGAGATGGATGAAAAAGAAATTGGGCAACTATGTCCGATATAAGAAAGAAGACTCAATAAATTATAAATATAATACAAATAAATAATACTTCTACCTTGACATGGGACTTCTGTGCTCTGAGGAAGATGATAGTTATACCAGAGGTTCAACTGGACAGGTCTTAGCAGAGAAGTAAGACAAAGATTGTCTCCCCCATAAAAAAGTATGGTAAGACCTAAATTACAGAAACCCAAAATAGCTTGGTCATTGCCCAGGTCCACAAGGACCCCATTAGGTGGTTGAGTTCCTAGACATCTGGTGAAAAATGGGTTACAGATCTTTGGACTTTTGGCTGATCAACTAGGCCAACAGTACTATTGGAAGAAAAGGTGCTTACCCATTACAAATATATAGAGATAGAAATCCTTTAATAATACTTTTAACATCATCAAACATGCACATCTGCCTATTCTTGGAAAAGACTCAGTAGGTGGACAAAAATGCCAAATCCAGTTTAAACGTCCAGCTGACTGTACAGTGAACCAAAATAAATAATAATTCATACATAAATAAATACTCAAGTCTGAAATCAGCCCTTTGAAAGTTCCATTATCATCTTATTTTTGAACCTACAATATTAGCCGTTGTACACACACACATTCACTTTGCTTCCTTTCAGGGTAAGCAACATGATGCCAAGTGTAGATATAGAGTAAGAAGAAGTAAACAAAAGAAATTGGAGGCAGGAGATAAGAGAAAAGAAAAGGAAATTTTATTACATTTAGTTTACCCCAGCATCAATCACTATACTGCTCTGTATTTTTCTGCCACTTTAACCATGCCCACTTCCACCACATCCCTGCAGCTCTTCACACTTTATCTTTTGTTCTTTAAATTTCTTACCTCTCTCTTTGAAATGATTCATCAGTTCCATCCAACCATGACTTTCATGGTGCCCTTTCATCTCAACCCATCAACTCTTCCTCTTATATTTCTTCAGCAATCTGATCCTCACTTAGTCTCTATGACCAAACTGCCTGAATATATATGTCTTTCATACATGTCCCTCACTGGCAGTGTTAAGTTTGCATGAAGAGTCAGACGCGAGGAGTTCCAGCAAAGAGTTTATTAAGTGACTACAGCTCGAATAGACCTGTCCAGGCTTGGCTACGGCTGCCTCTTATAGCCTGCAGCCGTAGCTGCCAGCCAATGGGAGTGCAGGGTTTCTTCCCACACTATTTAAACCAATACCATTTGACATTTTACAAGAACAGTTCAAATAAACCAATAACATTCAAACCTACATACATAACAGGCAGGACTTTTCCTGAGAAATATTGAAACTAGAAGCCTTGAAGGATAGAGAGTTGAAGACACAGCTTTTGATGAGTCAGTTTTATTACAATAATTAGAAAAGTTGTTAATGAAGAAATCCTGCAAGTACAGCATGTAAGATGCAAGCCATATATTTAGCAAAGCTCAAAATGTTAATCCCTTTATCCTGCCTGTTAAGTTTGCATGAAGAGGCAGACGCAGAGTGCTTCAGCTCTTAAGTTTATTAGTGACTTCAGCTCAGAACAGACCCGATTTGGCTTAGCCAAGGCAGCTATATATAGCCGGCTGCCTCGGCTGACAGCCAATCAGAGTGCAGGGTTTTTCCCACACTTTTTAACCAATGCTTTTAAACACTTTACAAGAACAACCAATCAATTCAAACTCTGCATACATAACACTGCCTTTATGGCTTGACAGGCTGAGAGCTATCTTCTGGGGGAAAGAAGTTGACATCTGAATTTTGTTACTGTAATGGGCCACATCTCTCCTTCTAACCTTGCTGGATTTACCCTTCATACCTTTCTATTTTTTCCCTTCCTCCCCATCTTGGTTATGAAGTTAGATGCAATTTCCCTGTTCCTAGCAGGGCCTACGAGCCTTTTTCCACTCCATCTCTGTATTTATAGGAGCTGGGGGGGAAATCTTTCTCTTCCTCTTTCATACCAGGGAGGAGATAGAAGACAAAGAGGTCCAACACAGAGATCTCCTATTTGGCAACTCAGTTCAATCCAGAACTCTCCCTCTCACCCTTGCCTCTTGTTCAGAGGCAAGGAAATTTGAATAGAACCAATAAAAGTAATCCTTTGGGAGGACACACTGACCAAGAGTCCCACAATGTCCATGGCTCTTTCCAGTCTTAACCCATCTCCTCAACTTTAGGTGGGAGAAGATGGAATCCATCTCAATACCATCCCTAAAATTCCCTCTACCATCTCAAGGAGAAGGCACCTGTTCCTCTGGTAGTCCAATCACTACCACACTAGACTGAAAATGTAACACTTCTATCTCTGTGCCTGGTAAGTGCCAGCCCTAGAAACTTGGTTTTGTCTAATTACTGTACATTGAGCTACCATAAAAGATGGAGACATAGATATCCTTTGCTGCCTTCCAGAATTTCTTTATTTGGAAGGAATCCTATATATTCTATAATTCAAAAGGCAACCCATTGGAGTATTCTCCAACACCAGGATTCAGAAGCATCCATACTCTTTCTATCCAGCTTCTTCAAAATCCAATTTTCACTTTCATAGAATGTCACATGGAAAGTCACTACTTGGATGATTCTGCTCTTTGTATTATATCCTTGTGGGGAATAATAGGGAAGATCAAATGTCGGAACTTATTATTGCAAATCTGAGTTCTCCTGATTAAGCTTCTTGAAAGGGGACCAACTCATTTCCCAACAAGCCAGTTCTGAGGTGTTTAGGACATCTACTGGAAAAATGACCCTCTTCCCCCATAACAAATTCAGCATTTAATCATGCCTCAGACAGGTGGTATTTATAAGAAAATCCTGGGCAAAATAACCTGAACCTCTGCAGATAAATTTAGAGTTGTGAATGCTTGATGATGCTTCTTTGTAGCTGACAGTGAATTCTAATGACTCCCAAATGCATGGATTCAACATCTGAAGATTCTTGATGACCAGATGGAAGTGGGGAAGGACGAAATGATAAAGTAATGGCATCTTTCTTTTCTCCTGTACTTCTGCCATAATTCCTTGAGAATTATGTACCCATACAGACTTGGATGAATTATTCTATTGGAATAATACCTGGACTATTGTAAGGCAAAATATGGATGAATATATAAAGTTTGACCAATCAAAAAGTGTCTGTTTCAGCAGAAAATAACCCACATGAATAGACTCTGTAGTGGTGGGATTCAATCTTTTTTTTTCTACCAGTTCTGTGGGTGTGGCTTGGTGGGCATGGCATGGCTTGGTGGGTCTGGTGTGGCTCGGTGGGCATGGCAAGGGAAGGATACTGCAAAATCTCCATTCCCACCCCACTCCTAGGGGAAGATTACTGCAAAATCCCATTCCCTCCCCACCCTACTAGCCTGCTTTCCAGCTCCATTCTCCTGTGCAGGGCAACAAAAGAAGACCCAGCCAATCAGCTGGGACTTGGGAGGCAGAGAATAGATAGGGGCAGGGTCAGTCAGATGTGGTATTTGACAGTTCTCTGAACTACTCAAAATTTCCGCTACCGGTTCTCCAGAACTGGTCAGAACCTGCTGAATACCACCTCTGCTCTCCATGCCTAGTGGTCATTTTAGGTCCTGCTAGAAAGATTTGTTGATTTGCAAATATGACTGTTCTGTCCTCACTACACATTAGTCTGTGTGCAGGTTGATATGCAGCTAAACCCACCTGTCCTCCAATAAAACAGACCATGTGTGTAGATCTGAATGCTTTATTGAAAGAACAGGATATGGTGAACTGGGGAAAATAGGAATACATATAATGAGAACCAAATACAAGATAAGGCAGTATTGAGTAGCTGCTGAACATAACAATTAATAAATACAAGTAATCTAAATCTCACCAGTGATGCTGTATGTGTTTGTCTTTGGATGACTTTATGCCACAGATTAAGATGAATTCTTCCTAATCTGTGGCATATAGTCATTTGTTTCCTTAAAAAAATAAGATGGATTCTTCCTTTTGCTTCTGCCTCCTCCAAATGTAAAGGAAAATTTAGTCTGGCTTCCTAGCGTGCATTTGTTTTGAGAGTGTGGCCTGATGGGTAAAAGGGTTGGGTCAGCTTCAAAACAATATAGATTGGTATTTGTCCCTCCGGCTGCTAGATGGGCTAGAGAGCAACAACAGTATATATAAAATTATATGCTGAGGCATGATAATAACTAACACAAGAAAACATATCAAAATTTGTGATGTTTTATTTCAGATCTGAACTATTGTATCAAAGATGGGCAAAGAAAGGCAGCAAAAATGAGATCAATCAACTACAGTAATAATGAAACTCCTCAATCTAGTCTAGTGCATCAAAATTTTGTGGAAAATCCACATTGAAAAAGAACTTTCACAAACCCAAAAGGCAACAATTTATCTCAACAACTCCCTTTTAATTAGAAATAAATTTATAACCGTACCCTGATTTGGATTAATTTGGTATTGAGTATCAGAAACCAGCATATTATTCTGCAGAATAACGTATGAGGAAAAAAGGTTAGTTAATTTAGTTCTTCTTTCAGCTCGTCATTCAACTTTCTCTTAATTAACACACCCAAGCTTTTAACATCTTCCCATTGGTTTTTATTCAGACAGGGGAGCAGTTTTTACTTGCCTTTGCAAGATTAAATTATTTTACATACTTTGAGATTTTTGTCATCCTTATGTAGGATTAATTAGGTAGAAAATTCTGCATTATAAATCTTATTTCCTTGTAACTGAACAATCACTAATTACATTAAAATAACTATTAGAACTTATGTTTCCTTGTGGAACTGGGACATGTGAAGCCAGACTGACAGGTAAGGAAGGGAGAAGCAACTACTCCCACATAAAAATGGATAGAAAGATACATAGGCTTTGGATGTTAAGCCCTTCATTTATTCTCACATTTGTTTTACAGGTGCTTCTCACTTAATGTCCACTCATTCGGTGACCATTTGAATTTACAATGACACCGAATGAAAAGGACTTATGATGGGTCCTTGTCGGTGCAGCACAACAATCCTACAGCCACAATTTGAGGGGTTGGCACTCAACTCACAATTATGACATCTTGACATCCCGTGGTTGCATGATCACCATTTGAGACCTTCACTGCTGGCTTCTGACAAACCAATACAATGAGGAAGTCAACAGGAGGTCACAAATGGTGATGCAGCAATCATGTGGGATTACAACTGCCATCATAAGTCAGAAGGGGCATGTGATATTGCACCCATGACTATGTTGCTTTATTAAGGTGTTCCCGATCCCAATTACCACCATTCTCTTGGTTTGTTATTTGTATATTTAAGACATCAGCCAGTTTCTTTTGCGTGTCTGATGTCATTTTTGTAACCTATCATTTTTAAATTGACTTTCAAATCAGAACCAACTTTATCAGGTAAAACTTGTTCCTTTCCCATAGCATCTTTTGAACACAGTCTATCTATAAAAGCAGACACTCTTAAAATTACTTTCCAGGTCCATTGTTCAAAAATATCCTTCAAATATGTCCAATGTTTTTTTGCTCAATTCTGTATTAGTAAGTCAAATTTAACTGTTTTTTCTTTCTACTGTAATTGTAATATAATTCCTTCTAGTTCCCTCTAGCATCCAATTTTTAAATTTTTATGATACTATTTTTTTAAAATATTCAAAACAAAAGCATTTTCCCATCAGAAGTATTTTATATTTTCCAAATTGTAAAATCTTATTTCAAATTTATTTGGACCCTTAGTTCATTTGCAACTTTCTAAAATCAAAAATAATCATTCTTTTGCTGCTTATCCAAGAAAAATGATTAAGTTCTTAAACTTGTGTATAAAACCTTTTTTCACTAAGGATTGAAGGTAGCTCACCCAGAGCTGTAAAGCTTGTCATTCTAAGGATTTGTTGGTTGCTTGCTTTTTTACTTTCCCAGAAGTAAAGTCTAGTTCTTGTGACATTCAGTGACATCTAAGAAAGGTCAATTTGATTGCTTGTTGTTGGTTTATTATTAATCATCATTTTCAAAGTAAAATCTCTCTTCAAAAAATTTCATGCATGATTGATTAGAACAAAAATGGAGCTTGGGTTTTACATTTTAGCCATTGATTTATTTTAAAAGATTTACTCAGCACATTTAGCTCTTTGTTAAATGTCCTTGTAATTTTTTTTCTATTTAAATGAATGAGACATATATGTCATTATAAAATAATCAATGATAGTTTTCTGCTGTCTAATCAAAATTGCTTCACAAGTCACAATGTGGTGTCTTTTGAAATAATAAGATTTCTGGCAATGGAAATATTTTGTGATTTCCATAAATTGAAAATGGAACCCACTGCATTGTTTTTCTTTGCAAACTGGGTAAAATCCCAAATAGTTTTCCACTTACTACTTGTCAACAGCTCATATTAATTTTGTCCCCTTAACTATTGTCCCAAATTTATTTTATGCACACATATATACCTTCAACATATCATCATCTTTCCCACAAGAGTAAATTTATTGTCCTGAAATTCAAAATATTGTTGGTGTTGCCCATAAGTCTTTTACCTAGTGATCCAGAGAGGATGTCAAGAGGTATATCTTTCTATTTTTTGAAGACTAGTTGTTCATGAAGAATTAATTGAATATCATGTGATATGAAAAGATATTAAGATATATTGCTCTTCTTTAAAGAGATATATATTCAAGGTACCTACAAAGGATGCTTCTTAAGCTAGTTTTGTCCATAAATTGCATCCATCTTTCCTTATCAATTGTCAGCATTATTATGAAGGGCTGGGTGTTAAGGTTTTCCTTTTTCTGAATTTCTTTCCATTGGCCCAAAAATACCTAAGGCTGTTATAAAAACACAAAGTTTCATTTGGCATGAAAAACATTTTTTGAAAGCAATCACATTGTTTTATAGGGCATATCGGAAAAGAAATCTGGTTGTTTCCCAAAAATATATCATAAATATCCTTCTTCCTAAAGGTAAGAAAGAATGCTCATCCCAAGGTCACTGAGCTGACTCTGCATTTAAATCAGGACTCAGACTCATGGTTTCCAAATTACTAACCTGTTTCTGTCAACCACTACACCAGACTGATCCCTACTGGTAGTTAAGAATCCCAAATTCTTGTGTCTTTCTTATATCTTGACTGTATTTGCACGTGTGGCCACCATGCCAAATCAATCCTTTGATTAGTCAGTTCCTGTTTGGATTTGAGTTCCCCTTTGTCATTCAAAGTGTCTTTATAGCTTACATTTTTTCCATATTAATCACATTTGGATGTGTCAGTGCCTCCATCATGGAGACCCAGACTGGTACTTTCATATAGTGTCTTTCTTTGACTTTTGCCCTTCTTTGACTTTTTAAAACACTCCTAGAATTTTCATCTAGGTAGCAACTATTGTAGATAACCCAGGTAACAAAGTGGAGCATTGAGAAATAGGTGCCACAGAAATCATTCTTTCAAGACAGTGTATAAAACAATGTTTCTACAGATAGATTCAGTCTAGAGACAGAAGTAGGAAATCTATGTTTGAGATGCAATAGCTCTCCTTAGTTGTAATTCATCAGCATCTGCAGAGCCAGAGTCCCTGTTCTAGGCATTATGAGTTAGGTGCCCTAAAAAATCGTGTAAACTAATCTTCCTTTTGATTTGCCTTTCCCCCTAGTCTTTCTCATTAACACTAATCTCTATGTTTACATCTTCCTAATATTCGGCTTCATATTCTGCTTGATCAGTAGAATATTTGTTGAAGGCATCTAATAACCTGTTACTTGCTGTGTTGATTTTTTTCTGTTTCTCTCCCTGACTCATTCATTTTGTTACTCATTTTTCTCCTCTCTCTATTCCTACCAGATCCTGTAATCTAGGATCTTATCTTTGATCTTCCTCAAGTAACTTGATCTGAGCAAAGTCATTCTTTTATTAGGGAGACCAACTGACAATTTTGTTCAAGGAATAATAATGGCTCAGACAACTCTGATTTGGTCTTGTAATTCTGGTCACAAAAGTATACACTTCACAATAAACCTGTTTTTATGCATTAAAATATCTTCATTTATGCTGAAGAGGGAATAACTGATGAATGCTTATCTCATGGTGCCTGAAGGATTCAAACTGTTTAATGCTACTTTCTCCATATTTTACATTGATTTGTATTTTGCTCATCTAAGAATGCAGGAAGACGGAACAGGTGAAGGTGCTTTCCTCATCTTTTCATTCATTTACATCAACACATCTGCATATAAATGGCAAATCAGACCTTTGTACAGTTCCTGCCATTGCTTTATTATAGATTACTTCATAATCTAATCTTGTGATTAACTGTTACAGGCACAGTCCTAGAAAGTGATGGACGAATGTAGCATCTCCATTATGATGCTGTGAAGATGCTACATTTGTCAATCACTTTTTGTGATGCAGTGGGTTCCCAGGGTTTAGCTACCCCTTCCATTTATCATTATTATTAATAATTCCATTGACAGAACACAGGAACGCACAGGCAAGCAAGTAAGGAATGGTGATATCTTTTCAAAATATTAATTATTAGAACAAGGAACGTAGTTGTTGCTTGTTTGCCTGGACAAATTGAGGACAACATTGTTGATTGCCTGTGGTTTTGTTTACTGCACACCATATGATTAATAAGGTATAGAAAGCCAGCATCATTAAGCCAATGTTTTGCTCTCATGATAAAGATTAGCACCTGTGTGTCATACTTCACTGTCAGTGACTCATTTCAGGCCCGTCACATAATGAAGAAAGTAAGACGGGAAAAATCCCATTTATTCCATCCAGCTGGAGACTTATCACAGCACTACAGAGCATGCTGCTTTATTTTTCTTTTCAAGAAATAAATGAAACATATTTACAAGTTTCTAGCGATGTGAATGGCAAATAAGCATTTGACTAATAACCCACTGTTTATTTCTTCCCCCTAAAGACCAAGATAAAATTAAAGCTTGTGTTTACCTAGTACACAGAATTATTTTGCTTATGCAGAGTATTAAACTCCACTGTAGGCATAATAAAGTAATGTGCATTTTGTAGAGCCCAAGATGTGCCTCAAACCACCTAGCCTTTTCTAAACAGCCTTTTAAGCATTCTGTTTCAGGAATCATTTAAAGCCCATTGGCGGTTTGTTATCTTTACTGCTTTTATTTCAGGTCCTATTAAAGAAATATTTTTAATTGCCTTTCTGTGTCTAATGGAAGAGGGATAGCTATAAAAGTCCTTCCTTTACTCTGTTTACCTAGTTCCTTTTCAATGTGCTCTTATTTTACTTCCAGTGTCCAAAAGTCTTTCTATTTCTTAGACATTGACTTTTATACAAACCACTTCCATTCTCTGAGGGAGATGGTCAGTTTAGAAATAGCAAATGTTAAGTCTGCATGAAGAGTCAGGCGAAGAGTTCAGCAAAGAGTTTATTCAGTGACTACAGCTCGAATGGACCCGAGTTGGCTGGGCTATGGCTGCCTCTTACAGCCTGCAGCCGTAGTTGCCAGCCAATCAGAGTGCAGGGTTTTCCCGCACTTTTTAAACCAATCATATTTGACATTTTACAAGAACAATTCAAACTAAACCAATAACATTCAAACCTACATACATAACACCCCTCCCCACTAGGTTCAGTCCATACCAAACCCAACCTATCTAATGTATTCTTTTAAATAGGTGGGGCTCTTGCGTGTACGTTGAGACCTTCGTGGTTCAGAAGTTTTAACGTTCTCACCCAGTGAGAGGGGAAATGTGTCTGCTGACATTTCCCTGTTGGGACTTCCTGTGAAAGGAGACCCTGTTAGACTGTTAGAATCTGGTCTCTCCTCCCAACCCATCTCCATTCCAATGTCAGCACCCAAGTCAGGTAGTGATGTGCAATCTTCCACTTCTAAGGATGGATCTTGGCATTGTGACAGGGTTGGGATGGTTCCTGTCGTAATGGCTCGTTACACATGGGGTTGATTCTTGCTTGCTGATTTTCCTCCTGTTCCTCCCTTCCCCTAGAAGTGACATCAGGTGAGGGACCCAGAGAGAGACAGGGGCGATGTTCCTGAGGGACCTGGATCTAAGTTGGTCAATGTGCCTGCTCCAGAGGAGTCCATCCTCTGTTTGTACCCTGTAAGAACGAGGGCCAGTGATGTGAGTTATTTCAGCAGGAATCCACAGAGGTTCACCTATAAGGTTCTTAGCATATACAGAATCACCCACACTGAAAGCGAACTTTGGAAGTGGAATCCAGTGGTGCGTTGGGTGCGTAAGTGGGATGAAGGCGGTCAAGGGAAGACCTAAGTTTCCTACCCATCAACAACTCTGCTGGGGATAAGTTATTTGATGGGCTAGGAGTGATGTGCTGAACACTAAGAAGTTTTTCAAGCTTCTCAGATAGATCCCCAGGACCCAGCTGCTGAAGCTTCTCTTTGGTAAAGCGTACCATGCATTCAGCCCGGCCATTAGCCGAAGGGTGCCCAGGGGCAGTGAGGGCATGTCTGATACCCTGTTGTGCTAGATAGGATTCAAAAATGTTACATATGAATTGAGGGCCATTGTCAGAGACAAGGACATCTGGTAACCCATGGGTTACAAACAGTTTTCTGAGCTGCTTGATGACAGCATCAGTTGTGGTGGATGTCATGGGAATTACCTCGAGCCATTTGGAATATGCATCTACTATAACCAGAAAAGTATGCCCTCTAGTAGGGCCTGCAAAATCAATGTGGATCCTAGACCACGGGCCCCTAGGACATTCCCATTCCTGTGTGGGGCGTGAGGTGGGCAGGCCTGGCTACCTGGCAATTGGGACAAGATGCAACCCAGTTTTCAACCATTTTGTCAATACCTGGCCACCATACATAACTCCTGGCCAATCCCTTCATCCTTACAATCCCAGGATGACCCTCATGTAACATTTCCAAAACCTCTCTTTGCAGTTTTGCAGGTATAACCACCCTGTTACCCCACAATACAGATAATTCAGTTTGTCTGGACTTAAAAGGTTGGGCAAGGTGAGGTAGATCTTGAAGAGGCCAACCTTTCTTAATCCAGCCTATAACAGGAGCCAACACAGTGTCTTTGGCAGTCTCTCTGGCAATCTCAGCAGCATGAACTGGAAGCTTAGCAACAGTCTCTAGGAAAAAAGTGTGTGTTTCAGGTTCAAAGTCCACCTTGTGGCGAGGCAGGGCAACGACTCAGTGCATCAGCATGTCCAATGTCCTTGCCAGGCCTGTGAATCAGTTTGTAGAATAGGCTGCAAGAAATTCAGTCCACCTCAGCATTCTTGGTGACAGGATAGTAGGTGTAGGTTTGTCTCCTGCCACAATGCCTAATAAAGGTTTGTGATCTGTAACAATGGTAAATGATCTGCCATACAGATATTCATGAAATTTCTTGACAGCTGCAACAACTGCCAATGCCTCCTTGTCTAGTTGGCTATAATTCCTCTCTGCTTTGGTCAAAGTGCAGAGTAAAATGCAATAGGGGCTCTCCCACTGGGAAGCCTGTGGCTCAAACCCCCACCCCACTCCAAAGGGGATGCATCACAAGTCAGTACAACAGGCAAATTCTCAGAGAATTGTATCAATACAGCATCAGATGTGATTAGTCTCTTAATACTGTTAAATGCTGATTGTTCCTTCCTCCCCAGATCCAAACAGCTTTTTTATCAAGCAATCGTGCAAAGGTTCAGCAATGGATGCCTTTTGAGGTAGAAACATGTGATAAAAGTTAATGAGTCCAAGGAAGGCTTGCAAATCTGTTTATTTAGGTTTAGGGCTTCTGATTGAACTTGGCATCAGTAGGGTGGATGCCATGCTTGTCATCATGTAGCCCAGGAACTCAACCTGTCTGTTTTAAGTGTGCATTTGTCTTCCTTGACTTTCAACCCCTTTTCTGAATCTGGTAAGGACTTCTCTGAGTCTTTCTTGAAGCTGAGTGTCATTTTCAGCAGAGATTAACACATCATCAAAGTAAGGCACTACCCCTGGCAGTCCTTGCAGCATTCTTTCCATAAGACTTTGAAAAATGCCAGGTGCCACGCTTACTCCAAATTGTAACCTTTTACATTTGACACCTCATGAGTCACTGTGTTTGGCCTCTGCAGTGGCATCATCAACTGTTAGTTGTTGATATGCCTGGCCAAGTCCAATTTGGCAAAGACTGTACCCCTGCCAAGGGAATGTAGCAGATGATGCACAACTGGTACTGGGTATGCGCTCTGCTGCAGCATGGTTCAGTGTCCCCTTATAGTCTCCACAGATTCTTACTGACCCATCAGCCTTGACTGGTGTGACTATGGGTGTTTCCCATCTGGGTGATCAGTGGGCTCTAAAACCCCTGAGCAAATTTATCTAATTGTGCATCAATTTTTCCTTTAAAGCAAATGGAACCCTCCTGGGCTTTAAACAATTGGGGGCACCTTGGGATCTAGGTTGAAAGTGATAGGGGTCCCCATATACTTGCCCAGTCCTTGCTGAAGACCTCTGGAAACTCAGACTTCAAGGCCTCCTCCCATTCAGAGTTGCTCGTGATTGATGCCAGTCACCTCGATGCCTAGTGGCTTGAACCACTCAAGTCCCAGCAAGCTTGGGCGATCCTTGTCCACGATGGTCAGAGGCAAACGTTTGGTGTGGCCTTTAAACTGCACGTTGAATTCTCTTGCTCCAACTACTGGAATCTTGTTCCCTTGGTAGTCTTTAAGAGTCAGTGCTTGCTTCTGGAAATGTTTTTCTGAATGTTGGGAAGTAGCCTGTGAATAGTGTCCCATGACACCATAGATAAATAAGAGCCTGAGTCCACTTCCATTTGGCAAGTTCCTTCAATGAGTACCTTCACATGTACTTTTCTGCTTCTCAAGGGTGAAGAATGACCAATGGTGACTGTTTGATGAGTTTCATTCTTCCCATTTGCTTCTGTAATTGCCCCATCTTTTCAAGGAAGTTGTTGGGCTTAAAATCTTTTCAGGAAATTTCTTCCTACTAGGTGGAGTTCTGGATGATTTGCAGACTCTGGCTAGGTGACCCCCTTTTCTCACAACGTAGGCAGATGGTGTCTAAGAACTTGCATTCAGTGTGGGTGCCCCCACAGCCTCTGCAATAATATTCTTGCCTCTTTCTCCCAGGGTCTTTCCTTTCTTCTCCATTCTGAGTCTAAAAATCCTTCCTCCACCTCACTGCAATCTGAATCAGAGTCTATTTGTTCACAATGGGCTGTTGTGGATTTTCCACATCAGTGGCTTGAGGCCTGGCTTGAGCCTTGTTAATCTTTTCATGGCCGCTGCTGAGGACTTGGTGGCTTCCGCTGAAACAGCTTCTTCAATGGCCTCTTTAAAGCGTGATTTTAGGTTTCATTAACAGTTTGCTTTGTAAGACCTTATCTTTGAGGCCTAAAACAAACCGATCAGCATGGCCTCTTCTAAGTTGGTAAAGTCACAAGCACCCCAATGTCCCTAAACTTGCCAGAAGTCATTAACATTCTCGCCTTGATCCTGACGGTAAAATTCGTGTCTCTTAATGAGGCACGATACTTGTGGGTAATGGGCTCTTAAAAGCTTCTCTAAATCAGGCCATTCCATTACCTTCAGTTCTGCAGCTCCCTTGCGCCTTCGCCATCTTGAAGACTGCCGGACGCAGTGCGTGAGAAATACTGCCTCTTCCATCTCTCGAATATCGGCAAGTCTTTTCCTTCCAGGTACATCTGGGCGATCATATGATTCCCAGTCTTCCGCGCCCGGATCAAATGGGGCTGGGGGTGTTCAGCGCAGCCATCTCGCTCTTCTGCTTGTCTTTCGATCGCTTCTCTTCAGAAATCCCATCCCGTCGCCAGTGTTAAGTCTGCATGAAGAGTCAGGCGTGAAGAGTTCCAGCAAAGAGTTTATTCAGTGACTACAGCTCGAATGGACCCGGTTGGCTGGGCTCGGCTGCCTCTTATAGCCTGCAGCCGTGGTTGCCAGCCAATGGGAGTGCAGGGTTTCTTCCACTATTTAAACCAATACCATTTAACATTTTACAAGAACAGTTCAAATAAACCAATAACATTCAAACCTACATACATAACAGCAAACATAAAGAAAAGTAAATAAAGAAATTTGTTGCAGAATTAAGGCAGGCGATTTGGACAAGCTTTAGCACAACATCCCATTTCACTGCAGTTATGTCATTGTTTCCCCTTTCTTGGTCACTCTTCTTACCACCTCCTCTGGTGTTTTATTCACTTTGCCTTTCTAGCAACCTTATTTTAAAAGGCTGAGATGGAAAACCTTCCCTCATAAGAAGTCTTCTATCAGCTTTAGGAAGTATGCTACTTTCCTTGCAAGCAGCGAAATAGTTTTCAACCAATTCTACTACTATTGTTTGTACTGAATCAGGTCAGTTTTACTGAACCCCAAACATACTGCAACTGAGCTGTTTAAGGACTATTTATTCCATCATGCCAATGTGCATTCAAGCATCAGGTTGCAGCCTCTTAGTACATAAGGCCAAAACCTTATCTCTACTCTGCTCTGAATTTTTGCTGAAATGACAAGTACTTCTTAATTTGAAGTTGAATTATATTCATTAGAAATCAGATCAGAGGCATTCAGAGGTTTGTAATGAAGATTGTCATTTGCCTCATGTTCCTCCCTTGTCAGATTACTGTACAAAATGTCTATCAAGTTATTGACTATGAGGAAGAAATGTGCCCATGGGCCAACTACAGTGTTTTCTTGTGTTATCTGAAGTTTTGTTCTCACCATTGACCTTGGTTGCCAAAAAGACTCTCTTAGAAGTGAAAGGGCTTCATTTTCAATCAGCACAATAAATATGGAATCATAGATCATATTCAGATCAATCAGAGAAATCAAATCTGTCAAAACAGTTTTGACATTCCTTAATCTATATTATTTATCTTTCCTGCTTGATCCAATTGTTTAAATAGGAACTGATTGCAGAATCTGACACTTTCTCTGTCTTTCTTTTATCACACTCCTCATTCTAACTAATCATTTCTGCCATCTTGGATGGAGGGGCAGCTTTATAATGTTATCCGACTCAACTTTGACAAGACAAAGTGAATGATGCTACATTCTTGGGAATCAAAGAATCTGTTATGTGTTCTTCCACTAAAAATTTGAATAGTGTGTTGTGATCATCATGGTATGACACAACATAGTTGTGATCATCGTGGGATGAAACAAGGCATGTCATCTGCAGTAGTCATGTTGCATAAATTTAGTTGGTTGCTCATATGATCTTTTCAATAAATACACAACTGAAAGATTTTCCATATCCCAGTAATCAAGATATGTTCTCATTGATCTCCCAAAAATCTAGAAAGTTTTCTTGAGATTTGCTCTTTTCACTTTCCTCTGTAGAATATGATGCTTGTGTATAGAATAACAGAAGCCTCTTGGTGCAGTTCTTCAATTAAAAATTGGTAAACTCATTGTTCTAGAGATAATTGAGTCAGAGTCTCATTCTTCTCATGGAGTAAACACCATAAACTTCAAGCTGCATTTGAATTTCCCAGAGATTCAACCTTTAAATAATTAAATTCCTCTTTCAGTTAGGTCAGGATTACTATTTGAATACAAAACTGTGCAGATATTTTGTTAATGAGTGTGGGCCTTTCTACATTAAAATATGTCCTCCATCAACGGGCTTTTTTAATGGTCAATATTTTCATTAACTTTATTTAGTTTCTTCCATACAGAATAAGATCAACCAATCAACCAATTCAGCCCTTATAGGAATCTACCATTTGTAATTAAATCAAAACTTCTATGAGTGCTTAGAAGGGACATGCAATGAGATGGTATCTACACTGATCTTAAAAAGGCTGAGAAGCAGTTCAATGAGATGATATAAAACGGAGTTGTTTCAACACCTTTTAAAGTGGAAGCATGTAAAGTCAATAAGGAGACCTAAGCCTTCTTTTTCCCCTCTAAAATCACTTTTCCAAATCCATTGTGGATTCCATTATTAGCTGGTATAAAGTAATTTCATGAACAAAGTACAAGTGGAAATATTTAATTTCTTCTGCTTCATGTCATGCATAATATTTAACCCCATCCCTACTTTCACTTCATAGAGACTAGCACCAACATCCATATTACATTTTCCATCATGAAAATGGAAACTGTAAAACTTTAAGGAAAAGCTTATTCCCCATTCTCTCAAACAGTATTGGAGCCCACTGAATCATTTATAATTGCCTTTAGAAGTTCCACATTTGCTGTTTGACCTGTGGAAATCCATGGGGAAGGTGGGTGACAAACTTTAAAATACAAAAGGTCAGAACTGAAGAGTAAAACCAAAAGATAAATATTTTGTTCAAATGCCTTGAATTACACTCCAAGTGTAATTACATTATATTTCATTTTATAGTTAAAATATTATCCTCTCCATTTTCAAACTGATTTGTAAAATAAAGTGATCCATGTCAGAAATTCATGTGACACAACTTTTTCAGCTCTGAATCAATGTAAATGGTTAGTTCATGTTTACTCCATTGTTGTTGTGTGTTGATTTGTGAGCATTATGTACATGATGTCTTTTTCTATTACAGGTCTAGTATTTTTCTTAAGACTAGCTATAAATACAGCTGAGGACAACTATAGACCATCATTGTCAATGGTGCATGTCTTCAGTGGTTGATCAAAGTACCTCTCATTTAGAGACACTCAATTCCCAAGAGCAGATCATTTCAGAGTGTCACAGCAAAAAGCCATTTTTCCACACCATTCCCAAAATAAACATGTTTATTAATAAGTCCTGATAAGTCATGACAATCAGTTTGATCTGGTGGTTAAAGCATCAGGAACTAGGAGAGTGTGAGTTCTAGTTTGGCCATGGGCAAATCAAATATGAATCAGTTGTCAAGCATCCGAATATAAATCATCAATGGTCATAAGTGGAAAAAAATAGTCATAAATCACTTTGTTCAGTGACGTTGTAACTTTGAACAGTAACTAAACAAATTGTTGTAAGTAGAGATCTACCTGTATAGCTTGGTTGCATTTCTATGTTTTCCCTCCTCCCTCCTAATCTTTTCTTCTCCACCTGAGCTTCATTTTCCACAGCATTTTAGGCTAGAATATCAGATTTTTCTCTTTTATTCTTCCACCCCCACATAATCTAACATTATTATTATTATTTATTTAGACTTGTATGCCGCCCTACTCCCGAAGGACTCAGAGCGAACATAAAAAAGATATACAATAAAAGAATAAAACAAGTCCAAATAGCAAAACAACGAAAACAATAAAAATTACAAATAGGCAAACATTGTTAAAACTACCCACCCTGGTCAAGTCCAGGCCGGCCTGCTGAAACAGCCAAGTCTTCAGGTCTCGACGAAAGGAGGAGATCAGGGGCCAAGCAGATCCGCGGGAAGCTGGTTCCACAGGCGGCTCCCACAGAAAAGGCCCTAGCTCTGGGAACCACCAGCCGACAATGCCTGACCGGCCAGTATTCCCAGAAGGCCTCCTATGGGGCGCCGAGGCGGATTGGACTGTGATGCAGGCAGGGGCGTTCCCGCCGTACCCTGCACAAGCCATTGGGCTTTATAAGTTGTTACTAACACCTTGAAGGAAACCGGGGAGGCAACGGCAACCAATGCAGGTCGGCGCGGGAGGTGTAACATGGGAGTATCGGGATACCCCCATCACAGTGACGCCATTCTGCACCAACTGCAACCTCTGAGTAATCCATAGGGAAGCCCCATGTGAGAGCATTGCAGTAGTCGATTCTGGGCGTGATGGCGCATGGTGACCGTTCGAAGGGCATCTCGGTCCAGGTAAGGCGAGAAGCTGGGAACCAGCCGAACCTGGGCAAAAGCCCCCTGGCCACAGCCCCACCTGCTCCTCCAAACTGAGCTGTGCATCCAGGAGGGCGCCCAGATTCCTCGCCCTATCCCGGGGGTAACACCTCCCCATGACCAAAGATGGCACATCCACTGAACACCGAGATGCGGTAGAACAGCCACTCAGTCTTGGCTGGGTTGAGTCTGAGCCTATTACTCCCCATCCAGGCCTGCGCCTCCAGGCACCAGGGACATCACCGAGAGAGCATCACTGATCTGGTCTGGGGTGGAGATATACAACTGGGTATCATCTGCATATTGATGACCTCACCAAAACCCACGGATGATCTCACCGCGGTTTCATGTAGATATTAAACAGGAGAGGTGAGAACCGACCCCTAGACCCCACAACTAAGGGCCTGGGGAGGATCTCTGCTCTCGTCAACACCGACGGTCCGAGAAGGTAAGAGGAGAACCACCGTAACACGGTGCCCCACTCCCAACCCCGGGCAGCAGAAGAGGATACCATGGTCGATGGTATGGCCGCTGAGAGATCTAAAGGACCAGGACAGAGGAAAAACCCTGTCCGAGCCCTCAAGAGATCATCCACCAATGCGACCAATGCTGTCTCGGTGCTGTGTCCGGGCCTGAAACCCGATTGGTACAGGTCAAGGTAATCAGTTTCCTCCAGGAACAGCGGAAGCTGCTGAACCACCGCTCTCAACAACCTTCACTAAAAGCGAAGGTTGGAACTGGACGATAGTTATTCAAAATGGTTGGGTCCAGAGCAGGCTTCTTAAGGAGGGTCTCACCACGCCTCTTTCAAGCGGCAGGGAAAACCCCTTCACTCAAAGGCGTTGATAACTGCCTGGAGCCAACCCTGTAACCTCCCTGGAGGCATAAACCAGCCAGGAAGGACACGGGTCCAATAAACACGTGGTGAAGACAGCCTCCATGATCCTGTCCACTTCATCCAGGGAGACAGAGTCAAACTCAGCCAAACAGGATCCACAAGACTCATCGTCGCCATCATCAACATCCTGCCAGTCAGAGTCCAAGCCAGCCGAATCTGAGCGACCTTATCCGCCAGATGTAAACTAAAATCCTCTGCTCTGCCCGCATGGTCCCCTCCCTCCCTCAATTGCAGGAGGGAGCAGTGACCCTAAACAGGGCCTTGAGGCGATCATCTGCAGGCGCGATCAGGCGGAGAAGTAAACACATCTCGCTGCTCTAATCGCTTCCAGGTAAGTCAATATAGGCTCTTAACTGGAGCGGTCGAACTCAGAGCGACTAGTCCTCCACCTGCTCTCTGGCGTCTCCTCTGCTGCTTCATTCCCGGCTCCTCCGAACCAGGAGCTAGCGAGGTCTCTGACAAGGGAGGAGCATGAGGACAGCAGCCGATCGGCTGCGAGGCCGCCTCTTGCTTATCACTGAACCCAGCTCAGCAGTTAGCATGCAAAACCAAAGTTCTTCATTATTCTGCACTTGTAAGATAAAAATAATCAAGGCAAAAATGCAGCAGCTAACAGAGTAGAATAAAGAAAATTAAAAGTTAAATAGTTCAGGAGATTCAATTTGCTCTCAAGTCAGGATGTTTCAGTATCATTAAGGCTTGATGACAGGTAAATGCAACCATTATTTCAACACAGAGATATATTTCAAAATATCCATATATACCATCCCATCTAAGGCTGAAAAGAGATCCTATAGAGTATGTTTTTCAATCGAACAACTGAATGAGCAGTAGTAAATTGTATTTGACATTCTTTGCCTCCTAAGCCTGTTTATTATTCTCAGGATGCACTAGGTGTGATTGCCATCTGGAAGATGTAATTTCCATTCAAAATTACTTCTCTTTTCACAGTGTTTTCTAAGTGAGTTTCACTTCTAATGACTTTTCTTTCTTTAGAGTTTGTTTTTAGTAGACTTTAAAAAGGCAAATTGTATTGCATGCTGAATATTCTTCACAAATACTATTCATTCATCAGTGTTTGCCAGTCTACTTTTATAAGAGCAACATGTTTGGAAAAACATGCCTGAATACATATACATATACATATACATATACATATACATATACATATACATATACATATATATACATACATGCACACATATACATATACATATATATATATATATATATATATACATATATTTGTTTTCGTATATATATATACATATATATATACATATATATTTATTTATTTATTTATTTATTTTATTTTATTGAACTTATATACCTGCCCATCATGAAGACTCAGGGCTCACAGTTAAAACATACAAATACAATAAATAATTAAAAAGAATTAAACCACTATAAAGTCCAATGAAACCGAATTAAAAGTTAAAACTATCCCATACCCCCGTGAGGTAATCACAGCCCGACTTGGTCAAATAGCCAGGTCTTCAAATTGCAGAAGGTGAGGAGGTCAGGGGCCAGACAGAGGTCCAGAGGCAGTTGATTCCATAAGTCGGGGCCACCACAGAGTAGGCTCACCGTCGGGGACTGCCAGCCGGCATTGACTTGCTGGCGGGACCCGAGGAGCCCCTGCCTGTGTGCCCATACAGAGCGGTTGGTCCCCGACTCGGCAGGAGGTGCTCCCTTAAATATTGTGGACCCATGTCATGTAGGACTTTGCATGTTAAAACCAAAACCTTGAACCTCACCCGAGGCGAACCGGCAGCCAATGCAGGCCAGGAGGGTAATATGGGAGAATCGGGTAACTCCCATCACAACCCGGCGGCGCGTCTGCACCAGCTGTAACTTCTGGATGGTGTGCAAGGGCAGTCCTAAATAGAGAGCATTGCAGTAGTCGAGTCATGAGGTAACAAGGGCATGAGTGACTGTATGCAGGGCATCTCAGTCCAGAACGCTTGAGCTGGCGAACCAGCCAGACCTGAGCAAAGGCCCTGGCGATGGCCCCTGCTCCTCCAACTGGAGCCGCCAGGAGGACCCCCAGGTTCCATGCCCTATCCACAGGGGGCAACACCACTGTATGTGTATACACACACACACACACACACACACATACATACATACATACATACATACATACACATGCACATACATACACATACATATGTGCAAACCAATTCTCTGAGGGAGAAATATTTGAAGTGAGTGTCAACTTTGTAAAGCAAGAATGAGAAATTAATTCCATTTTAAATTAAAAAAATAGGAACTTTCTTCAAAGTGTCACAGCAACATAGTCTAACAATTCATTAGCAAATGTTATTTTTCATACAAATTTTGAACAAAATTGTTCATCCTAGTTAAATATTCTATTATTAAAAGCTCAATCGTAGTTTATTTCAATATAACACTCCTAGCACAAAATTATATTTGCTCTTCTAACAGCAAGGTTGGCATGAAAGAGACATATTGTCAGTCATGCACACATGCAGTATATCCAACTACTGTCCTTTTCTCTGGAAAGCAAGAGTTTGTTTGGAAGTGATAATAAGGCAAAAGAAATAGTCTGCAGATAACTCTATTGTATCATCTCCTTGCATTTGCAGTTCCAAGAATCAATTAGCAGTGAATTTGTGAGGAATCATAGTCGATATCTGCTATGTTCAAACATGGTTTGGTGAAATGTGGTTAGGTGCTTGGTTGGCATCCTACTTCCAATTTTTATCCCAACTTTGCTTAAAAGAAAAAGCAATGAAGTCTTAGTTTACCGTAACAATAAAAATAGAACATTGTGATTTTAACACATTCTTGAAGCTGGAAGAGATGATCATGTGATCCATGTTCAACAGGTCAAAAGCCTACCTACAGTGGATTTGTTACAAGTTCCTTTAGGAAGTTCTGACAGATCACAGCGTTGAGATATATTCCCTCTAAGTTGTGAAATTTATCATAGAGAAATAAAGATTTGTTTTACTAACGTAATTAGGGTTCTTGTGGATATTCCCCAATACCCTATGTCAATCTTTGCTATTATTCTAATACTAATAAGCATAACTTTACTAATGTATTTATTTATTTAGTTCATTTAGTTTGTCGAGCATGTATGAGAAAACAAGTATAAGTATGAACATAACATATAAACATATAAGTATAAACAGGTGTAAATATATACATAATAAATGAGTACAAATAAATGGAAACAGTAGGACAGGGACAGTAGGCATGCTGGTGTTCTTATGCATGCCCCCTTACAGACATCTTAGGAATGGAGTGAGGTCCACAGTAGACAGTTTAAGGTTAAAGTTTTGGGGGTTTGAGGATGTAACAAGAGAGTCAGGTAATGAGTTCCAGGCGTTGACCACTCTGTTGTTGAAGTCGTATTTTCTGCAATCAAGTTTGGAGCAGTTTACTTTGAGTTTGTATCTATTGTTTGCCCGTGTGTTATTGTGGTTGAAACTGAAGTAGTCATTGACAGGTAGGACGTTGTATCAGACAATTTTGTGCATTGCTTTGGTCAGACCATAGGCAGCGTAGTTCTAAGTTGTCTAGGTCCAAAATTTCAAGCATGGTGGCATAAAGTAATCTATTGCGAGCTGAGGAGTGGAGTACTCTTCTCATGAAATACCTCTGGACTCGTTCAATTGTATTAATGTCCATTATACAGTGTGGATTCCAGGCAGATGAGCTGTATTCGAGAATTGGTCTGGTGAATTACTAACAATAACCATTATTAATCATTCCCTACTATTATCTCTTTCAGGTCTTCCTTTCTCACCAATCTGGCAGTGAAATTTGTGGTCCAGGCTGGATTGTCTTCTGAGAAGTCTTCCTTTTACAGCTGTAATGTCTTCAAAGAGCCTGGAACCACATTGTTTAGGCTAAAACTAAAGATGGTTCCTTCACTGATCAGCTTCATCACTTTTCTAGTCACCCTGTAATTCTTCAAAATCTTCTGCAGCTGCACATTCACCCAATATCCCATATCCTGCATTACTATTTTGGGCTGGTGAAATCATCAGCTGGACAAAAAAAACCCTACAGCAATGAAGAGAGAAAGGAAGGACTCATATTCTACAGAGGAAATGACAAGTACAGGTAGTCCTTCACTTACAACAGTTCATTCAGTGACCATTCAAAATTACAAGGGGACTGAAAAAAATGACGTGCAGTATTAGGTATACCGACCTGAGCATCTGAATTTTGATCACATGACCATGGGGATGTTGTAATGGTCATAAATGTGAAAATGGTCATAAGTCATTTTTCAGTGCCATTGGAAAAAGAGATATTCCCTCAGAAGAGAGAGACAATAAAGAAAATACTGGCTTATTGAGATGGACAGACTGACATCAGAACTTAAAAATAAAGAGAGACAGAATATTATGAAGTTTGGAATAAAATGTACCAATGGTTGAATCTGAGAAGAAGAAGTCGGAACAGAAAAAATGATGATTTGAATTGAAATTGGATGATATCTACATAAATACAAGGGAAAAAATGGATAAAATGATTGTATAAAAATAGCAAAACATGAGGTTTTATGTTGTAAATATAAATGAATATACTGGATATGTTTATAGTACAAATTGCAATGTATGATAAGTAGAAAGTTATTTGTTTTATGTTATAGTTTGCATAGCAAAGACAATGCGGAGAAAGGTTGTGCTGTGTTCAATATTTTAATATGTATTCAATAAAATTTGATTTAAAAATCAGATGCTCGGCAGCTGATTCATATTATGATAGTGGCAGTATCCCAAGGTAGATGTCAACTCATAAAACATTTTGTATACACAAATTATAGCTGACAACAGAAAGAAGGGGTTTCAAAGAGCAGGTGGCAGTGTAGAATCAAAAGTACGTTACATTCATATTTTCTTCAAATACTGATTAGATGACTGAAGCTTCTGCCACACAAAAATCTAATTGGAGAGCACAATTGATGACCCTTGGCTATGGACATTTTCATTGGATGATACACCAAAGGGTGGGAGGAAAAACAGGATCAAGGATGACAAGTGAATTATGATATCTCAGAATGGCTTCACCCAGGTAAATGCCGGACGTAGAATGTTACCTTCAAATAAAACTTTTTTAGTTTTGGGAGTGTGGCTCAAGGCTCATGATTTAATTGGGTAACAGATTCCTGACAATAGGTTTGCCCAAATACCTTGCACTATGTTTTATTATCACCTCAAACAATTGTTAGTAGTGATTTTATCATATTATTCAGAAGCTCTTCTATTAATAGAAAAAGCTCACATGAAAGCAAAATTCCTATTGCTTTGTGTCTCTTTAATTATAGGAATACAGATGACTGTTACAAATGTTAATAAAGAATCTATACCCCAGATAATTGCTATTGTTGCAGCATGGTAAGAGAATTTCAATATGTTGTTTGACCAACTAAAGGAAATGAATATTTCATCAAAAGCCAAACAAGGCTCTGGAAATAAGTATAATCTACTTCAAAGAAATAGAAGAACAATGCTGGCTTTGAACATCCTGGATTATCTTTGTTAGTACAGACTAGTAATAGGCTAATTTTAACTTATTCCTCCTCCCCACTTCCCTGTATATATGGACATTACAATAGATGTGGCTTTCAGAAAATGCCCAAGGAAATGTTGCAACAGATGTTATACTATTTGAATGAAAATTAATGGTATTTCTACCCTATTACATCCACCATAGAGGGAATGTAGTGAACAAGAAGGTAGTGTGGGAAGACCTCCTCTCCCCACTCTTAGAATGAAATATTCTGGGGAATATTAAAAGAGGTAGAATATATTCACCCAAAGGAGAAATGAAAAAAATCTAACAAAGGCAGAAAGCAGCCCCAGTCCTTCTTATTAGCCTCAAGCAGAAGCCTCAAGTCTTTAGAATGGATATTTTGTTAAATATTAGACTGGGCCAATCTATTCATAAGCAAAATGTCTTCAGCAGCTCTCACAACTTTTTTTTTAATTACATTTATATGCAGCCCTTCTCCGAAGACTCAGGCGGCTTGTACAGGATACAACCCAGTGTGCTCAGCAATAGCCTTCATTCCATTGTATATGCCTGCTTATTACTAAGCGGCATTTTACAAAGTCAGCTAATTGCCCCAACAATTTTGGGTCCTCAATTTACCTACCCCGAGGATGGAAGGCTGAGTCAACCTTGGTGGGATTCGAGCCTACAGCAGTTGTAGGCAGCTGGAACAAGTGCAGGCAACTGATGGGATGCAATTTACATTCCCACCCAAATTTTGGGACTGGATATGACCTTTGGGACATAATAGGATTAACCTATTACCACAGAAATAGTAAAGGCCCCAGGCTCACTACATTGTTCACCAGCCACTGGAGCATCTCAATCACAAAACCCAGAACCTATAAATATTCATTCACTTACTCAGCCATTTTGTCTGCCACCCCAGAAACATTGCTGCTGTCATTGAAGTTTCTGAAAACAAAATCTTCTTTCCTTGGGTCAGGCTTCATTCTATTACAGTGCCTTTCTCCAGCTTGGAACCAGACTGATTTTCTTTTCACAATAGCAAAACTGCATAATGTACTGTAACTTTCATGCAGTTTTTCCTTGCCTCAATTTTAGAGCCTCCTCTGAAACTAAGGTGATGGCCTATAAGCTCTTGCTAGTCTCCCATTTTATCTCCCATGTTTGTAAATATTTGTTTGGGGGAAGGGGTATAGAGTGATATATTCAGTTATCCTGTATCATGTGCTGCCAAGAAGCGGGCCATTCATATAAAAGACTCTGTTACTAAATCCATAACAAGCTGACTATGATGTTTCTACATCCCAAAATGGGTCACACAGTGAATTCCACAGATCATGTGTTTGTTTGTTTGTTTGTTTGTTTAGAAAATTTATGTAACCACTAACTCAATGAATGTTGTTAAGTTTGCATGAAGAGTCAGGCGAAGAGCTTCAGTGAAGAGTTTATTAGTGACTACAGCTTGAATGGACCCAACTTGGCTGGGCTACGGCTGCTACTTATAGCCAGCAGCCGTAGTTGCCAGCCAATCAGAGTGCAGGGTTTTCCACTTTTAAACCAATCATATTTGACATTTTACAAGAACAATTCAAACTAAACCAATAACATTCAAACCTACATACATAACACCCCTCCCACTAGGTTCAGTCCATACCAAACCCAACCTATCTAATGTATTCTTTTAAATAGGTGGGGCTCTTGGTGTCACGTTGAGACCTTCGTGGTTCAGAAGTTTTAACATTCTCACCCAGTGAGAGGGAAATGTGTCTGCTGACATTTCCCACTGGGACTTCCTGTGAAAGAAGACCCTGTTTGATTGTTAGAATCTGGTCTCTCCTCCCAACCCATCTCCAGCCCAATGTCAGCACCCAAGTCAGGTAGTGATGTACAATCTTCCACTTCTAAGGATGGATTTTGGCATTGTGACAGGTTTTGGAATGGTTCCTGTGTAATGGCTCGTTACACATGGGGTTGATTCTTGCTTGCTGATTTTCCTCCTGTTCCTCCCCTTCCCCCTAGATTGACATCAGGTGAGGGAACTAGAGAGAACAAGTGCGATGTTCCTGAGAACCTGGATCTAAGTTGATCAATGTGCCTGCTCCAGAGGATCCATCCTCTGTTTGCACCCTGTAAGAAGGAGCCTGTGATCTGAGTTATCTCAGCAGGAATCCACAAAGGTTCACCCATAAGGTTCTTAGCATAAACAGAATCACCCACACTGAATGCGAACTTTGGAAGTGGAATCTAGTGGTGCGTTGGGTGCGTAAGTGGGATGAAGGCGGTCAAGGGAAGACCTAAGTTTCCTACCCATCAACAACTCTGCTGGGGATAAGTTATTAGATGGGTTAGAGATGTGCTGAACACTAAGAAGTTTTCAACTTTCTCAGTGATGTCCCCAGGACCCAGTTGCTGAAGCTTCTCCTTGGTAAAGCGTACCATGCAGCCAGCGTTAGCCGGCGAAGGGTGCCCAGGGGCAGTAAGGGCATGTCTGATACCCTGTTGTGCTAAATAGGATTCAAAAGGTTGGATGTAAATTGAGGGCCATTGTCAGAGACAAGAACATCAGGTAACCCGTGGGTTACAAAAAGTTTTGAGCTGCTTGATGACAGCATCAGTTGTGGTGGATGCCATAGGAATTACCTCTAGCCATTTGGAATATGCATCTACTATAATAAGAAGGTGTGCCCTCTGGTAGGGCCTGCGAAATCAATGTGAATCCTAGACCATGGGCCCCTAGGACATTCCCATTCCTGTGTGGGAGGTGGGAGCAGGCCTGACTACCTGACAGTTGGGACAAGATGCAACCCAGTTTTCAACCATTTTGTCAATACCTGGCCACCATAACTCCTGGCCAATCCCTTCATCCTTACAATACCAGGATGACCCTCATGTAACATTTCCAAAACCTCTTTTGCAGTTTTGCAGGAATAACCACCCTGTTACCCCACAAAATACATCCTCTTAATACAGATAATTCAGTTTGCCTGGACTTAAAAGGTTGGGCAGGTGAGGTAGATCTTGAAGAGGCCAACCTTTCTTAATCCAGCCTATAACAGGAGCCAATAAAGTGTCTTTGGTCTCTCTGGCAATTTCAGCAGCATGCACTGGAAGCTTGGCAACAGTTTCTAGGAAAAAAGGTGTGTTTCAGGTTCAAAGTCCTCCTTGTGGCAAGGAAGTGGGCAACGACTCAGTGCATCAGCATGTCCAATGTCCTTGCCAGGCTTGTGGATAAGTTTGTATGAATAAGCAGCAAGAAATTCAGTCCACCTCAGCATTCTTGGTGACAGGATAGTAGGTTTATCTCCTGCCACAATGCCTAACAAAGGTTTGTGATCTGTAACAATGGTAAATGTTCTCCCATACAAATATTCATGAAATTTCTTGACAGCTGCAACAATTGCCAATGCTGTCCAATTGGCTGTAATTCCTCTCTGCTTTGGTCAAAGTGTGAGAGTAAAATGCAATAGGGGCTTCTCTCCCACTGGGAAGCCTGTGGCTCAAACCCCACTCCAAAGGGGATGCATCACAAGTCAGTACAACAGGCAAATTCTCAGAGAACTGTATCAGTACAGCATCAGACGTGATTAGTCTTTTAATACTGTTAAATGCTGATTGTTCCTTCCTCCCCAGATCCAAACAGATTTTTTATCAAGTAATCTGTGCAATGGTTCAGCAATGGTTGCCTTCTGAGGTAGGAACATGTGATAAAAGTTAATGAGTCCAAGGAAGGCTTGCAAATCTGTTTTGCATTTAGGTCTAGGGCTTCTTTGATTGCTTGAACCTTGGCATCAGTAGGGTGGATGCCATGCTTGTCAATCATGTAGCCCAGGAACTCAACCTTGTCAGTTTAAGAGTGCATTTTTCTTCCTTGACTTTTAACCCCTTCCTGAATCTGGTAAGGACTTCTCTGAGTCTTTCTTGTAACTGAGTGTCATTTTCAGCAGAGATTAACACATCATCAAAGTAAGGCACTACCCTGGCAGTCCTTGGAGCATCCTTTCCATAAGGCTTTGAAAGATGCCTGGTGCCACGCTTACTCCAAATTGCCTTTTACATTTGAAGGCACCTCTATGAGTCACAATGGTTTGGGCCTCTGCAGTGGCATCATCAACTGTTAGTTGTTGATATGCCTGGGCCAGATCCAATTTGGCAAACTGTACCCCTGCCAAGTGAATGTAACAGATGATGCACAACTGGAACTGGGTATGCGCTCTGCTGCAGCGCATGGTTCAGTGTCCCCTTATAGTCTCCACAGATTCTTACTGACCCATCAGTCTTGACTGGTGTGACTATGGGTGTCTCCCATCTGGAGTGGTCAGTGGGCTCTAAAACCCCTTGAGCTATTAATTTGTCTAATTGTGCATCAATTTTTCCTTTAAAGCAAATGGGACCCTTCTGGGCTTTAAACGAATTGGGGGCACCCTGGGATCTAGGTTGAAAGTGATAGGGGTCCCCATATACTTGCCCAATCCTTCACTGAAGACCTCTGGAAACTCAGACTTCAAGGCTTCCTCCCATTCAGAGTTGCTCACGTGATTGATGCCAGTCACCTTGATGCCTAGTGGATTGAACCACTCAAGTCCCAGCAAGCTTGGGCGATCCTTGTCCACGATGGTCAGGGGCAAACGTTTGGTGTGGCCTTTGAACTTCAAGTTGAATTCTCTTGTTCCAACTACTGGAATCTTGTTCCCTTGGTAGTCTTTAAGAGTCAGTGCTTGCTTCTGGAAATGTTTTTTCTAAATGTTGGGAAGTAGCCTGTGAATAGTGTCCCATGACACCATAGATAAATAGGAGCCTGAGTCCACTTCCATTTGGCAAGGCCTTCCTTCAATGAGTACCTTCACATGTACTTTTCTGCTTCTTAAGGGTGAAGAATGACCAATGGTGATTGTTTGATGAGTTTCATTCTTCCCATTTGCTTCTGAGTTGCACCCATTTTCTCACTGAAGTTGTTGGGCTTGAATTCTTTCTCAGGAAATTTCTTCCTACTAGGTGGAGTTCTGGATGATTTGCAGACTCTTGCTAGGTGACCTCTTTTCTCACAATGTAGACAGATGGTGTCTAAAAACTTGCATTCAGTGCGGGGGTCCCCCCCCCACAGCCTCTGCAATAAAATTCTTGCCTCTTTCTTCCAAGGTCTTTCCTTTTCTTCTCCATTCTGAGTCTATAAATTCCTTCCTCCACCTCACTACAGTCTGAATCAGAATCTATTTGCTCGCAATGGGTTGTTGTGGACTTTTCCACATCAGAATGGCTTGAGGCCTTGTTAATTTTCTTCATGGCTGCTGCTGAGGACTTGGTAGCTTCTGCTGAGGAGGCCTCTTCTATGGCCTCCTTTAACATGATCTTAGGTTTTAATAACAATTTGCTCTGAAGCACCTTGTCTTTGAGGCCTAGGACAAACCGATCGCGCATGGCCTCCTCCAAGCTGTTAAACTCGCATGCACCCCCAATGTCTCTTAAGCTTGCCATGAAGTTGTTAACGTTTTCACTTTCCCCTTGATCCCGCCGGTAAAACTCGTGTCTCTTAATGAGGCACGATACTTGTGGGGCGTAATGGGCTCTTAAAAGCTTTTCTAAATCAGGCCATTCCATTACCTTCATGTCTGCAGCTTCCGCCAATGCCTTCGCCATCTTGAAGACTGCCGGACCGCAGTGCGTAAGAAAGACCACCCTCTTCCGCTTCTTGGAGATGTCGGCGAAGTTGTTTCCTTCCATTTGGAAGCGATCCGCATACGATTCCCAGTCTTCTGCCGCCGGATCGAACGGGGCTGGGGGGGGGTGTTCAGCGCAGCCATCTCATTCTTCTGCTTGTCTTCTATGTCATCTTCTCTTCAGGGGAATCCCACCTTTGTCGCCAGTGTTAAGTTTGCATGAAGAGTCAGACGCGAAGAGCTTCAGTGAAGAGTTTATTTAGTGACTACAGCTCAAATGGACCCAACTTGGCTGGGCTACGGCTGCTACTTATAGCCAGCAGCCATAGTTGCCAGCCAATCAGAGTGCAGGGTTTTCCCGCACTTTTTAAACCAATCATATTTGACATTTTACAAGAACAATTCAAACTAAACCAATAACATTCAAACCTACATACATAACAAATGTGACTTTGGATAATGTACAACGAACAATTAAAGCAATGTCATAACTGTTAAAATATATAAACATAAAATGCACTACTAAAAAGTAACCTAACCTTACCTAAACAAACAAACAAGCAAATAAATAAATGCAAGTTTACGGGAGAGAATATCCATCTAAACACATTTCACATTGCATATTTCTTGTGCTAATTCTGGACATGGAACTGAATGCTAACTTCGGTCTGCAAACTTATTTGCAGCCTGTGATTTCTTGCTTGCATTAAAAAGAGATAATGACATGGGCTGCCAGGGACTGCAATTAAAAGCAACTACTTTATTTATTAAACTGAGCTGGGTGTGAAGATAGTAAATAATATTATCTATTGCAAGTTAGCATAAATAATTAGAAGCCTATTTTATGTATTTGTATGAGAAACGCTATATAATTCAAATAAACTCTCTATAAGATGATTTATTGTCCCTTGAGGCTAAAGTTAATCTTTTCTAGAATTAACTAAATATATATTCCTGCCTAATAGCAATGACAAACAGTACATTGTCCAGGTGATGACCAGCACATTTTTCTTATGTGGAATTTCATTGCCAGTCATAAATCTATTAGAGAAGTATAATTCTTGGACAAGCTAACTGAGGTATTAGAGTACCCCTGAAGAGCTTATTCCTCTTCTGGAACATCCATTTTAAACTAGATTTTTATAGCCCAAAAGCACATTTTAGTCCACATTTTTCTAAAAGAAGTTTGTGTCTTGTTTACGCTGAAAGAAGAGAAGGATGGGACTTCAGTAAAGATGGAGGCAAACTGCATAAGACTGAACCCATCCCATATTAAAATAGTACCTAATTTTTTTGCATACCCTTGGTACTTTTTTGACAGGATGGTCAAAAAACCAAGATGGAAGCTACTGCAATTCAGTTGGAATTTTTACATCTGTCATTTAGCACATAAAAAGAGGGCAAAGCTTTGATCACATGACCAGTTTGACTTTTGGTTCTTTTTTTTTTAATTATAAGAATACAACACAGTGCAGCCGTTCTGGTGTTACAATTGTTATACATATATAAATGTTACTTCACCATTTACAATCCTCTTGTTTGATACATTGTTTACTAATTATTCTAATCATCATAGCAATTTATGTTCTGACCTTACCTTCTTCTATGCAACCACTGATAGAATTTATTCCATGTTTCATAGACTGTTTTTTTAATTCTAGGGTTCTGCACAAGCCATAATTTTCCTTATTATCTCTGCTTCTGGTGGTATGCTTTCCTTCTTCCAGTATTGCGCGTATATTATTCTAGCAATCATTGACACATGTACTATTAGATAAATTCAGTCCATCCTATATCCTTCTGATATTATTCCTAGGAGAAAAAATTCCAAAAAAATTCCGACACTCTCCCACCATTTGTTCCACCCATGTCTAGATTATTCTCCAATACTCTTTTGCAGATTCTTGACCACTTCATTCCCTAGTTTAAATTGTTGTAGTTGTATTCTTGATAGCATCTGACAGAATTATAAAGACCTTAAATTTAATTCAGATGAGCCTGCCTTATGCAGTCTGAGACTATTGTTAAGTCTGTGACTCATCAGAGATGATTGTCATAGATCTGTGATAATCAAAGACCTATGACATCACTATGGGGACTGCTGGAAATCTCATTGACCCAAGGGTTCTATAGAACAGAAAGTGATGGATCATGGCTTGTATGTCCAGAGCAAAAGCCAAGTTCAAATGTGCCCTCAGCTGCAGGAATGTATAGGGTTGCTGGAGAGAAGGGAGTAATTTCTTATGCTTCTGAATGAAACTTAGGTTTCAGATCTGTAAATAAACAGATGTTAATAAGGGGACTGTTGCACATGTTGAATTTTCCAATTCTTAGATGTGTAAAGTAAAAAGGAGAGTCTTAACAGCAACTTCTGAAAGCAGATGTACAAGCTGGAAACAAAAATTCTGACTGCATTAATGATCCAAAGAAAGATTATCTACTCCTGTTCCCGTGAATCATGAAGAACTTCTTTCAAAAGATCTGCATTTAGCCCTAGTACCATCCCTTAATGAGGTAATGGAAGAATGGCCCAAAGCATTGATAACCATCTAATTTCCACCTCTTTCTTCTGGTCTCACTGCCACTTTGCAACAAGAAAAAGACACAGTTACTAGGGCCATATTAAAAAAAAAGATAATACCATTATGCTTAATTTCAACCTTTAGTTCCTGGTAAACGGTTAATGTAGTTCTTATTAGCTCATAATCTCCCAACAGAAAGATGACTGAATGACAATCTAACCAGGCAATACCATGAGTTCAACTACAACAGAATAGTGAAGGATGTTAAGAACTCATTTATCTTCATTAACTCTTCTGCAATATGTATCCTTAGGGTCATTCATTCACCATCTTTTGACCCATAATTGCAATAGAGAGATTATAAAAATGCTTTCCAGCGAATAAGACTCATTGAAATAAATAGGGCATAGGAGTAGGTTGTGTTTGAAAATGCAATTGAATAAAGAATACTCAACACTTCAGGGATTGTTCATCAAGCAGGAAGTTTTCTTTATTTTGCTTTTGTTTAAAAACTTGGCATGAGACCAAACAAGGACTGCATTTTTATTGATTTATTGATTTATTGATTTATTTAATTTGTCAAGCAAGTATTAGATAACAGGTATAAGTATAAGCATGGTTATGAATATACGAAATGGATATGAATAAAAAAGAAACAATAGGACAGGGACGATAGGCATGTTGGTGCACTTATGCATGCCCCCTACAGACCTCTTAGGAAAGGGGTGAGGTCAATAGTAGACAGTCTAAGGTTAAAATTTTGGAGGTTTGAGGAAGAAACCATAGAGTCAGGTAGAGTATTCCAGACACTCTGTTGCTAAAGTCGTATTTCCTGCAATCAAGTTTGGTGCAGTTTACCTTGAGTTTGTATCTATTGTGTGCTCTTGTATTGTTGTGGTTGAAGCTGAAGTATTCATTGACAGGTAGGACATTGCAGTAGATAATTTTATGTACTATACTTAGATCGGACTGAAGACAGCGTAGTTCTAGGTTGTCTAGGTCTAAAATTTCAAGTCTGGTGGCATAAGGTATTCTGCTACAAGTAGAGGAGTGGAGAACTCTTCTTGTGAAATATTTCTGGACTTTCTCAACTGTATTAATATCTGTTATGTAATGTGGATTCCAGACTGATGAGCTGTATTGAAGTATTGGTCTAATCTAGCAAATGTTTTGTATGCTGTAGTTGTAGTGTGATATTACTGGAGAAAAAGCTATGCAGGATTAGGTTAACAACTCTTAGTGACTTTTTGGCTATGTAGTTACAGTGGACTCTAGCACTTAGATCATTAGATCTAAGTTTTTTTGCTGTTACAAAGCCAGTGTCATTCTTTTTTCTTAATTTTAGGACTTTTTTCTAATTCAGTTGCCATACATAAATATAAAGGAGCAATATTGGCTGCCAAACAATCACCACTTTTCTCCATCAAATAAGTTTCATTCGTACATGGTAAGCTTAAACTCTTCAGGCAAGTTGAAATAGAATCAGAAAAGAAGGCAAAAGCTGTTTTCTTTTCTGAGAAACACATGCTGTGTGAAATGTTTTTAGCTTTCTAGCTTGGGTTCAGTATTTATCTTTGAGGATCCTACAATTCTATAAAGTTTGATTTTTAGTGTTCTCCAGTAGTAGTGCCCATAAATCCTCCTCATGCTGGCTGCCAAGGTTTTTTTTATCCAGTGTTGTTATACAGTAGCTGTAGTTTTGGCCACAACTTCCTGTATCGTTCAGCTTTGCCTTTGTATTAGCATCCTTCAAATATTGCAGGAGAAGAAAACATCATCTATTTAAGTTTCTGCTAATTTCATTCCAACTGCTCTGCTTCAGGCAGTCAGAGCTTCTGTATAGTAGGAACAATCAGGTTAGCAAAACTCAAAATCCACTACAATGGAGTCTCCTGCTTTAAGGTTCATGTAACCAAGTTCACTAACTGGAAAGTATTAGGATGTGTGCTGAAAGTAGCTTATTTTCTAATGATTTGTTCTGTGATAAATTGTGTAAGGAATCCAGTTCAAATGTCATTTTAAGACATTTGGTATAACTGTTAGGTTTTGCACTGATTAGAAGAAATGACCAGTTAGAAAATTTAATCTGCAGGGTGCTTGTCCTACTTGCTTGATTTACCAAAAAAAAATGTACAATATAGGCAGCGCATTTTTTTATGTTATATGCATGCATATCAGTGGTAACCGGTAGCAAGAATTTGGCATGGGTTGCCGAACCGGTAGTAAGTTCTGGCTGGCCACCCCAACCCGGTTGCCCTCCCGTCCGATGCTCACTCACCCCGCCCACCTGATGTTAGTCTAAGGTATTTCTTTCTTTTTTTCCCTCCCGACAATCAGCTGTACATAGATCAGCTATGCCAGGATTCCCCTTGCTGAGGCCCTGGGAGGCAAAAAATAGCTCAGCCTCCCCGTTTTTTGCCTCCTTGAGCTTTAGAGGAGCCTTAGGGGAGCAAAAACAACCCCTCAGAGGCTCTTCTGAGGCCAGGAAGCTCCCAAGACAGAGCTTGGAGAGGTGCTGCGTGCCCCTCCTGTGCTCTGTTTTTTTTTTCTTCCTGAGCCTCAAGAGGAGTCTTAGGGGAGCAAAAATGCCCTCCCTAGAAGCTCCTCTGAGGCCCAGAAGGCCCCAAAAATGGGTGGGGATGCAAAAAAGCAAAAAGCCACACCCACCCAGTCACATGGCCACACCCACCAAGGCACACTCACAGAACCAATAGTAATAAATTTTGAATCCCACCACTAATGCATATGGAAAAGATCTTATTGCAAAAGCTCAGTAGTGGGATATCTGTCAATTTAGGGCTCCTTTTATTTCTTTTTATATTCACCCTCCAAACTCCCCCATGCCATCTATAATAAGTGTTTTCTATGATTGTTTATTAATGTTACTATATCTCTCCTCCTCCCAGATGCTTTTAAATAAACTTAAATTAAAGTACAGAAAAGAACGTCCAAATTATAAGCATACAGCAACAAGGATACTTGGCTTTATAGCTTAAACAAGGCATGAAGGAAGGACTTGACCAGAATTATTAAAATAAGGCAGACAAAATAAATAGGGAGGAATACTCCTTCACAACAGTAGATTCCAAGGAGCTTTCCATACAATTAAGAATTTCCAATACAAAACATAGAGATAGCTACCAATTTGGATACACTTTGATTCAGGATTCGGCACATTTTTAGCAGTCAGCAATAAGTAAGAAAGACTGCTTATAGGCCTTGTCAGGACTATTAGACAGTAAGGTCCTTCTATGGATTTGTGGATTAAAAGGGTTATAGAGGAAAAATAAGACTACTATTCAATTAAAAAGAAGAGCAGAAATCATAATTTTGATTTTTTTTGTTTTTCCTTTCTTTCACTTCTTTTCCTTTCTTTTCCTTTTATTTTCTTGTATAATTCTTATTTTTTCCTTAAATTTTTATTTTTATTTGTATTCAAAATTTCAGAGATAAAAAGGAAAACTGTATGCCTATGGCTTTTATTTTTACTTATTTTACCAAATATATCCATAGGATAAATGCACAAGCCATCAAAATAAAAATAAAAAATATAAAGATTGTTTCTTTTTCATTAAAAAGGATCTTAAAAGCCCCTTAATAGTATTCCAAAACTCCTCCCCAAAAGCAAGACCTTAGCAGCTATCCCTTACAAACTACAAGAGAAAACGAATCCTTTTCTTGCCCTTATTTTAAAAAAGTAAAATATTTCCCATATCTGGTTATTATGAAATAATGTTATGTGTGATTTTATTATCTTGAGAATACCCTTACATTATTTTACTGGTTGTTTTGGTAAATACAGTGTTTGAGAGTTAGCCCACTTTCCATGGAAAACATACTTGCCTAAACCCTGAAACAGTGCAAAGTCATCTTCAATGCCCAATCTCCACCTGCACCATTTACATTTTCAATTAAATATGATTTTTTAAGCTGGAAAAATGTAATTCCAATTAAAATGGAGGCTAATCAGACACAAGAACTACTTGACATTCCAATAAATGGAGGCCACAAGGCTGAATTCTCTAAGAATGAAGAATGCCTACTCCCTGGCCAGTTTGTACATGTACATGTCATGCACCAACAAAACATTTTATGTTTAGAAAACTTTTGAATGCAATTTTCTATCAAGTAAACCTCATTCTATCTCTAAATGAGACTCTAGGGCTACCTTTTTATGTTATTTTATAATTTGTCTGTAAGTGCAAAGGGAACAATTAGAAAAAAAATCACTCCTTAATACACTAATATTCCAGAGCAACTAAATAGATTGTTTCTTTTTTCTTTTCTTTTTTTAGAAAAGGGATGTATGTACTATAAGGAAAGTAAAAAATAAACAGCATATTCTGAAATAAATGTAAAATGAAGACTGGTTTATAATCTAGATCAAGGGTCTTCAAACTTGGCAAGTTTAAGACTTGTGGACTTCAGCTCCCAGAATTCCTGAGCTAACATGACTGGAGGAGGAATTCTGGGAGTTGAAGTCCACAAGTCTTAAAGCTGTTAAGTTTGAAGACCCCTGATCTAGATATTAAATTATCAGCATCCAGTGTTCATAGGTTAAAACCGGATCGGGAAAAAAGTCATATTTGAAATCTCTACTCTTCCTTGGGACATACAAGAATTGCAGCAATTCAATTTGAAGTGTTACTTATCCCAGAAAATAGAAACATTGTAACCTTGCTACCACAAATTGGAGAACTGAAGTGAACTGACTCAGAGCTTTCAAGCTTCATACAGTCCCAATACTGAAATGCTACGTTATAATGGCAGGAATACTATCACTGACCTCCAGTCAGTTCTGCAAGTATGTTGTACAATCATATTTGTTTTATATCTTGGGATTTCTATACATCAGAAATCTAATTAATTTGCTGGAGTGTTTTTAACTCTGAAAAGGCACAATTCCTAATTTTGAAGCAGTCTAAATAACTGAACACTTACTGGAGATTCTTTGTTCTTCCTTGTATTGAAGGTTATGTGCATAATGTACTTATTTTTAGTTTCCAGAAAATACAAAGGGGCTATTATGAAGGGTCATTTTTATCAGCCTTGGTTGACTTGCAAAACAGCTAGAAAATTGGAGATTCAAATATACATAGCGCTACAAAGAATTTTTAAGACTGACATTCAACTAAAACCAGAATTTTTCTTGGGCAACTAGGAAAGACTAATGGATTGTTCTTTCTATACATACCATAGTAACAGGAGAGAGATTATTATAAACACAAGATGGCAAGATTCAGCAAAACTTACAATGGAGGAATGGTTGATGAAGGTGGCAGAATTTGCAGAGATGGCAAGATTTACTTGTATGATTAGGGAAAAGATAATATAGGTAGTCCTTGATTTACAACAGTTCATTTAGTGACCATTCAAAGTTACTGCATCAATGAAAAAAATGACTTATGACAGAATTTCACACTTATAACCATTGCAGCATCCCAATGGTCACATGATCAAAATTCAGATGTTCTGGTTCATGTTTATTATGATGTCCCAGGATCATGTGGTCACGTTGTGTGATCTTCTGACAAGCGAAGTCAGTGGGGAAGCCAGATTCACTTAACAATGTGTTACTACTAACTTAATAGCTGCAGTGGTTCACTTAACAACTGTGGCAAGAAAGGTCATAAAATGGGGCAAAATTCACTTAACAACTGTCTCAGCAACATAAATTTTGAGCTCAATTGTAGTCATCTGCAGAAGACTACATATAATTATAATTGTTAGTGACTGGAAACTCTTTATGGGCTTTTTGGTGAAAACAGAAAAAAAAGAACTTATATTTAATGTGTTTCATGATTACAAAGGCTACAATATGGAAAGAAGGGCTGTAAATAACCTTAGACAGGGAGGATAAAATATAAATTTATAACTGCTTGTAAAGAAGATCGGAAGTCAATTTTCTATTTCTTTCTTTTTTGTCTTTTTTCTTTCATTTCTTTTCTATTTTCTTACCACCTTTCTTTTACTTTTTTAACTAGCTTTTTTCTTTACATTTGTATATTTACATTTATAGAGTATTACTATTATTTTGCAAGAAATTATTTAATAAAAATTAATTACAAAAAAGAACCTTATATCTCAGTCTCATCATAGGAAGATTGTAAGAAAGCAAATCTGTTCTTCAAATGCAAATATGTTATTTTGTGCTCTGTTCCATTTGTTTATTTGTTTTACCTCTCACTTCTTTTTTTCTTTTATTGCATTAACATACAAAAATGAATGGGAAAAAGAAACATACATTTAATAAAAGAATAAAAAGAAAAGGTAAGAAAATTACAAAAGCATATAATTATTCTGACAGCAGGCACCTCAGTTTCTCAGTACAGCATTAAATCATGTAGTGAAAAATTAGGGTTTTACTTTCTTAATAAAATCTCACTTCAAAAGTAGAAAATTAACACATATAATCAATCACTTATTGTAAATCAGTAGTAGCACAATTTTTTCATCATTACAAGATTACCTGTTTTGAAATCTATTTTGAAATACCTCTGCTCTCTATATACACATTTACTGATTTATATTTAAATTCCAAACCTTTGGTGTCTAAAATGCAAAACAACTAGTTCCACAGATGTAAGTTCAAAATTATTGATTTATTGCTCAAGCCTTTGCACAGGAATCTTCTCTGGTCAATGGTTAGCACATGGATAAAATTATATAAAAGTCAACAATATTAAAGGGGAAGGTTGGATTTTGTTCTCTTGTGATTACATAGAGATCCTAAACTGACTCTCCTTCTGGCTCTGTCAATTTCTTTTCTACAATAAATCTAAATCACATTCACATCTTTAAAAATGTATTTCAAAAATCCATTAGTATTTCAGTATTAATAATAATTCAAGTGTCTTAGAAGTGATGAATGCATCTGGACCAAATTCTGAAATCAAATGATATTTTTAACTGGATATATTTTCAGTCTGCATTTTTGAATCATCTAAATTCCTTTTCCAATAACTCAAATGGTTTTTAAAAAGTGGTTAATAATTAACAAATCTAAAATATTGATACTTCTACTGCCTTGTTAATTTTAGAAATATTTACCCGCAATTTTAAACTTCTACAAATCCAAGTATATCCTATGGATAAGGATTAATATTATGCTAATCATTTCCCAAACATTTATTGTGTTCTTTGACTGATTGAACATACAGCATAATAGAATTTTGACTAAATAAGGATAAGCAATCAAAACGTTGCCATGTTATGAAAGAACTATAATGAAGGATCTTTGGTGCTTTCAGAGCTTGGATGTTTTCTTGAAGACGTTCATTACCAAATGGGTTGGCAACCTTAAAAGAGCCACAAAGATCCTAACCGGAAGCCCCCCGTTCAATTCTGGAGCCAACCAGAAGTCTGGTTCCCCCACCATTCCTCCTAGTGCAGCATCCTTTTTCCTCTGCCAATCGGAAGTCCAGTTTCCCCACCATAGAGTCTCCTCTAGCATGGCATTCTTTTTCCTCTACTGTCCTATCAATTGTGGAGCCAACCAGAGGCAGGGAACCACAACAGAGGGATGAAAGAGTTATATGTGGCTCCATAGCCACAGGTTGTTGACCCTTGACCCAAACTAAGTAACATCATCTGTGCTACTAAGCTTTGCATTGGTGAGACTTGTAATTTTCACAAACTTAATATGATTAAGTAGTGTTTTACTTTATTCCACCTTAGTCAACCCAACTTTAAATATTTTGTCAAGTTCTAGGTATCTCCAACAATTCAGAGAAATTGAACATGTTCAGACAAAGGCAGTGTGGATAATTAGGAACTAAAAACCAAATCATGTGAATAATGATTAAAGAAGTACAACAATTAATTATTTATTTATTACAAGGACTTTGTATACCACTTCAATTTTAAAAAAATCTAATCTAGATGGTTCATCATTCTAAGGCCTTCATAACAGTATTATTGTCAGTCCGCATTCTACAATGAAGTTTCATTTATGCTTTATATGAACCCCAAATATCTTATTAAATAAACTTAATCTTCACTTATCTTTTAATGTTCATAGCAAGAATGTTGGTCATATTTCTTAGTGGGGTTATTTCCACACAAAAAAGAGTTTCGGCAGAGAATCCCCACTCTCTATGGGGATTGGGAACTGTCAACATAGTTTGTCTACTGGAGCACTTTGGAATAGATAGACAGAGATGTCTCTGATATCCAGGTCCCAACCTTATAGAAAATCATATATTATTAATACCACATAGAGTAGAACCGGTTATGCTTTGCTTTGAGGGGGAAGAACCAACAGAAGGAAATATGATAACTGGGTTATACACAGTTCAAATTAAGTATGTCAGACCTTACACAAATCCAGCACATTTCTGCTATTTACTAAAGCAGCCTCTAAATTTTTCAGGTATCTCCATGAAGTTACTTTAAGTAGTTAATGTGACTCTTAAAGTAGCTGAATATCTTTGATCTCTTCAAGGCAATTTAATTTGGATAAACAATCTGGTGGAAAATGAAAGAATCTACTGTTAGTGGAGCAAGATAGACTTTTGAAAAGCTTCCTTAAACCGGAGTACAATTTCACTGAATTTTTTGATGATTGCAGGAATCTGAGAAGTGCTTCAAGCACATTTCTGAGCAGAAAGTTGGATATAAATTAGAGAAACAAAAAAGTTTTGGTAATATTTTTTTGTTGACTAGCAACATTGGGGCAGTGAAGACAAGGGGAGAAGCAAGTCTTTTAGTATCAATTAGCACAAAATTTAAAGCTGTGAACACTTGAACAGAGTGCTTAGCATTTAAATTGAGACTGCAATTTGCATTTAAGGGGCTTCATTAAAACAAGTAAAGATTTTATTACCCTTAAGATTGTGTGAGCCCATCTTTGATACTGTGCAAAGCATTAAAGTTGACATATGTAAGTGTATATGTACCCTCACACAAGTGCGCGTGCACACACATACACACACAGAAACATATAGTCAATGTAGTGTAGCACTTAAGATGCTGGACAAAGTGAAAAGATCTACAGTTAGCACAGAAGCTGGCTGAGTGGCATTGAGTTCTAGAATGAAAAGTTGAAAAATATCTATCTATGAAGTTACACTGGTCTAGAGCAATGGTATGTGGGAATGGCGTACCATTATGACCATCATATCAAAGATTTCATGGCTGACAAAAAAGTCACCTTGAGTTACTTATAAAATAATAAAAACAGGATAAAAATCTAATAAATAAATGAGCTTTGGGATACAAGGTCCAATAATTGGTTGGGGCCGGAGGGTGGAATTCCTCTAGTTGACTTATGTCCCCCAAGCCCAGGGAAGGGGTGGTGGGGTGGCTGTTGTTATTTGGGAGACCTTGATTCCAAGGGAGGTCTCTGTTCCGCAGACAGGCGGGTATGAGACCCTCCTCCTGCAGTTGGGGCCCGGTGGCCGGTTGGGCCTGCTGCTTGCATACCTTTCCCCCAGCTGTGTAGCAGCGGCCCTGCCTGAGTTTCTTGATGCCCTCTCAGGAGTGGTGGTGGAGCTCCCGGGCCTTTTGGTCTTGGGTGACTTCAATTTGCCCTCCCTGGGGGCAGCGTCGGGTTTGACCCAGGAGTTCATAGCTTCCAGGGTGGCTATGGGCCTGGCCCAGATAATACAGGGCCCCACATGAGGGGGGCAACATGCTTGACCTTGTTTTTGTCTCGGAGCAGTGGCGTAGTGATCTGGGGATGGGCAGTGATAATGCCCAACCCATTGCATGGTCAGATCACTATCTCCTATGGCTGGTCTTCCAACAGGCTGCTCCATGCTGCTGGGATGAGGAACTGCTGAGATGGTTCTACCCCAGATGCCTGATGGACCCTGAGAGGTTCCAGGCAGAGCTGGGGTCTCTGCCCATTTCCCTTGTCCACAGCTCGGCTGAGGTGCTGGAGCTGCATGGCAACAGGCTGCCTCGGAGGCCCTCAACCGAGTTGTCCCCTTATGTCCCCTCACTCGTCGCAGATCCCGGGTGGCTCCCTCATTTACAGAGGAGCTCCGGGAGATGAAGCAATGTAGCAGGGGTTTAGAGAGCAGGTGGAGATCAACCCGTTCCAAATCCAACCGAACCCAGTTGAGAGCATATATTAGGACTTACTTGGGAGCTCTGAGGGTGGCAAGGAGGGTTTACCTCTCCGCCCTCGCAGCGTCTGCAGATAGTCGCCTGGCCGCCCTGTTCAGGGTCACGCATTCCCTCTTACATCGGGAGCCGGAGGTGGACCCTCTGCAGGGTAGGACTGAGGAATTTGGACAATATCTGTCGGATAAGATCACTCGGATCCAGGAGGGGTTCAACTCTAATTTGCAGTGGTCTGAGGAGGGAGTTACAGAGAGTCTGGCCATGTCATCTTGGCTGAGTTTGATCCTGTTTCTGAGGATGAAGTGGACAGGATTATGTGACGACTGAGTTCCACCGCCTGTTTATTGGACCCGTGTCCTTCCTGGATAGTATATGCCTCCAGGGAGACCACGTGCAGCTGGCTCCGGGCAGTTGTTAATGCCTCTCTGAGGGAGGGATCTTTTCCTGCTGCCTTGAAAGAGGCGGTGGTGAGACCCCTCCTGAAGAAGCCTGCTCTGGACCCAGCCATTTTAAACAACTTCCGTCCAGTCTCCAACTTTCACTTTTTGGCGAAGGTTGTCAAGAGTGTGGTGGCTCAGCAGTTTCTGCTTTTCCTGGAGGAAGTGGACTATCTAGATCCATATCAGTTGGGCTTCCGACCCGGGTTCAGCACAGAGACGGCATTGGTCGCGCTGATGGATGATCTCTGGAGGGCACTGGACAGGGGACTTTCCTCTGTCCTAGTCCTATTAGATCTCTCAGCGGCTTTTGATACCATTGACCATGGTATCTTATTGCGGTGCCTCGGGGGGTTGGGAGTGGGGGGCACTGTTTTGCAGTGGTTCTCCTCCTACCTCTCGGGGCGTTCGCAATCGATGTTGGCAGGAGGGCAGAGGTCGGCCCTGAGGGCAATCACTTCTGGGGTTCCTCAGGGGTCGGTCCTCTCTCTCCTCCTGTTCAAATCTATATGAAGCCGCTGGGTGAGATTATCTGTGGTTTTGGGGTGAGGTATCATCAGTATACCAGCTGTATATCTCCACCCCAAGCCAAATCAGTGATGCCCTCTCCAATGTCTGGATGCGGTATGGATCTGGATGGGCAGGAACGGACTACAGCTCAACCCAGCTAAGACTGAGTGGGTTGTGCATGCAGGCATCTCGGTCCAGTCAGTTGATTCCATCTTTGGTCATAGGGGAGAGGTGTTGCTCCCTGTGGACAGGGCTCGGAACCTGGGAGTCCTCCTGGATTCACGGCTTAGTTTGGAGGAGCAGGTGTGGGCCGTGACCAGGGGGGCTTTTGCCCAGGTCCGACTGGTTCGCCAGCTGCGCCCATATCTGGACCGAGATGCCCTTCGCACGATCACTAATGCACTTGTGATGTCCCGACTGGACTACTGCAACACTATCTAGGACTGCCCTTGCATACCATCTGGAGGCTTCAGCTGGTGCAGAATGCGGCTGCGCGGGTTGTGATAGGAGTTTCCTGATACTCCCATGTTACAACCCTCCTGCGCGAGCTGCATTGGTTACCGGTTGCCCTCCGGGTGAGATTCAAGGTATTGGTGTTAACATTCAAAGTCCTTTACGATTTGGGTCCGGGGTACTTGCGGGAGCATCTCCTGCCAATATCAAACACCAATCGCCCTGTGTGTGCACACAGACGGGGACTCCTCGGGGTGCCGTCGGCTAGACAATGTTGGCTCGTGGTGCCCCAGGGAAGGGCCTATCCTGTTGCAGCCCCCACCTTGTGGAATCAACTCCCTTTGGAGCTCCGTTTGGCTCCTGATCTTCGCTCCTTCCGCCGCGATCTGAAGACCTGGTTGTTTGAACAGGCTGGGCTGGACTGACATCCTGGGGTTTTTTAAATTATTTTAATGGTTCTTAGTGATTGGGCTTGTTCAATTTAATCTTTTTTAAAATATTTATTGTTGAATTATTGTGTTTTAATTGTGAGCTGCCCTGAGTCCTCACGGAGAGGGGGCGGCATAAAAGTCCAATTATAAATATAAATAAATAAATAAAATCAATTCCATTTCATTCAGGAAAGGACTTCATCATTCATCATCATTGTTTACCTTTGCATAAAACTCATGTTCACCACAGCAATTCCTTATTGTAGACAATGCAAATGTCAATGTTCCGAAGTTACAGGAGTTAAAAAAATAGTCTTTAAACCAGTTTATTCCAAAACCACAATTCTACTTTTATGCAATTTGGCAAGTTTCATAACTGCTTAGTCATTCTCAATGTTTATTGCATTCTAGTGAAAAAATAAAGTGACAAGAAAGTTTAAAAAGAGATCTTAGGAAATAGAGTTGAAAATATTTGCTGATTTTATGCACTCTGTAAAATTAAAAAACAGAGAGGCATATGAATTTTTTTTAATTACATTTATATGCCGCCCTTCTCCGAAGACTCAGGGCGGCTTACAATTTTTGGGATACAACCCAGTGCGCTCAGCAATAGCCTTCATTGCATTGTATATACCTGCTTATTACTAAGTGGCATTTTTACAAGGTCAGCTAATTGCCCCCAACAATCTTGGGTCCTCAATTTACCTACCCCGAGAGGATGGAAGGCTGAGTCAACCTTGAGCCTGGTGGGATTCGAGCCTATAGCAGTTGTAGGCAGCTGGAACTTAAGTGCAGGCAATTAACAGCCTGAGCCACCAAGGCTCTTTTCTCTGTTCTAGACTATGGAAGTTCTAAGAGAGGGTTCTAAAAGGGGGCAATATTCAAATCAGATTAAACCGCAATCAGCAGATTAAATCTGCAACATTTACAGAGCTATGCATTTGGACCTCAAATTAATTTTTAAGCCAACCAGCAGATACATGAAACCTTAATTCTGAAAATATTTTCCCCCAAGAAAAATTCTTACAAGTGTCCTGATAATCCAGAAATAATGTCCTTTTCCGCACCATCATAGCTATCACTTTGCATTTGTTTTAGTAATTTGGCACTTGAAGTAACTTTGGCTCCAACTACAAGACTCACAATGTTTCATATCATCTAAGGATGCTGCAAAGAATGAACAATTGATGCCATTTAATGGAAGATGCCCAATAAAGCAGTAAATGCCATCCAAATCTACACAACATGGCAATAAATTCTGTCAGTGTTGCAGTTCCAAAACATCATGCAGTTATGTGCTGTGCCTGAGCAGCTCAAAATCTAGACCAGAGAGAAGTTGATAAACTGATATGACATTTTATGGGGCTCCAAGTAAAACATAATCACTGATAACTTTTTCATTGTGACTGTTTCAGGCTAACTCAGTGTCAAAAATAGTGAGCCTCCTTTCAGATGCAAGCAAAGTGGAAAACACACATATTAAACCAATCATGCTCACCACAGCTACCAACTGGATATAAGCTGCTTAGAGAAGTGTTGCAGGAACTAAATAATCATTTGGAAAATTGCTTTTTGTTTATTACATTTGAATCCTGTCTCCAGCAAACTTGCTGATATGACACGCCTCATTGCTCTCCGTTTTGTCCTCACAGAATAGATAACTGCCGTATGTGGCTGAACAACTCCATTATAAAGATGGCTTCTGGATGGAGAAAATGACAGATCTCTGAGAAGCAGGAATATGTTCAGCTGGCGGCTGATGAGCAGATGTAGAGCGTGGCCTGAAGCCTCTACTTCAGAAGAGAGGTCCTCACAAGGAAATCCTACCTTGAAAGCAAAACTGAGGAAAGATTTGTAAATCTGGAAGAAAAGGTGAATTTAAAAATGTGAAGAATTTGTAAACACAAATGAGCGAAGAGGTGAAGGAAAGGTGGAAATGGTGTAAAATAAGTCAGAAATGATAAAGTGAGAGATAGAAAAAGATTTAGCCTTCAGAAGTTGTGAGTGCTCCCTCACTGGAGATTTTTAAGAAAAGACTGGACAACCACTTGTCTTGGATTAGAAGACCTCCAAGGTTCCTTCCAACTCTGTTATTCTGACAGACAATGTTGCAGCAAGGCTACTGTATGCATAAAGATGGAAAAATACTGAAATACCCACAATGGTGGTATGGATTGCAAAGAAAGCAGAAATGGCAAACTTAACATGTTTAATCTGGGATAAAACAGTATGTTCCCTTTATAAAAGGCTTGAAACTCTTTATGAACTTTAGTTGAACCTGGGGAAAAAATGAGTCAGTGATCTTGGGATTTGCACCAAGACAAATTCCTTGTGTGTCCAATCACACTTGGCCAATAAATAATTCTATTCTACTCTATTTCCTGATTATACAAGGTTGAAGGTGGGATTTGCCACTTACAGATAAATATAAATTTTCAAAGGTTTTTGTGCTATAGTAAATGTTCATTTAATGTGACCTTTTTGCCACATTAAAATTACTATTTTCTCACATCAGAAGCAAAGAAATCAGTACATATTTTTAGCAAAAATTTGAAAAGCATCCTTTTATCGACACACACACTGAGAGAGGGGGGGGGAGAGAGAGAGAGGAAAATATTTTAATAAGAGGGATAACATTTCTGTGTGCATTTTAGATCCTAAGCTCACTTTCTGTCCTACAAATGCAGAAAAATGGTAACTAAAATGGTTCTGCTTGAGATACATAGCTTCTGGGTTGAAGTTATACAGTATATATCCAGGTCTTATGAGAGCCATATAACTTTACTTAATACACATCTCAGCATAAATGTGCAACCTGTTTTACAGTTCAAAAAACTAGTTGGCAAAGTATTGAAAATATTTTAAAAAACTTTTCAAGCACTTATGAGAATGACTTATTCCTGGAAAAGTTAGCTATCACTTTTTTTGTCTATGATTCCCCTAAGAAACATCACTTTTAGCTAAAATCATGTAAGACAATATCCCCACTCCATAAAAAAACAAATCAATAAACAAGGCAATTCAAGTTCTTCATGTTATCCACATTTGTATTTTTAAGTCTAGTTTCTAAGTTATGATATTCATATTTTAGAAGAAATTTCTTCATTTGTACACTATGCTCTTATGTCATGTATGATGATAAAATGGTGCCATAGACTGCCTCAGGGCAAGACTTTGTGTATGTCAGGTGTATACTATTTTGGCATCTTTCAACATTTTTCCTATGAGGAAATTTGATCAGCTGCTAGAGACTAACAAATTTTGATGTGTTTTGTATTTTTTTTTTAAAAAAAATTGCTATTGTCATATTTACAGAAATTACTCTCATAAGTTATCTCATATATTGTAAAACATATTATCAACAGATATTTTTCAGTTGTGGGAAAAGTAGGAATGCACTTCTCTATTTTTCTGTTTGTTGAGTCAAAATGGAGATTTTTCATTCAGCAAACTTCAGTCTTATTCTCCCAGTGGCAATGGTGTGCCTATACATGTATGCATGCATGCATGCATACATACATGAATACATACATACATACATACTTACATACATATTGACACTTTGTTTGGGTTCACCTATGCCTTAGTCACCCCCTGTTTGGATTACTGCAATGCATTCTACATGGGACTGCCTGTGAAGACTAACTAGAAGTTGCAACTGGTCCAGAAGGGTATTTTTATTTTGAACTATATTTTTATGGATTGTTGTGAGCTGCCTCAAATCATCATATAAGATAGGCAATCATGTATGTCCTATAAATAAACAAGAAATAAATACGAAAGCAGTGTTGGGCATCTTTTAGGATGAGGACAATCTTTTTGTTACACCATAGGGAAAGTTGTTGGATTCAGCATGGCACCCCAGGATTGGGTAAATTCAGATTATTCAAATTATTTATTTGGCACAATATTTTGTGGATTTTCTAAAACTCACTTGCTTCTTCAATCTGGCCAACTGCAGATGTTCCAGCACAGGATTCTAATAATATTCAGTAAATGAATTGGTCTATAATTTGCAAGATCATTCCTTTTTTGAAGACGATGAGCACAATGGCCGGACTCAGTCATCTGATATGTGAGCAAATTGTCTATGAAAGTCTGTAGTGATACCTTCATGACAGACCACCAATCAGTATTTTCTTTGATTATCATCAATTGTACAGAATCATTCCCAGGACTTTTTCCTCTGATCCTGGATGCCAGGAAATATGGAAATGGTCTGAAGTACGACAGTACTGGTACAAAAGACACCATGTAGTTTAGAAAAATGCAACTCACAGTTATGCCACAGAACAGCCAGGAGAAACCTATGTTTTGATGGCCTGCTGTTATTCTCCAAAGGGTTGAATAATTTTTTGATTTCATAACTTCAATTAGCTTCTGCTGTATAGCTACATCATATTTCTTATTTTCTTATTCAGTAGGGTTTTATGTCTCTGTTTTGTTTCTCTCATAATGGAATTTGTGTTAGCTCTAGGGTTGCTTTTATAGCATTTAAATGACTTCGTTAAGGGTTTTTTGGCAATTATGGTCAGACGATTTCTTAGATACCAGATTACGCTAGGCCAATTTGAAGTTTTCCCCTACTACAAATTCTCAGAAGGTTCTGAGTAAGTCTTTCATATAATTCTATTACACGAGAAACCTTGGGGCATAGATTGAGCATCCCTCTGAAAATGCCATGCATAGAAATTTACTTTGTGAGAAATTCATCTAATTGACCAGTGTCTCACTCAGGTTACCATCTCATTTACATTTCCCTGAAGTACAAGATGTTGAAACAGGTTAAGGATTCAATAAATGACAGCTCTGAACTTTTGGAGCCCAATCCATTGATATTCTATGACATCAGTAGCAATTTGCTATCTTACAATGCCATTTTGTTCCTGGTTCTTCCATTGATGGAGATTTCAGTACCTGTGTGTAGGGTTGAAATAAGGTTATCTGTAACCTCAAAGGGTTCCACCTGCTGTTTCTCAAATGAAAAAAGGAATATATTCTTGGTAATTGTAATTAATTATAAGGGGCTGGGAGGAACATACTCATAAGAGATTTTTGAGCATAAAACTCTTACATTCCTTTGTCTTAGAGTTTTGCACTGATTGAAGTTTTGAAACTGAGAGATATGTTGCCTGTGATTTGTAAGTCTGCTTCATAATCTTAATTGGCAAAGGTCACTTCATCTATTAAAGTTCAGTATAATTCTTATTTCTCATGAAATATCTCCTCAGATATCACAATTTTTTAATCTGCCTATCAGGCATTGTTTATGGCTCTGAGGCATAATTGAGTACTGGGTTCAACAATTCATTGGGTGATTGTCAGATGAAGATTTTTTGAGCGATTTTCATTTAGGTCTTGAATATTATTAGATTGAAACTTGGCGATAATTCCTGATCTGTTTGATGTATTCCAAAAGTCAGACATGTACCTTGATACTCTGTTACTTAGTACTTGTTGTCTGGACTATTCTAGATTAAAATCCAATTGCTGTCAGATAACTTATTTGCTATTGTGAAAGTGGAATTGCAGAAAACCCAGGGAGTCAGTAGGAAAGAATTGGCTGGGTTGATCAAATTCTATTGAGAATGCAGTTGGACATTCCAACATGTATGCTAAAGTCATCTATTAATTCATTAGAGCCTAACATGCAACTGTTCTATTTTGAGACATATATCAACATCATGCCAATTCATACTTTCTTCTGTACATTTTAGCCCTTCTATTCGTACATAATTCTATACTTTCTTTTTCAACTTGGCAAAATCAAGCTACTTTTATACTGATGTATTACTTTTTTTCTTTTCTCTTAGGCTCATAAACATAAAAAATATCTATTGTTTATTTCTTTAGTTTAATTTGTAAATCAATGCTATTTAGTAATTACTTTTGTTATATTCAATCTTCCATATGCCATAAAATATACTGATTTGGTTACCATTGCTGGAAATTGAAAAAAAAATGCTGTTGATTTGTAATGAGTTACTGTTGTATCTTAGCTGGGTGACCATAAACTTTAGTTCAAAGTCTTCTGAAAAATACTTTCCATTCTTAATGCTGCAAATAAATATATTCCGAGCATATATTTGTTAAAATCCACATTATTTTAAAATAAATAACGTTTATAAACAAAGGGGTAAATGCTATCTCAAGAGAAAGAAAGAAATCCATATGCCAACACAAATGCATTCAAAGGTCATATCTGGTTCTTAGAATATAATTAAAATGAATGAAAATGAACCTGTCCTAAGAGAGCCAAAGCCAGAACATTCTATTAAGTGCTGCATTAGAACCTTCTTGGGAATATCAACAATATTTGATGTGACCCATTTCTGTTCATCAAAAAGGATTAATTTGACTTGATAATTCAATGTTTTTGTGTGTTAAACCTTGTTTACTATTAATCTCTTTGGTACTTGCTAACTTGCAGAAGGATTACTTGAGACTTTCTAAATAAACAAGGAGAACAAAATATACCTATGGTATATAAATCCCATACTGTAATGCAAAGGACAGACAGAGGAATTCCTAATGGGAAATTTATATTTGGAGAGCTGCACTGACACTTTTAAATTCAAATTGTTACAATTATATTTGTAATTATAAATTAATGCATTATACAACCTGAATATGTCAGCCAGCAAGGAAAAAGACTTGACTATCCATGTCTGTACTTTAAAATCAAATAAGAACGATGTTCACAATTAACATATAATCATCCATGAATAGAAGCTAAGAATAGAATTATGTGTATTAAAGTCAGAAATGCCTTCAGCTTCTTAATTTGATAAGGTAAAAAAATCTATCTTCTTATCCACATTTTCTTATCATTCAGACATTAAATAAAAGAGAGTTGGCACTGCACTGGTAGGGGTTGGGGTGGCTGCCCTGGGAAGGGTAGAAGGGGGGTTCCAGGCCTTCTTTAGTCAAATTTTTGAATCGATTCTTAAGTGGGTTAGGGAGGGGGGGTTATAGTGTTCACCGCAGCCCCAGTCAGGATCGTGGCTGGGGGGTGTGGGGGGGGCAGCGGGACCCTGGGCAGAATAGTGGGGTCTTTGATTCCCAGGAGGGTTGGAATGGGTAGGAGTCGATGAGGAGGGGGGCCGTATCATGTTAGGGGAGCGCGTCCCCGCTGCATCCAAGCCGTTGCGTGCTCCGACCCCTTGGCCTCTTCTCAATCTCTGGGGGTTTTGGGATCTAGGGCCCCTGGGCTCCGCCTGGTGTATTTTAATGCCAGGTCCATGGTGAATAAGGCACCTCTCCTCTGGAAGGTTATTGGGGAGGAGGCCGCGGACCTGGCCTGCATCACCGAGACCTGGTTGGGGCCGGAGGGTGGTGTCCCTCTGGTTGATATTTGCCCCCCAGGTTTTCGGGTTATGCACTGGTCTCGACCCCAGGGAAGGGGTGGAGGGGTGGCTGTTGTTATTCGGGAGACCCTGCTTCCAAGGGAGGTCCCTGCTCTGGAGATAGGCGGGTGTGAGTCCCTCCTCGTGAGGTTCCAACCTAGTGGTCAGATGGGCATGCTGCTTACATACCTGTCCCCCAGCTGTGTATCAACCACCCTGCCTGGGCTGCTCGATGCCGTCTCAGGGGTGGCGGTGGAGTTCCCAGAGCTTATAGTTCTGGGTGACTTCAACCTGCCCTCCTTGGGTGCGGCGTCGGGGTTGGCCCAGGAATTTATGGCTTCCATGGAGTCCATGGGTCTGAGCCAGTTAATAGATGGCCCGACTCACGAGGGGGGCAATATGCTCGACCTGGTTTTTGTCTCGGAGTGGTGGCATAGTGGCCTGGGGGATGGTGTTATAGAAACCCATCCTGTTCCATGGTCAGACCACTATCTCCTATGGCTGGTCTTCCATCAAGCCGCCCCACACCACTGGGATGAGGAGCCACCTAGATGGTTCCGCCCCAGGCGCCTGATGGACCCTGAGAGGTTCCAGGCAGAACTGGGTTTTTTTCCTGCATCCCTCACCCACAGCCCTGTCGAGGTCCTTGCGGCTACCTGGCAACAGTCGGCTGCGGGGGCCCTGGACAGGGTTGTCCCCATGTGTCCCCTTACTCGACACAGATCCCGGTCGGCCCCCTGGTATACCGAGGAGCTCCGGGAGATGAAGCGTCATAGAAGGGGACTGGAGAGTAGGTGGAGGGCGACCCACTCCGGATCCAACCGAGCCCAGTTGAGAGCCCATATTAGGGCTTACCTGGTAGCTGTGGGGGTGGCGAGGAGATTCTACTTCTCCACCCTCATAGCATCCACAGATAACTGCCCGGCCACCCTGTTTGGGGTTGCCCGTTCCCTCTTACAGCTGGGGGAGGTGGTGGACCCTCTGCAGGGCAGAGCTGAGGAATTTGGTCTTTATCTGCAGGATAAAATTGCTCGGATCCGGGAAGGGTTGTGCTCGGACTTGCAGTGGTCTGAGGAAGGGGAGTCGAGCGGTCTGGCTAATGTAATCTGGACTGAGTTTGATCCTGTTTCTGAGGATGAAGTGGACAGGATCATGCGGTGGCTGAGTTCCACCACATGTTTATTGGACCTGTGCCCTTCCTGGTTGGTTTATGCCTCCAGGGAGGTCACGTGCAGCTGGCTCCGGGAAGTTGTCAACGCTTCGTTAAGGGAGGGGCTGTTCCCTGCCGCCTTGAAAGAGGCAGTGGTGAGGCCCCTTCTGAAGAAGCCTGCCCTGGACCCAGCCGTGTTGAACAACTTTTGTCCAGTCTCCAACCTTCACTTCTTAGCGAAGGTTGTTGAGAGTGTGGTGGCCCAGCAATTGCCACTTTTCCTGGAGGAAGCGGACTACCTGGATCCGTACCAATTGGGCTTCTGACCCGGGTACAGCACGGAGACAGCATTGGTTGCGCTGATTGATGATCTACCTAGGGCTCAGGACAGGGGTTTTTCCTCTGTCCTGGTCCTGTTAGATCTCTCAGCGGCTTTTAATACCATCGACCATGGTATCCTGTTGCGGCATCTCGGGGTTGGGAGTGGGAGGCACTGTTCTACAGTGGTTCTCCTTCTACCTCTCGGGACATTTGCAAACAGTGTTGGCAGGGGGGCAGAGGTTGACTCCGAGGTCTCTCACTTGTGGGGTACCCCAGGTGTCAGTTGTCTCACCTCTCTTGTTCAACATTTATATGAAGCCACTGGGTGAGATCATCCATGGTTTCGGGGTGAGCTATCATCAGTATGCTGATGATATGCAGTTATACATCTCCACCCCGGACCACATCAGTGATGCTCTCTCCGTGATGTCCCATTGTTTGGAAGCAGTGCGAATCTGGATGGACAGGAACATGCTTCAACTCAACCCAGCCAAGACAGAGTGGCTGTGCATACCGACATCCCAGTCCAGTTCGGAGGTTCCATCTTTGGTCATGGGGGGTGAGGTGTTATCCCCCCATGGACAGGGCATGGAACCTGGGGGTCCTCCTGGATTCACGGCTCAAGTTGGAGGAGCAGGTGGGAGCCGTGGCCAGGGGGGCTTTTGCCGAGGTCCGGCTGGTTCACCAGTTGCGCCCATATCTGGACCGGGATGCCCTGCGTACAATCACTCAGGTGCTCGTTGTCTCCCGACTGGACTACTGTAACGCTCTCTATTTAGGACTGCCCTTGCATACCACTCGGAGGCTTCAGCTGGTGCAGAATGTGACTGCACGGGTAGTGATGGGAGCTCCCCGATACTCCCATATCACACCCCTCCTGCGCGGCTTGCATTGGCTTCCAGTTGCCCTCCAGGTGAGATTCAAGGTTTTGGTGTTAACATTCAAAGTCCTACATGGCATGGGTCCAGGATATTTACGAGAACGACTCCTCCCAGTCTCAAGTACCAACCGCCCAGTACGGGCGCACAGACGGGGTCTCCTCAGGGTGCCATCCGCGACTCAATGTTGCTTGGCAGGGACCCAGGGGAGAGCCTACTCTGTGGCGGCCCCCACTTTATGGAATCTTCTTCCGCTGGAGCTCCAGCTGGCTCCCGATCTCCGCACCTTCCGCCACGAGTTAAAAACCTGGCTATTTTTACAATCTGGGCTGTGCTGACTCTTTGGGGTTTGTTTATTTTAATTTTGGGGTTCTTAATGTTAATTCGGCTTAATTTATTTAATATGGTTTTAGGTAATTTATTGTTAGTATTGTTTTTAAGTTGTGAGCCGCCCCAAGTCCTTCGGGAGAGGGGGCGGCATATAAGTCGAATTAATAAATAATAAATAAATAAATAAGAACAGAACAGAACAGAATAGAAAAGAATAACTTTATTGTCACTTTGAATGTACACTAATCGGCATACATTAAAGTGAAATGTTTTTCAATGCAGCTCTCAAAGGGTTACCACCTCCAATATACACTACATAAACATGACAAAATAAAGAAATAAATACATACATACTTACATACATAATGCATATATCCATATACATTATATGACACAGAGAAACAACAGTCTAGTTTGGTGACAAAAATGAATCTTGCGAGATGGATGGCGTAGGAAACAAAGCTGTTACAGAATCTGGTTTTGTATTTTTATACATATAAAATGGTGTCATGTATCAGGTGCAAGTATAGACATTTCCTCATTTGGCTTGCTATGGATACCCCTGGAAATGAAATCCTTTAATTTAGTTATTCTATTTGCTTAGGTGGCCTTTTCCAATTTCCCTTTTATTCCTTTCTCAACTGTACTAATTCTATAGAAATGATTTAAAATGACAGACTTTTGATTGGTTGGGCTCTTACTTTTCTGCCATCACAGTAAAACAATGATTCTACAAAGAATTAATATCTTCACTTATAAATCCATCTGTGATATAAAAATTCTTTGTTCATCTCTTCATTCAATAATATGTTCTGCATTGTTAGTTATAAACTTCTTTCCTGTAGAATTGCCTCTTTTATTGCTTCCTTATATAGTCAGAGGATTTTTTTAAAAAAAATCTACAAATTAAAGGCACAATAGCCACAAAAGTCTTCATTAGCTGAACATATGTTTCCATATTAGTTTGAAGGATTTATATATAATCCAATCAAACCACTAAAGTGTTTAAGTCAAATATATAAAACCTGTTGACCTGAAATTGTTTCTTAGTGACAGTTCCTTACAGCTCATCCATTGTGACTAGTGGTGAAGAATGCTGACAGATGTAATTCAGACAATGTACACAACAATTTCCTTAATTTGTTTCAGTCAATATTCTGTGCTGGCTTTGTCTTTGCTAATTACTATCTGGTAAAAACACAAACCTTTTTCAGGGTTTTTGCAGCTATGTTGGTTTTCCTGCTTTTATGAAGGCCTTGGTGGTGCAGGCTGTTAATAGCCTAGCACTTAGTTCCAGCTGCCTGTAATTATTGCAGGCTCGAATCCCACCAGGCTCGAGGTTGACTCAGCCTTCCATCCTCTCGGGGTAGGTAAACTGAGGACCCAAGATTGTTGGGGGCAATAAGCTGACTTTGTAAAAATGCCGCTTAGTAATAAGCAGGCATATAAAATGGAAGGAAGGCTATTGCTGAGCGCATTGGGTTGTATCCCAAAAATTGTAAGCCGCCCTGAGTCTTCGGAGAAGGGCGGGATATAAATATGAATTAAAAAAATAATAATTTTTTTTTAAAAAATGAAGCAGTAGCTTTTCTCTTCTGTGAGATACTTTTCATTTCTCACTCTGATTAGCCTAAGGCCCTTGTAAACTTTTATTATCCTGAATATATCCAAAGCAATTTTCCAGCCACATGGGAATTTTAAATAATCTTTCTTGATCTGCCTCATAAAACATGTCATGGAAATCACACACAAAATGGAACATTTGATTCACCCTAATGTTCTCTAAGCAACAATAGTTAGAAAACAGTCTGCCATTTGTACTTCAGTAACTGTCCGGTGTGGTACAGAAACCAAACAGGACAGGTACCAACTTCAACAGGTAGTTAGAACTGTAGAAAAAACAATTGGAACCAGCCTTCCTTCTGTTGAGGACCTGTATGCTGCAAGGGTCAGAAAGAGGGCTCAGAAAATATCTACAGACCCTTCACATCCTGGACATAAACTGTTTCAACTCCTCCCCTCAGGACACCATTACAGGGCATTGCATGCCAAAACAACTAGAATCAAAGGCACCTTTTTCCCCTTGGGCTATCACTCTGCTGAAAACCTAATTACCACAGTACTGTGCTGTCCAACGTCTGTTGTATGGCTGTATTACTATTATCCTTCTCATTTTTTATACTACCTTCTCCTATTGGTATCATATTATTGTATTACTTTGTTCTTTATATGCACACTGAGAGCTTGTGCACTGGAGACAAATTCCTTGTGTGTTCAATCACACTTAGTCAAGTAAGCTATTCTATTCTATTCTGTTCTGTTCTATTCTATCCTATCCTATCCTGATGTGACTATTCATGTTCATTCTCACATCTAGTCTACTTCAGTTCTGTATGCACTCACTTCCATATCCATGCCAACAAAATTACTTCAAAAATATCCAGAAAACCCATATTCCACTTTCTCTGATATACAGTAGGCATACATATTTACACTTTCATAAGATACCCCATGAAGTAAGGATCTTTTCCTACAGTGCATTTTTTTTTGCAACTCAGTTCACTGTGTAGATTTCTAATACAATTAATGAACCGAGAACTACTTCAATAAACTGCCACAAAAAAATCTGCATTGCAATCTGGAAAGTGAAAATTAAGTCAGGTCATTCAAAACAAGGAGTAAGCATTTCTGATAGCCCTACATTAGGCGCTGTCATACTCCAGGTTTTCCTATCTCAGACAATATTTGTTGGCTCCTACTTGGAAGAAAGAGTTCTGTAATATCACATCATTAATAAAACATCAGCGGGAAACATAAAACTGAGCACTGCTACTCTCGCTAGCAAAATTACAGCTATAGCTATAGTTAGGTCTAAGTTAAGCTTCCTTTGAGTTGGATAAAGGAGCAGACATACCTGATAGTGGATGAAGAGGGCTAAGAAAATAGCTGCAATATATTAGTATAATCAAAAACACTGTAATTAACTTACACCTTCTCAGGGAAGTGCTAGCTTTCACACTATCTCACCTGGAAACACATTGCTAACAAGACAGAATATGTGATGAAGTGTGAAGTGCATAATTTATTTATTTATTTATTGGAAGACAAAGGCATAGCTGGAAGCTACAAATGGAAGGGTTTTTTGTGGATTTTGGTGTATCTGTATTTAATTTTCTAGCTACTCCGTTGGTGAACAGCAATCTTTATATTAAAATAATGAGATGGGAAGTTTCTGCTAAGCATTGGAGCACTATGCATTATTGTAAAAATCTATGTGAACGGCGAAGAAACCAACTTCCCAGAGAAATTACATGTGCCAGTAGCTAAACTTCATATCACATTATGCAGGTTTATATCTTATTACTTTCTCTTGAAATATGTGAAGCTTAAAGTACCTTGCTGCTTTGAAACATAACTCAACAGGTGTTCTCCTTGCTACCATAATAATGAACAGAGTTGTATGAGTAGCTGCACAAAAGAAAAAAGGTTGCTCCAGATGTTAGAATACTATTTAGAGGATTCTTGGTCGTTTTCAACTCTGGAAATGTAAAAGTGGCTTCCAAATAATGCTAATAAGAGCAGATAACTATACAATGAAAACATAAAATGGATCACATTTTATCTTTGTTTCACATTCCTCAAGAGAACAAACTAGTGCAAATCTATTTTTGAAAGGGAAGGAAGCCAATAATCAGAAATCTGGGGAATGTGCTTTTTATGTATTTTTAATTCTCCCCTGGAAGCTTTGTGGCAAATAATAAAATTAAAAGACCACCATACAATGGAATAAAATGAAAGAAAATTCCCAGTACAATGGCATAAATGAAAGAAAATTCAAGCAAACTCAAACCCTTTATTATCTTAATCATGACCCAAAGATCAATTCAAACTGCTAGGTCTAACTAAAGTCTCCAATGCTGAAGCATGGAAATGAAACTTATTAGGATCATATGCATGCATATTTGGGGTTCTTAAAAATAAGACAGAACTTATATTTGAGGAAACATGCCTAGGAATAGCAATGAGCACAATAAACAGATGGAGCCATTATTTTATTTACTTATTTATTTATTATTTGAACTTGTATGCCGCCCCATCTCCGAAGACTCGGGGCGGCTCACAGCTAAAAAAACAGAGACAATAAATATTTAAAAAACGATTAAACTAAATTACAAGCCCAAATCCTAAAAACAAATTTGCAATAATTAACATTAAAAACTATCCCCCCCCAAGGAGGGGTCACAGCCAGGGTTGGTCAAATAACCATGTCTTTAACTCACGGAAGGTGCGGAGGTCAGGGGCCAGGCGGAGCCCCAAGGGCAATTGATTCCAAAGGTCAGGGGCTGCGACAGAATAGGCTCGCCACCAGGGGACCACCAGCCGGCATTGGCCCGCCGACGGGACCCCGAGAAGTCCTTGCCTATGTGCTTGCACAGGGCGGCCAGCATTCGATATCGGAAGAAGACGCTCCCTTAAATATTGAGGACCCATGTCGTGCAGGACTTTATATGTTAAAACTAAAACCTTGAATCTCACCCGGAGTGCAACTGGCAACCAATGCAAGCAGCGCAGGAGGGGGGTAACATGGGAGAATCGGGAAACTCCCATCACCACCACGCCGCATTCTGCACCAGCTGCAATCTCCAGATGGTATGCAAGGGCAGTCCTAAATAGAGAGCGTTGCAGTAGTCAACTCTAGAGGTAACAAGGGCGTGAGTGACTGTGTGCAGGGCATCTCGGTCCAGAAAAGGGAGAAGCTGACTAACAAGGTGGAGCTGGGCAAGGCCCCCTGGCCCCCACCTGCTTCTCCAAGAGCCATACATCCAGGAGGACCCCAGATTCTGCCCTATCCACAGGGGCAACACCTCTCCCCCTATGGCCAAAGATGGACAATCCTGACTGGGCCGAGATGCCGATATGCACAGCCACTCAGTCTTGGCCAGGTTGAGTTGAAGCATGTTCCCACTCATCCAGCTCCGTACCGCATCCAAACACCGGGTCATCAGGGAGAGGGCATCGCTGATCTGGTTTGGGGTGGAGGTGTACAGCTTATTGACAGAGTAAACGCATATGGTTCTTTTTCTTCTCTTGGAAAAAAAAAGTCCAAAAGTTCTCCTGAACTACAGCAGGACAGATGGTATGATTGCCTCTTCAAGCTGGTGCAAGACCTGTTGTCTTGTATCAAATATTCAGAACATAACTTCCTTCCCTTCCTTTCCCTTCCCTTCCCTGGGAGAGAAGTCAATGAATTGCTTGGGGGTTTCCTTCCTTTCTTATTTTATGGGCAAGGGAGTGGAAGGGAACTGTAACAGTTGGAGGTTTGGTGACAACTTTCCTTCTTTCTTTCAACTATTTTTGAGTCTGACAATTATAAGTCATTTTCAAGTGAAGGACTACAAAACAGAAATAGTAGTGGAACAATAAGATTTTATGTACTCAGAAGACAGTAACTCTTAAGGCCAATATAGTTCATCCTTCACTGAATCACAGTCCAAGCACAATTTCAGTTACTTAAAGTCCAAAATAATTTTGTGACCAAAATATTGGAAAGAATACCATCAGATGGATTGACAGTGATTATCAGCAAAGGCTCTGCTCTCAATAGCAATAGCAATAGCAATAGCACATTGACTTATATACCACTTTATAGTGCTTCACAACCCTCTCTAAGCGGTTTACAGAGTCAGCATATTGCCCCCAACAAGCTGGGTCCCCATTTTACCAACATTGGAAGGATGGAAGGCTGAGTCAACCAGTGAGACTTGAACTGGCAGCTGGCAGTCAGCAGAAGTAGCCTGCAGTATTACATTCTAACCACTGTGCCACCATGACTCATGACTCACAATGAATCCTGTAAGATGGCCACAAAGTGTACTAGATTTGTGTTGTAAAGGCTAGGAACTCCCTATTTAAAGATATCCAAATGGTTTCCATAATATGAACACTGTAGCATGTTATTACAATTTTTAGACTGAAACACCCCTTCTCCCCTTGTTCTGTAATTTTATTTGGCTGTAGGTTGTTTACTTTAATTGGACTTAAATTTTACATGGGTTTAATTGCTGTTGTATATGCTATTTAATTGCTGTTTTATATACTGTTTAATTGCTGCTTTGTATACTGATAAGGCTTCACTAAGACCAAAAGATGCAATATAAATGTTTTAATAAATAGATGCAGATATTTATCCATCACAACAAGCTGCATGAATAAGTTCCTAAATCCATTAAAACTATGCACCTACTTCCATGATTGGAACTGGGACAGTAGCAGTCTAAAGAAAGTACACATTTATTCTACTAGTAGAATAAGTCTTCCTATGCACACACAAACTTTCACACACACACCACCAACAAAGTTTACAAATGAGTGTTAAGCTAAAATTGCTTGATTAGGTTTCAAAAATAGAATGAAAATAGAAGATAAATGATCCTCTTGGTAAGCAATTCTGGGCTTGTATCATATGCTACAATTCTTGAGTGTTGTGATGCTTCAGTTGCAGCTTAATGAACTGATATATATGGTGTGGATTTAGTACAAACTTTTTTTAAAAAATATGGCTTTTTTCAGAGATCAGTGCAAGCATGAAATGTCTTGTATGATTTTTGCTCTGATTTTAAAGCTACATTTAGAAAAAAAAGCACTGAGATGAGACCACATCTGTTGTAAGATAATGATTAGATTTTAGCATTGAAACAGATCATAAGTACCAAGGGAATAATTATTTAACTTCCATTTATTCAGAGTACTGTAGCTCTTTAAGATGTAATGCAATCTTACATGATGCCAGTAGTACAGTTCACTGATTATTCCCTTTAAGATTAGAAGAAGATTAAGTAATTATTTGGTACATTTGTACAAAATTTGTGTTTGCATTTGCAACACTCACATTTTACATGATATTAATAATGCTTATTAGATTAGATTTAACTACGTACTTGCAGGTGTTAAAAGAAAAGAGACAATGGTGAAAGTAGACACAGGAAAATTCTTAATGTACTTAATTCCAAGAAATATAGACACTTGCAAAATTGTTATTATCTTATGATTTATGGAATCTGGCAACCTAGTTTAAATTATCTGTGTGATAATTGCAATTCTTAGAGAGTGTCATCAAGTATAACATACCAGTTATTATTTCATCTTCTTTCTACCTTTCAGAATCTAATGCAAATTTTATTTCAGGTCAAGCTAAGTTACACTGGACTTCAATAATGGATTATTCTTTTGAGTCTTTGAAAGCAACATTTTGGAGCTTTTATGTTTGGAGCCTCTGTGGCGCAGTGGTTAGAGTGCAGTATTGCAAGCTACATCTGCAGCCAGCTGCCTACAATTTGGCAGTTCAAATCCCACCAGGCTCAAGGTGGTTGACTCAGCCTTCCATCCTTTCGAGGTGGGTAAAATGAGGACCCAGACTGTTGGGGGCAATATGGTGACTCTGTAAACTGCTTAGAGAGGGCTGGAAAGCACTATAAAGCGGTATATAAGTCTAAGTGCTATTGCTATTGCTGTTTATGAAGCCTATACATAAGCCCCAAAAGCTAGGTTGTTGGTTGTTGTTTTTTTAATAGGTCTGTTGAGCCACTTTGGAGTACAAAATTAATAGACCATTCAGCATCCCAGAAATTTGATCCACAATTCCTACTTAATGCTAGCAGTGCCAGCTTATATTTTCTTCGTTAATGTAAAAACAGAGAAGTCCTAAAGAAAAGCAGGACTTCAAATACAGGCAGTCCTCGACTTATGACCACAATTGAGACCAAAATTTATGTTGTTAAGTGAGACATTTGTTAAGTGAGTTATGCCCCATTTTACAACCTTTTTTGCCACAATTGTTAAGTGAATCACTGTAGTCGATAAGTTAGTTGCACAGTTGTTAAGGCAATCTGGCTACCCCATTGACTTTGCTTATCAGAAGATCACAAAAGGTGATCGTATGACCCCGGAACATTTTAAACCCTAAACCCTGGTTTGGTTCTGCAACCCAACAGGAGAGACACAGACTTCGGAGGATAATTAGGACTGCAGAAAAAAAATTACTACCAACGTGCCTTCAATCGAGGACCTGTATACTGCATGAGTCAAAAAGAGGGCTGTGAAAATATCTACAGACCCCTCACATCCTGGACATAAACTGTTTCAACTCCTACCCTCAAAGCAACACTATAGAGCACTGCATAGCAGAACAACTAGACATAAGAAAAGTTTTTCCAGAAAGCCATCACTCTGCTAAACAAATAATTCCCTCAACACTGTCCAACTATTTACAAAGTCTGCACTAGTATTACTATTAATCTTCTCATCACTCCTTATCACCCATTCCCTCCCACTTGTGACTGTATGACTAACTTTGTCGCTTGTATCATAACAATTTGACTGTTTCCTAGTATGATTTGATTGCTTATTGTACCCTATGACTATCATTAAGTGTTGTACCTTCTGATTCTTGACTCTTGACAAATGTATCTTTTCTTTTATGTACACTGAGAGCATTTGCACCAAGACAAATTCCTTGTGTGTCCAATCACACTTGGCCAATAAAGAATTCTATTCTATAAAGAATTCTATTCTAACCCTAACCATCATGAATATGAATTTTGATCATATGACCATGAAGATGCTGGAAAGGTTGTAAGTGTGAAAAATAGTCATAAATCAGTGCCATTGTAACTTTGAACGGGCACTTAACAAACTGTTGTAAGTCGAGGATTATTCGACTTACAACATTGGGATATACTAGCCAGTGATGTCTTGCCCTAGATATATTCTGGACCTAAAATCAAGCATGCAGAGAAAAACAAAGGTTTTCCCTTCATTTGAAGGAGACAACTTTGTTCAGATGAGTGTTTCGGCTAAACCTGGCTCAGATTCAAAAATAAAGGTCAATCAAACTTAGTTTCTGAGTACCTTAAAAACACTTTTCCGTGATATACATTTTTTTAAATGAATGAATTTATGCAAATAATATAGTGGATAGTTTGAAGAAGTAATATGAGGATGCAGTGCAAAATTTGATATAAACTCCTAAGACTGCCCTGAAATAATTTATGTGATTCCTAAATTTTGCGCCTGAAACATAAAGCTCAGACCAGATAACATACGTGCATAATTTACTTAATTAATGAGATTTTGTTGTAATCTGAGATTGTACCTGGCTGTTTTTACAGTCTGCTCTTGGACTGTAATAAAATGACCATTTACTCAATACTTTATTGCAATATTTCTCAATCTCCACAACTTTAAGATGTGCAAATTTCAACTCCCAGAATTCCCCAGTTATCTTTTCTTAAAGTTGTGGAGGTTGAGAAACACTACTCTAGGTTAAAATGGCAAAAGTAAAATAAAACCCTGTAAGAGAGTCAAATAAAACAAGAATTACTTGAAAATCCTGATAAACAGCTTACAACACATATAGCATATTTCTTAAAAGTCAAGGATGAAAAATAGCATTTTAAGCAAATTCAGAACCTGGATTTGCTTCACTTAACAACTGTGACAAAAACAATCATAACATGGGATACAATTCACTTAAGAACTGCCTGGATTTAGTAATGGAAATGCTGGGCTTGATTGTGGTCATAAGTCAAGGACTACCTGTGTATCTATTGTATGATTGTACTCTCAGCTGCATGTCCCCTTTTATCTTTTACTTTACTATCAAATGATTGGCCTTCCTCAGTAAAGAGCTGACTTTCTCAGAACATACTTTTAAGATGTATTGCTTTTCAATTTTCTTTTCATTGTAAATACTGTGTTTTAGCTTTTCTGGAGTGTACATAAACTTGCGCAAGCAGCTATCAAGAGTTCAGAGAGGCAACCTGCCTCCAGCACGTGGAATGAACGCAATAGCAAGAACTCTTTGTTTCACTCTGCTTCTAGTCTATTTCCATGAATTCATCTGAACTGTTCATGAGCCAGATTCACGGGACTCACATCCTGTTCCTGCTTTCAGGCTGGGGAAGACTTAAATGAGATTTTACCATTTCTAGGACTAGGACAGGCAAATGTGTACTTGTGCTGCCAGCCTTCCTCTAGCTAGCTCGGATAACAAAAGCAAAATGACATTGTTGGTAACCTATTCCTGAATTTAGGAACCAACATTGCTATTTCAAACCAAACTTCCTAATTGCAGATGGCAGTGGGGTTGGGAATGCATAAATACATAAAAAATGCAACTCAAACCTCTCTGCAGCAGAGCACACTAAAATCCTGACTTTTGAGCAGTTTTAAAGGTCCTTCTTGCAACTCTTAACTGAAATAGCAAGCATTTTTCAAATAATGATTATCTATATTTTTTTAAAGATGATAGCATTCAGGCTGCCGATGGTATCATCTGGATTTCTGCAGTTGCTCACCTGCAAGAAACATAGTTATGTTGGGAACACCTGGAAATTTAAAAAAATTGGTTTCCTACCTTGCTCATCTCTTTCTCTTTTATTTTCCTTCATTCAAAGCATCTGTGGGATATGGAAGAGAGAGCAAAGCACACCCAGAGAGGTTGTTTAATCAATAGACTCTCAGGATAAAATGGACTGCAGCATTTTTGTCTAGAGGTAACACAGCTGTGTTGATTTGGTAATTGGATACCTGCCTTCAGGATGATTTGTTTCTCCTTGGCTTGCATGTTGCATTAAAAGTGCCTAAAATGTACGTATGGACTTTGGTAATTGTGACTTGATATGGTGACAATTTCTAATACTTGGGTATGAGTCTAGCAGGGGTGTCAAACTGGTGGCCCGTGGGCTGAATGCGTCACACACAGGCCACACTCACCCCAGCTCCGTGAAGGGGGAAAACATCATGATACATCATGTGTTGGCAACTTGACACCACGAGTTTGACACTCGTGGTCTAAGCCACCATTGTCTGACACACCATGCCTCACCTTGTTACTGTATGCCAATGCCCCATCTAGAGGAAGGAGGGTTCTCACTCACTGCTCAATCCAACTCTTGGATTGAGAACTGGTAGCAGAAATTTTGAGTTGTTCGAAGAACTGGCAAATACCACCTCTAACTGGCCTCACCCCATCTATTCTCTGCCTCCCAAGTCCCAGCTGATTGGCTGGGTCTTCTTTTGTTGCCCTGTACAGGAGAATGGAACTGGAAAGCAGGTTAGTGGGGTGGGGAGGGAATGGAGATTTTACAGTATCCTTCCCCTGCCACACCCACAAAGCCACACCAAGCCCACCAAGCCATGCCCACAGAACCAGTAGTAAAAAAAAATGAATCCCACCACTGAACCCATTCATACAGGAAGGCGCACGTTCCTTGGGTAAATGGATAGGTGAAGATTCTTCTAACTCTTCTAACTCTTCTAACTCTTATCAGCTGTTTGCATCAACTGGTGGATGACCTCCTGGTACCCTTTAGAAAAAGGAGAACAATCTAACTAAAGCATCTCTTTCCTTGCATCTTTTATAAGTAATAGGGGTTAAAAAAAGGGGTGCCAATGGGAAATGTTTTCTTTTTCCCCTTTTTTTACAGCCCCAGAACAATGAGATGTTTTATTATTATTCATAGCTTTATGAAAGATATGAATAATAAATTAATAATAATTTATGGAAACTAAAAAAAATAGCAATGTGGTACCTAGTAAGGTAATATCCAGTTTTCTTTGCATACCAAATCTGGATCTCCATGAAATTCTTTTCTATGTTTATTTGTTGAAGGAACAAATTCTATACTTGTTCCACAGGACTCTTCATTCAAGGACTTGAAGGTAACTAGATACTGGCTCACATTTCTGAAAGCTACAGGCAAAAGCATCAAACGCTCTTGATTGTACATATATATATATATATATATATATATATATATATATATATATATATATCACAGATGGCACTTTAAAAACATGGTTCAGGACTCTTCAGAGGACTTTATACATTATTCTAAGTAGTATGTTATTGAATATTTCAACCCATTACTGCACATCCATTCATTCAAGACTGTTCACTTACCACAGATCCAGCAAATTACCTGCTAATAGCCATTAGGCTAATATATTTTCTTAATCCAATTAACTTGTCATTCTGAACCCTGTAATAATTGTTCTTCTCTCCCTTTTACACACTTTTCCTTTCCCCATGCTAATACTGCTTCCAAAGTAGTGAGAAATATCTTCAGTCATTAGCGAGATAATTTTACCAGTGAGGCACTTCCTATTCCTATAGATGTACTTCTGGTATTTTTTATACAGAAGATTACAAGAGAACGTGGTTGTTGAAACAATAATCATCATGATTTAGACATGGAGTAATCAGCTTAGAGGTCAGAATAAGAAGAGAAAGAAATAGAACAATCAATGAAGGACTGAGAAGAAAATTCTACTTGTTCCTGTGGCCAACAAATTTTTATTTAAGTAGTGAAAGCTTTGGGAATCATAAGGTTGAAAAAGATCTTTGGGGTCTTCTGGTCCAACCCCAGGAATCCTCATACCAGCCCAGAAAAATGGCTGTCCATTATTTTCTTGAAATTCTCCACTAATAGAGGACTCATGACTTCAGAGGCAGACTATTTCACTGCTTAATAGTTTTTACAAACAGGAAATTTCTCCTTATCTCAAGTTTTGATCTCCCTCTTCTACCTATTGATACTAGTCTTACATTTGGATGTCATGGAAAATAAATCCAAATCTTGTGCTCTGTAATACCCCTTTCCCATGATAGCAGTTTTGGAAGACTGCTATCATGGGACAGGGATTCAAGATCCAGTCTGAGTTGGTCATTGGGATCAGAGGTTTAGTCTTCAGAGCTTTCGGATTCATGCTGGAGCCCATCCTCAGGGAACTTCTCTCTACTGGAATGTGTTTTGGGCTATTCTATGTGTTGTATTTATGTGGTGTTCAAATATATTCAAAGTATCCAGCGGTGCCTTCAGAGCAACATTTCGGGATGGAAGCTGAGATCCAAAGCAAAACAACGAGAAAGAATGCAAATGCAAAAAATATAGAATAGAATAGAATAGAATAGAATAGAATAGAATAGAATAGAATGGAATGGAATGGAATAGAACAGAACAGAATAGAATAGAATAGAATAGAATTCTTTATTCATACTTGAATTCTCAAGTATGACTGGAAACACAAGAAATTTGTCTTTGTGCAAATGCTCTCAGTGTACATAAAAGAAAAGATACATTCATCAAGAGTCGAGAATCATAAGGTATAACACTTAATAGTCATAGGGTACAATAAGCAATCAAATCATACTAGGAAACAGTCAATAAAAATCATTAGGATACAAGCAACAAAGTTACAGTCATACAGTCATAAGTGGGAGGAGATGAGTGAAAGAAAGGAAAGATAGGAAGGATGGGAGGATTAATAGTAACAGTAATAGTAATGCAGACTTAGTAAATAGTTTGAAAGTGTTGAGGGAATTATTTGTTTAGCAGAATGATGGCATTCAGGAAAAAACTGTCCTTGTGTCTAGTTGTTCTGGTGTGCAGTGCTCTATAGCATCATTTTGAGGGTAGGAATTGAAATAGTTTATGTCCAGGATGTGAGGGGTCTGTAAATATTTTCACAGCCCTCTTTTTGACTCATGCAGTATACAGGTCCTCGATTGAAGGCAGGTTGGTAGCATTTTTTTCTGCAGTCCTAATTACTCTCTGAAGTCTGTGTCTGTCTTGCTGGGTTAAACAAACTACCCCATAATAGTATAGGAAAAGAAGAACTTCTATAATATTATTTAAGCAAAGCATCTAAAATTAAGTCCCTGAACCACTAAATCCAGGTTCTTATCAATTCCTCTTTTTCAAACTAAAGTTCCTTCTAAATTGTGAACTGACAGAGAGGACTGAAATCTCCACATAATTGTGTTTGGTGTGATATCCACCGAGATTCATAAAATACCTTTTTGATGTCAGTAGAAATTGCTGACTCTACTACATCAGCTTAAAAGTACAGCAAGCACCACTGCCTGTCGACTGGTTGTGATTATATCTCCTTGTGTAAGTCCTACTAACAAAATTATGCTTTGTGAGCTGCATCTGTATTGGGACAGATTTGTGCTCTTGGGTTGTTGTTTTTTCAAGAAACTGAAAATTGAGATTTGAAAGGAAAAATCCAAAAACTTAAAGACCAGAGATCATAACCAGTACAGTAAAGGAAACACAAATGTAGCAAAACTCATTCAAGATTAATTAGCTAACTTCTACATTTAAGCTTATACTCTTTCCATATTAGCATTCATATTATTATTACATCTGCACATTTATTTTATTTCCTTCCTCCTCAATGAACTTTTCTTCATTTCATTTCTCTAGATTTCCTAGTTTCCTTTGGTACCTTTGTTCTTCCAGACACCTTTCTACTTCTCTTAATCAATCAATCAATTAATCAATCAATCAATCATTTTGACACCGGTTATAACATCTTTTGTTTAATTCTCTTATTACCGATGTTAACTTTAACAGTTTCCTGCCACTCAATTTTCCTTTTGTTTCTGGAGTTACCTTCTGTTCATCCATTCATTTTAATTTGGAAAGATGTTTTATATTTGTCCTTTAAAATATGGAAATGGGGAGAAGCTGAAATTTTTTATAAATCGTACTCCTTGTCTCAGACAATTGATCAATCAATGAAGTTAATCAATACAATCAGAGGAGGTGTATTGTTTTGCTGTTTTACTGTTTCTGTGTTTGCTTTAGCTATTCTGTGTATTCAAGAATATGCTTTGGGTAATATAGGTATGGGTAGATAAGCTTACATGTTATGCATATGAATATACATATAAATGCATATGCAGCTTCCTACATGATTGTAGTTACATACAACAAAAGCTGGTCTTTTAGTGCACCAGAGATTTATCTGCAACCTATGTTTTCATTTTCTCCTTGATGCTTGTGACTAAAATATGTTTAAACCTAAGGCTTTTATTTTCTCATTGCTTTAATTTGTCCAATACTACTGTGTTTCCCCGAAAATAAGACACTGTCTTATATTTTTTTGGCTCCCAAAAACACACTAGGTCTTATTTTCGGGGTAGGTCTTATATATTTATGGTGCCAAATAGTGGGTGTGAGTGTGTAGGGGGGGTGTTTCGCGGGTGCAGGGTTGCTCCCTGAAAAGTCTTCCTGGAACTGGAGATTTACACTAGGTCTTATTTTCGGGGTAGGTCTTATATTAGGGCAGGTTTAGAAAATAGTGCTAGGTCTTACTTTCGGGGTAGGTCTTATTTTCGGGGAAACACGGTATATGCAACATTGATTGATAGGGATTGTAACATTGTTATTGCCATATCCACTATAACTGTAAAAAAGTTGGACTCACTGGAGTAATTGGGTGTTTAGTATTTAGGTAGTTATACTTATGGTTAACCATTTATTACATTCAAATTTAATTGCACAAAATACCTGCTTTGTTCCAGAGAGAAATGCCTTGTATTAAAAATTGCTGCTGGCTTGTTTGTATTCTTTTGACTTTCTCAGACTGCTCGTAAGGTAAAGATCCTCAGATATTCTGCCTGTGGAAGTTACCTAAACTATGACTTAGAGACTGGAAAATATCAAGATGGTAATGGAAGAATGCTTAACAACAGAGATTGATCTTTGCTTTACTTTAAACTATAGTATGTTTCAAAGCTCAAGGTATTCTGACAGTCATGATGATTGAAAGATTGCCCTAAAACAATATTAACAATGTGTTATTTAAAGTGAGATCTGATGCATCCTGTGGTTCCCCAAGACCCTGTGAATCCTGAGACCATTTTGGAGTGTTTTCAGGGCTGCCACAGCAAGGCTGGATGGAGCTGTGGGAATGGGAAGGGGGAATAGAGATAGCTGGGGACTTGTAGCCAAAATAAAATTCTTCCTCCTGGGAACCAAGGAAGTTCCCACCAGGTGCTGGAGAGGCATGGATTAAAGCCAGCTGGAGTCCTGGTTGGGCATGTGATGGACTTGTCAACTGGCAGGGGAAGAACTTTGATTTCTAATTTGGGTGGGGGAAAACTCGGGTCCCCAGAATTGTGTTTTCACCAGATGTGCCAATATGATATGCTTAATAAATTTGAGGAAAGCCTTGGCCTTGGAGTTTTGATTGCATTGGGTTTGTTACTGACAGACCCTTTCAGAGGTCCACAGAATCAAAATTATTTGCCATCCAATGTTGAAAAAATAATACAATTCTATCCAAATGATTGTGAGAAAGGATTGTGGCAGGGTATGCATCAACTTTATTTTTTATTATCACCAATCTCCAATATAACTCATAGAAACAAATGAAGTTTGGGGGTTGTCCATGGGGGTTGTGAGGACCCCATGTGTGGTTTTTTCCTGAGAGAAAAAAGATTTAAGAAACACTACCCTGAAAGAACTTCCCTGAAAGGAGGGAGGGGGGTCTTTCCCAAGGAACTCAGAGACAGACAAGTCTGGAATCCTTGGTACACATAAAGAGACCCAGAAGTGACCTACCATAACCTTTTAGAGCAGAGTGTCCAACCTTGGCAACTTTAAGACTTGTGGACTTCAACTCCCAGAATTCTGCTGGCTTGGGGAGCTGAAGTCAGGTTTTAAAGTTGCCACAGTTGAAGACCCTTGTTTTACAGGGTATATTTAATCGTTATGCAGATTGTGTTTTAGTCTGGCAAAATTCCTGTCTATAGGTGAGCAACCATAAACAAACTACCTGAGTAAATCATGTTCTTCTTGATTCCTTGGGACTGATTCAAGTCCTAAAATATGAAAGAACCCCATCTGAAGGGGCAAAGATCTATTAGTGGAAAAGAGACTTTCAACTTCTACCTTGCTTATTTTCTACTTATGACTATAACTTTGTTGCTTGTATCTTTACAATTTATATTGTTTTATTTAGTTTCCTAGCATGATTTATGTTGATTGCTTATTTAGTATCCTATGACTATTGCTAAGTGTTGTATCTTATGATTTATGATGAATGTATTTTTATGATAACTATGATCATTTATATCTTTTATGTACACTGAGAGCTTATGCACCCTAGACAAATTCCTTGTGTGTCCAATCACACTTGGCCAAGACAGAATTCTATTCTAGAATCAAAATTTGACTGTTTTTGAAGCAACAGAAACTTTGAGACATAAAAAGCTCAGGTTTATTAGAAGCAGAGCTTTAAACTAAAGCCAAGTAGACAATGGCCTACTGGGTAAAACTTAAGAGGTGCTGATATAATCCAAATCATTCTAAAAATGCAATCTTTGCATTGGCAGGAGGTGGCACTATCATTGTGACCTAGGGGCCTCCATATATCTTTGAGCCAGTACTAGACAGAAGGACTTGTAATCTTCTATAGTTTCCTAATATGTGTCTGCCTTCTTACTGGAGTTAAGGATTTGGAATTTTTTTCCCACTCTCTAGTCTGCATCTAATCCAATTTCTTTAATCTCCTAGATTAAAGATGCAAGATACTGAATGAAAATTGGAGTTGCTATTCAACTGTTGCATTTACAACTTAGGTAAAGGCTACAATTAATATTTTGGGGGAAACCAGAAACAAAGACCATCATGCACATCCACTAGTTTATGAAAAGAGTTGTGGATTCTTGTTTTGAATTTATATACTCATTGTAATATTATATTATGATATTCATATGTTTCCTATCTCATGTTAGCAGGAAACAATATTGTTACATTTCAGCAATTCACATCTCCTAGACTACATAATGGGAATTTATTGCTCTAGGACCAAGACTCTTCATCTCTGCAGTTAATCAAATCTGGGTTTATGTTATTGCTAGTGTACTTCGTTGAACACCTAAACTATCTCGAAAATAAACTGTACTGCACAGATTTTCGGCTTTTTATTTTGTTGAAATTACAGCATGTTGGCAATAAGTATTAAATTTTTGCATCTATACAAACCATTTTCAATGGGTATTGGATATAAAGTGGATAGATGAGGACGCAAACTAATTTTATTAGGACATATCAGTAAGAATACCTAGAATCATATCATATAAAAATAATCCTGACACCTGAAGAAACTAAAAGACATTATTTCAAAGAGAGTTGAGTTTCATTTAGTTTTATTTTTAGAATGTCAGTATTTTTCCATATAGTTGATATCTGTACCCAAACATTATTTCACACACATTTCTTATTCAATTTGTCCAATAAATCAACTGAACAACTAGATGCCATGCCTAACCTATTTAACCAGGAAATGTAACTTGTCCCTTTGTAATGTGATTTTTATATCACACTTAGAAACAGCACAGCAGGCAAGTGCTTGACCTGCTGAACTACTATTACTCATAAATGACATTCTGCAAAACTCTTTTAGAATCAAAGAGGAGTGATTGCAGCAAATATGGGTGCTGTTACCTCTTTCCTAAATAGACCATGGCTTTTTCAAAATATGTGGATCAATGTTGGCTTCAAAGCTAGTAGATTGAAGGATTACTAAAGTATAGGAATCTAAGAGAGGAAAAGTCATAACTGAGTACATTAGTCCAGGAGTGAGATTCAACCGGTGTTACTACTGGTTCGGTGACTACGTTTTGCTTTCACTTCCATGTTAGAGAAGATATATGGCAAAGTTCTCCAATATTTCCGACTTTGTGGTTCAGTGGAGGGGGGTTTCCACATGAGTGGGTAAGTGTGTATATGCACAGATCTATTTGTGCAAGTGGCAGGCATGCACACCTGCAGCTCACACAAATGGAACATGTGTGCAGACACTTGCCTGCAGTTCATGCAAGTGAGGATGCACACGGGCATGTTCAGCTGCTGCTTTGGTCAGCCTGGTTGTGAACAGTTCATGGCCCAGTAGTTGTCCGTGGCCTAAGGGCTGGGGACACCTGATATATGGCACTTGTTCTTTTAACTCTGGTCTTCTAAAGGCTCAGAATGCATTTCCATCCCAACACCAAACCAAGCCCCAACTTTGAAACTCAGTTGTTTCACATAGCTAATGTCCTTCAAGAGTCTCTGAAATCCTAACCATTTGAAAGGAGTCTTTCAGGCCATTTCTTCTGCTTTGAGAACAATAAAGAATTTCTGATGTAGACACATATTATGAGAAGAGAGAGAAAAAAATCATATCTGCCGGCATTACTGTCAATCCATAAATTGGAATTCCTCAACAAAATAATTCAGTATTAATACAGTGAAAAAGCCTCAGATTTGACTGCCCTAGCTCTCCACTGATCAAATGAAGAGTATTGCATTTGCTGTAATAACCCAACATCGGTGAGATGCTTTATCACAAGAATGGAATCTGAATAACATTTCCCATATTTTAATTTGCCTCAGATTTAGAAAAGTAGAAAAATATTTACTCATGAAGCCTAGCAATTTTGATTGAGATAAAGAATTCACCTGTTTCTTGTCCTTGAACATGTGTTCAAAAATCTTAAAAGAATGAAGAACACAATAACCAGGACAGTCACACCGAATGTGCTGTTTCTCACATGTAGAAATGCTTGAAGAATACAAAAATAGTTATTGTACTTAACAGACAGTCTCTCTCAAGATACTATTTTTAATGAGTACCACGCATTCAAACAATGTATATAAAAACAGATAAAAGCGACCCAGATCAATTGTTTTTCTTGAAAAAGAATACTTTTATATCCAACATTAAAAATCAGTTTAGATGTTAATGACAAGGTTAGGCCCTATATTGTACAGATCTTTTGTCTACACAAAGTAATGTAAGTAATGTAAGGTGGAATGTATAAGTACAGATACATTTTCTGAAAGTTCCCTATCTTCTGTTTTCTTCAACTCTTGTGATTTAGATGTGAAAAAGATGTGTAAATTGTGCCAGCATTCAGAGTTATTATGTATGTCTACTTGGTACAGACAGCTATACATTCTTAAAAGTGTCAGCAGGCGTTCATCATCTAGGAACAGAAGACTGCTGAGATCAGCAACATGTTCTTCAACATTTGGCCTTAAAATTGTGATACAGTAATTTTCAAAACGGAGAACTGTCTAAATCTGGTTTCAGCAAGATTTCAGTTCTCCTTGAGCTTGTTTTTATTTCTCCAAAAAAAAAATCAGCAAAGTTGGTCAATAAGCCATTCTGATCTAGAAGTAAAATATGTTTTTCATACCTCCAGAAACATGAGGATTATTTCATGTTTATCATAAGAAATATATTTCCCTAATGCCCAGAATCTATTATAACATAATGCATGATCAAAACTTTATGTCTAGGATCTAAAATCATCAAGCTGGGTCTGCAGGGCTGCAGAGTGAAAGAGATCGTTCATAAACTCTAAGCTTAAATCATTGGAAATGTATGAGCCATGAAATCTGATATTCTTAAACACACCTCCACAGACAGTTTCAGAGCTGTGGTGGTGCAGTGGTGAAAATGCCATATTGCAGGCTAATTCTGCCGACTGCCAGGAGTTCAATCCTCACTGGCTCAAGGTTGACTCAGCCTTCCATCCTTCTGAGGTCAGTAAAATGAGGACCCAGATTGTTGTGGGCAATATGCTGACTCTATAAACCGCTTAGAGAGGCCTGTAAAGCACTATGAAGCAGTATATAAGTCTATGTGCTATTGCTATTCAAAATTATCCCATTTCTGTTAATAGCAATATCCACAGATCAAAAAATGAAGCTACTTGAGAGTAATTTAAATTGAGTTCCATAGAACTTTTCCCCCAAATATATATGAATAGGATTGGCCTACATAGAACATTTTAATAACCATGACTGTGTATTTAAATCACAAATTTCTCATGTTCTGGCCTAGATTTTTCAGAGCATTATTAACACAGAAATAGCTGAAAGGCAGAATGATCCATTTCACTGCAAACAGTCTACATAATATTTTAAAATGAATCTCTGTTCTTCCTGGGGCCAATCTCTTGGCTGAATATCAGTATTGGACATTATAGTCAAGGTGTTCTCAGGAACAGACCAAGTGGAAAGAGAATCCTATCAATGTAAATCTGCAAAGGAAGAGAAGAGGAATCTATGATTTGAACAGGCAAGTGTGGAAAGAAAAGGAAACCCACCCAGCCATTAGTTTCTGTCCTCCATTCCCCAGTTTCTGTCACATCCATTTCCAGGACAAAAGGTTAGAAATTAATTTGAAACAAAAGGTAACAGACATGACACAGAGGGTAAAGATGTGGTTGTTCCAACAGGCTGGCCTGGATTGAGGTGTGGGTTTTTATGTGGTTTTTTTATCTGTAATTGTGCTGGGGTTTTAGATATTTGTTTGGGTTTTTATTTAATATCTTTTAATAATTTTAAATTTTGTATTCTGTGTTTTTATTGTTGTGAGCCGCCCTGAGTCCTTCGGGAGATAGGGCGGCATACAAATCCAAACAAACAAACAAACAAATAAATAAATAAAGTTACAGGTGCCTGTCCATTCAAGTAAACATTCCTTTCAGAATTCCAAAGATCCCCTCATTAATAACCAAAAGATCTTTTCTCCAAAAGACTGCCACTTCCTTCTAAAATGCTAATTGACCAAGAAACTGCTGCTGCAGTACTAAATAAGCAGAAAACCACAGCTCAGCAGGGTGCCTACTCCACAGAGTGCTCTTTTTGTGAAGAATGGGTCCAATTTCACTTTTTAAGAATTCCTAGTGGGGAGGTGCTTTTTGTGTGCTTTCAAGGAATAAAGACAGAATTTTCCTATACAAGGAACTGCAAAAAGAAACCAGACTGATAGCCTCCTCCAAACAGTTGATCTATTACAGGGTTTATAAAACTCCCGGCCCACAGGCCTGATGCGTCACACGCTGGCCATGCCCACGCCCAGTTCACAGAAGGGGGGGAAAGTTTCAAAATGTCACATGATGCCGCCATGACGGTGTGAGTTTGACACCTTTGATTTAGTACTTTACTTGTACTGTGCTCTCAGAAATAAATTCCTCTCCTTCAAGCCTATGTTCTGCATTCTTTAATCCTGGCTTGGAAGCAGACCTGATTGTGCTTCTAGCATAAGGAATTCAAGAAAGCAAAATAATAGGAGTAAGAATCATAAATATTTTATATGTATCTGATTAAATAAAGTGATACGTCTTATTGGCCAGCCACTCACATCAACATCAGATAATCTACACACACTTCTAGCATGTTCCATATGGAATTAAAGTTGGAACATTATTATCTGTTAGAATTCTTCAAACATCAGAAAATCCACTAATACATACTCTGGGAGAAGCACCACACACATATCCATAAGAGGAGGAGCTTCCTTCACAATGTCACAATACTAATTCTGGAGACCTCTGTGTGAATCCAAACCAGTTTGTAAAGCCGCAGTGCACTTGAAAGTCAGAAGACTCAATTTAATGCTTTGAAACAAATCATGCTTTTATTTGTAAATCTGCTTCAGTGGAATGATCTGATTGAATTTGTTGAGCTGAATTCCCCATGTGAAGCTTTGTATAGGCCAGATATCCTCATCCAGCTTTTTCCTCTTGGTAATCTGTTTGCTCTGGATCATGAATAACTTGTGCAATTTAAAACAACGAGAGATTACAAAAAATATGGGAAGACACTGGCCAAAAGCCCTGTGCATAATCAGGGCATCAGAGAAATCAGAATTCTAATAAATGCAAGATTCCTTCCACATAAATCCTAAATTCATGAAGGCAGTGAATAGAACACTATTCTATTGTGTTCTATTGTGGAGGGAGATCTCTATATAGATCCTGGGCACAATCTTCTGTTCTTATATAAGGCTAAGCCAAGACGTTCTTTCAACTGGATGAAGAAAATTAACTTTCAAATTTCTTTCACAAGATTGGAAAAAGGTTGGCAAAGTCTTCATCAATAGATTGTGATGGCCTTAAATTCACTAATGAGGAGGTGGTGCACCCATGTGAATGCATCCCTTTTATGGTATGTTGTCTATCTAGAAGTCTACAACATCCCTGACTGCCCAATTCTTGTGTAAAATTAAGAATTTACTCCTAATGGGCTTTTCCAGCAAGGTGCTACTTGCATCTTTTAAAGGGGAATCTTGCTTCTGAGAAATGGTTGCAATATTTTTGTTTCCACACGAGAAATTTCTAGGAATCATCTAGCCAGCTTCTCAATCCAAAATTTTTGAAAGGCTGCTTTCACCTAGTAATAATCCAACCAGCAATTCCACCCCACTCACCCCGCCCCCCCGCTAGTTGGCCTTTATTTTCAAATCCTTGCCTAATCTTGCCATTTTTTTTTCAGGAATATTATCTGTTCTGCTTTGAACATTTTTCACAACTTAAACTAAAAGTGTGATAAAGCTAAGAGCTTGTCTGGAGACACAATTTCTCCTCTGAAAAGGCTCCTCGCTATTTTTCTCACAACCTCAGATTTCATGTATTTCCTTCCCACAGTAAAAAGCGAATCCTTTGTATTGGTCATCAGGAGACTAATTTTGTCACAGCTGATAACTATCTATTTGATTCTATCCATTACTTGCAGTCTTTTTTTAAGGCATATTTTATCTTCTCTGGTGGCTGCTCCTTCATCATGCTCTCTCCTTGAAAGAGAAAACATTTCAAAAATTTCCAAGGATTAGCCTGTAGGCTTACATGCATGCATTGCATAGGATCTCACCACCAAGGCCAAATTATTTGTAAATAAAGGTTTTGGATGTAGCACCTAAGGCAAAAATCAGTTAAAACTGCCACTTCCTTGACAGCAAATAATCTATCCTGTCTAGTATTTTTTCGCTGCTAGTATTTTAGTCCTTGGAAATGTGATCCTGTTTCCTTTGGTTTCAGGCATAGACATTATGTGCATTTTTAAGTTGGGCTCTGTATTCCAACTTAACTTTAAAATATGATGTGTTATTTTGGCAGGCAATCTTTTTATTTAAAAAAGGAAGGGCAGAAATATTATATCAAGTCAAAAAAAATCAACCAAATGTAAGTGGTGATTGCCATTATACAAAATTATTTTACCTGAAAGTATCTCAGGTAATTATAATTATAATGTGTGGCGTATTAATGGAAGTGTTAGGTTTAAGTCTGCCTTCAGCCATGGAAAGTCTCTGAATGACTTAGAAACAGTCGGTCTCCCTCAGTCTAATTTCCCTCACAGAATTTTTGTAAGAGTAAAATGAGGGAAGATATCCCAATTAGCTGTCTTGAGGTCTTAAAAAAGCAAGATATAAAACAAATAAATAAATACAAATAACTAAGATTAGTTTGAAGATAATATGAAAATCATAACCTCCTTTTTAAGCTGCTTATGAATTTAAAAACTCAAAGACCATAACACTGATTACCATGATTACTGCAAATCATGGTTCATTATATAAGTGGGTTATCCGTAATAAGCATCCAGAGTCATTTGGATAGGAGATGGGTGCACATAAATTTAATAAATAAATAATGCTAAGCATGAAACATAACTTACAAATTACAAAATGACCAGTCCATATATTACACTAAATCAGAACCAAACAACGCACATTTTGTTTCATGATGACCCTAGCAACTCTTTTAGGGAGCACCCCCAAAGGAAGCAATGCAATCTCTGGAGTACAATTCTTTACGCTAAAAACATAAAAGTGGGATATAAAAAAAATCAAACTTGAATACAAATCCACACCAAACCATATCCGTCCAAACATCAATCCCTATGAAATTCTATCCCCAATCCAGGAATATAGAAAATCAAACATCAATCCTTATGTCCCTATGGATTTCATATGGTTTTGAAAAGGAGTCAACCACCATTATAGAACAGCTATTTGCCCATACCTTCCCCTAAATGGAACTGACTCAATTCTGGTCTTCATTCAGTTCAGAGAATGTAGCTCTTAATATAGTACATTATATAGCAATATATAAGGAAGAAGCAAATCTTGATTTTTTTGCTTTCCAGCATTAATCTGACCCATTCACAGCTTTGCTGTTCCAGTCTCTAATCTTTCTCTTAACTCATCTTCCCACTCTAAGTTAGTTATCCAGACTTTCCTCTAGGCCAGGGGTGGGGGAACCATGGCCCTTTTTATGACTTATGGACTTCAACTTCCAGTATCCCTGAGCCAGCATGGAAAAACAGCATGGCTGGCTCAGAAATTCTGGGAGTTGAAGTCCAGAAGTTACAAATGGGCCATGGTTCCCCACCTCTGCTCTAGGCTGTTTTAGTTTCTTTGAGCTAAAAAAAACCAACAGCAACAATTGGGGGAAGGTAAGTGTTAAGTTTGCATGAAGAGACAGATGCGGAGTGCTTCAAGCTCTTTGTTTATTAGTGACTACAGCTCAGAACGAACCCACTTTGGCTGGGCTGCGGCTGCTACTTATAGCCAGCAGCCGCAGTTGCCAGCCAATCAGAGTGCAGGGTTTTCCCGCACTTTTTAAACCAATCATTTCTTACATTTTACAAGAACAGTTCAAACTAAACCAATGACTTTAATCCTGCATACATAACAGTAAGCAATTAGTATCAGCCTGAGGCCTACCATCAGCCAGAGGTGGTATTCAGCAGGTTCTGACCAGTTCTGGAGAACCAGTAGCAGAAATTTAAAATAGTTCAGAGAACTGGCAAATGCCAGCTCTGACTGGCCCCGCCCCATCTATTCGCTGCCTCCCGAGTCCCAGCTGATCGGCTGGGTCTTCTTTTGTTGCCCTGCACAGGAAAACGGAGCTGGAAAGCAGATTAGTGGGATGGGGAGGAAATGGGATTTTGCAGTATTCTTCCCCCAGGAGTGGAGTGAGAATGGATATTTTACAGTATCCTTCCCCTGCCATGCCCACCAAGCCACATTCATCAACTCACATCACACCCACCAAGCCATACCCACAGAACCGGTAGTAAAAATGTTTGAATCCCACCACTGCCATCAGCCCTTGATTTGGCATGTGAAGGGAGCATTCAGGTGAGAAAAGATGAGAAAAGTATGAACAATTAAATACCATTTAAATGAAAACAAAATGCAGTTAATATGATCACAGCTGGCCTATACTTAATCGCTCCCCCTTTTCACGGCAATAAAAATATCAGTTTGGTATAGTAGCTTTTGAATGGACCCTTGGGCCTAAAGAATTAGACACTGTATATTTGTAAACAGGCAAGACTTTTTGGCTGTCAGATGAACTCTATTGCTATTCCGCAGGCATATTTAAGTTTCCCAAATGACTGTGTTGTCAAGCTTGGAGGTCCATATTTTATTCTCAATTCCTTTATCCATGCTTCAAACAGGTTTCCTCCTTTGTATTTGTTCCTTGTAACATTTGAAAGATTGTTAAGTTAAAGAGGCCTCTCACTTAAATCACAGCTCCAGGTTAATAGAGATCCTGGTCATTGATTCCCATCAATGTATCCCTTTCTTCCATAGTACTCAATGTTGGATTAACTTTTAGAGGTAATTGCTGGGTTCCACAGAAAATAACAGAAAATAACCACAAATACTTAGATAAGGAGTGAATGTGTGTGTCTGTGTCTGTGTCTATGTCTGTGTCTATAAATGTGTGTAAGAGAGAGAGAGAGAGTGCATATATGTATATTTTATGTATGGGTATGGGTATATATTCACTCTGCTGAACACTTAATTCCCACAGCACTGTCTCATTTCTCATCTTTTTTTATCTTCTCATCTTTCCTACTATCTTCTGCTATTGGTTTCTTATGATTTATCAGTTGTTGTTTGTAAATTATGATTAATGATTGTAACTATGATTATGACCTATTACTTGCTGTTTATGTGTACATTGTAAACTTAGGCACCAGCGACAAATTCCTTGTGTGTCCAATCACATTTGGCCAATAAAAATCGTCTTGTCTTGTCTTGTCTTGTCTTGTCTTGTCTTCGATTCTATTCTATTCTATTTTCTACTTATGGATATTTTATTTTGATAGTGGACATCAGAATTTCATTTTTAAAAATGTGTGCCAGTATGTTCACAGAAAAAAGTAACAATAAAAGTTAACTTATCTTAATATCCTGAGCAATGCAACAGTTTAACTCGATTGCTGTGGATAGAGCATCACTCTGGGGCTTTGTGGAAAGCATACCAAGGTTTATTATAAACAGGACTCCAAGGTTCTGATCATGTTGCTGTATTCGCTGGTGGTTTTGTTTATTTATTGGATTTTAGGGTGTATTTGTTATTTTTATAAATACCTCAAGGAAGCAAATATATCTAATACACTTTCCTGCTCCTGTTTTCCCCACAACAACAACCCTGTGAGGCGTGTTGGACTCAGAGAAAGAGGGACTGCCCAAGATTCCCCTAGTGGCTTTCATGCCTAAGGCAGTACTAGAACTCACACTCTTCTGGTTTCTAGGCCAGCACTTTAACCATTGGACCAAACAGGCTCTCATTTCCCTCTGTGCCTTCTGCTGTCATCTGATTAATTTCCAGCAATATATTTGAGAGTATTTTTATCTGACAATCCTAAAATGAAATTGTGACAGCAGAAAAATAAAAAGCTGATGGCAGAAAGAAAACCCCAAATTTGCCTTCAAAGCTTTATAACAAAGAGATAAATTTTATATTAATTCAGAGTGAAAGGAATAGGCTGCAACAAAATATAAAAACATAGAGGAATACCTTCTTCCCAAACTAGTAACCTTTGTGTTCAAAGAAATAAGACTGGTTTAAAATGAGTTTGCTTTCAGCATTATTTGCACCTACAGACAGAAAACTTGCCAAATTAAAGCAACTGGCTGCATCAATAAAGATATACTCTGAGAATATCTAGGGAGGAGCTATTTTCTAACCAAACTATCGAAACTTTGCTGTCTTTGGTCCTCTGGAATGCAGCCGTTCCTGCCTGGGAATCAAGACTACATTCCACCACAGCCTTGATAACTTGGGAGGATAAAGAAGGCCAGTTGTATAATCTAACGTGTCCTTATGTCAGACATAAATCCATCCCTTAACAAATAGAACCATTCTTGATACCACTGCCAATCTGAACATCACTTTTCTTTAAGAGAAGTAGGAGTTTTGGACATGTAATATTACAAATGGTAAGCAAAATCAGAGTTCATGTGAATAAAGCTCTTAGTTTATGCATTACTTTTCTTGCAGCTTCCATCAAGACATTATAAGTGCCCTATTTTCAAAATAAGAAACTGGAACAGCAGCAGATTCAACTATTTCATTTATTGCAGTAACAGGGTGTAGTAAAGAGATTCTTGAAAGCTTATCTCAGTTTTCCTCTATTTCATTTTATATTCCTATGATTTCTTCTTACTCGCCTCCTCCTTTCATTCATGTGTTCCTTTGTTAGTTTCTTCTTTCCCCATTCTTGGGGCCAGGTTTACATTACATCACACTGCAGAAAATAGCTAGTGCTGCTTGATGATTCCAATTTCACAACTGAACTTTCCAATTTGCCAAGAATGATACCAGCACAGTTCAGGCACTGAAATGGGAAGAACACCTAGATGCCAGAGAAATAATCTATAAATAATCTATAATAATCTATAAAGTCACCCAACTGTACTGAACGTAAAACATGGAAACTATTTGTTGCAACTGCTAGTCATTATTCATAGCAAGGGACAGGTTGAGATGAATAAAACAAAAATGGTTATAGGCCATTTTTTTTTTTAAAAAAAAGTACAGAATTTAAAACAACTTATTCCTGAGATACAATGACCTCCGTAGTATTTACTCTTGCTGCAAACTTTATCCCATTCTGTGGGATTTCAGGGATAATAGGTAGACATCTAGAATGCCATGCTTGACTGATTGCATAACAACGTAATCCAAATGTTCCACTACCATTGATTTTTTTTCATATTCAGATAGAACACATGAGAAAAAGCAAACAAGATAATGTAAGTGGTAATAAAACTGATAGATTAAGAGAAAGCAATAGAGTGGAGGAGAAACTTAACTAAAAGCTTCTCACTGTAGAAGATGGAATTCTGCCAACTTAGTGAATCAGCTATAAGGACAATGTGGCAATCTTTTATCTCATACCACATAGAAAACGTAATAAAACGTAATAAAGAGGAAAGTGTCAGGTGAACCAAGTCGAGACAAATCATATTTTTTTCTAGTAAAACTCATTTTTTATAGTAAAACTCAGAAAGTTAATTGGACCAACCTAGAAAATAGATAGCATAGTTTTGGAATTTCACAACTTTGCAGATGAGCTTCCTGCAAAAGAGCAAATGGAAACAATACTTTCCAGATGGCCAAAGATACAATTTCACAAATATAAAGCCAACAGGTATAATATATTTCCAAGCCTGAAAAAAGCCAATGTGCTGAAACAGCTAGAATGGCTCTCTCATTTAAAATAACTAATTATATATTTGTCCTTTCTTTCTTAGAAAACCTGTCCTGATGTTGTTCTTGCAATGGTAAAAAGATTTCTCAACTATGTCTGAAAAAACGGATGTTACATTTTCTATATATTTACAAATATAGTCAAATTAAGTGAACTTCTCATGAGATTATATTTGTGAAAGCACATACTCAGATTATTTATTCAGGTAGTCCTTGATTTACAATGGTTCGCTTAGTGATTGTTCAAAGTTGCAATGGCACTGAACAAAGTGACTTATTGTTCTGACCCAAACCTTGTTCCAAGGAAACAAACATGAAACAGAGGTAACAGCAAAACCTTTTAATGATTCTTTATGAATTCCTTCCTTCATGGTTAAAAGGCTGTTTCAAATTAATTGTCTCTGATAAGAATGAGCCTTGCCAAGGTTGTTCAAGGCTGCCAAGAACACTAGATAAAGTTCCTAAGAAATATTTCAAACACAAAGAGTCTCCAAACACCAACCAAGTTATTCCAAATGTCCACAAGGCTTGAGTGCAAAAACTTCTTTGCTTCCTGCAAAGAATTCCAGTTTCTCAGCTTTTATCTCTTAAGGCAGAGTCATTACCTTCCAGCCTTACTCCCGAGTTGCCTGTGCTGCTGCAGCTGCTCTTTCCTTTGAGCAGCCCTGCACGCACGCACTCTGGGCACAGGCTCCTCAGGGACCTCTTCATCACTGCTGCCAGCCTCCACAATCTCCGAAGGCAGCATTCTACTCCCTGATGGTCCTGGCCCCATCCCTTCATCACACCCAGGTCCCTCATCTGAGTCCTTGCTTTTGGAGACCTCAGCCATCCGCATCTGCTGCCGGTGAACCACAACACTTATGACCATTTATCACACTTATGACCATTGCAACATCCCCATGGTCACGTGATTTACATTCGGATGCTTAACAACTGACTCATATTTATGATGGTTGCAGTGTTCTAGGTTCCTGTGATTATCTTTTGGATGATCTAGACCAGTGGCTCTTAACCTGAGCGATATCCCCCCCCCCCAAGAGGCAATTTTGGAACAAAAAGGGTGATGTGAGGGTGAAGGAATGGAAGGGGGGCAAAATGGGGGCCATGGAGCGAGATATATTGAGAGAGAGAGAGAGAGAGAGAGAGAGAGATCTATATTGGTAGATAGGTAGGTAGGTAGACAAAAAGACAGACAGGTAGGTAGATAGGCAGGAAGGCAGGCAGGCAAACAGACAAACCTTTTGGATGGATGGATGGATGGATGGACAGACGGATGGACAGACAGAAAGAATGTGAGAGCAGCAGCACTTTGGGAAAGCGGTGGCAGCAGCTTTTCCCAACATGCTGCCACATTCGAGGTGCCGGTTCAGGTGCAGTACAACAGTCAATGGGGTGAGCCTGCAGGGCTGGCGCCTCGAACACCCCCCTGCTGCCTCTTAGCGTCCCCAAGGGGGCCAGCAGAGGGGCGCTAAGAGGCGACAGGGGGGCGTTCGAGGTGCCGGCCAGCCCTGCAGGTTCACCCATTGACTAGCACTGCTCCAGAGCCGGCGCCTCCAATGCGGAAGCAGAGGCACGTTACGTGCCGCCACAGCCGCATTCAACATGCAGCCCCCCTGCCGCCTCTTAGCGCCCTTCTGCTGGCCCCCTTAGGGATGCTAAGAGGTGGCGGGGGGGGTTATGTTGGAGGAGGGGGGCAATGACAACTTCCTCAATGCCTCAAGGGGGTGATTCTTTCAAAAAGGTTAAGAACCACTGATCTAGACTAATGTATTTCTATTTATACAATAACATCAATAGAATAAACCAATCACTGGATAGAATTCCATGATTTGCAACCATGTAGTGATATCAATAAAGGAGAATATTGTAGCTCAGGATTGAAATGAGGTGTTCTCAGTGCTCTTTGAGGTGGGTTGTTTTCTTACAGACTTTTTAAAAACTATTTTTAATTTATTTATCTATTAATACTGTAAGATGCAAAAATACAAAAGGAAACAGTTGGAAAGATAGGGGAGGGAAAGGGGAAGGGAAAAGTGTGGGAAAGTAGGGGGAGAAGGAAAAGGCATTGACTTTTGACTCCCTTTGGTGCAGTAGAATAAAATAATAACATCAAATTCAACTTTTATACAGTAGCGTAAACTAATCATTCCTATAACAACAAACCTATCTAATCAATAAAACCCAAAATCAGCGTTTCTTTTCTTGTTTTTTCACCTCAAGCACAAAGTCCAGAAGCAGCTTCCAAGTAGAAACAAAAGTAGTTGTATTTTTGTTTTTAATCGAAGCAGTCAGTTTGGTCATCTCTGCTAACTCCATCAACCCCTGCAGCCATTCATCCATTGTGGGAATCAAAGTGTCCTTCCAACTGCAGATGTTTCATTACTGATGATGTTACCTAGTTGGGTCATGAAATGTCTACAAGAAAACAAGCAAGCTCAGAGAGTACCAAGAACCCCTCACGCTGTAGTGTGTAATGAGTACTTCACTCATGCTAGTACTTTTTTCACTTTTCATAAAAAATAAAGGATAAAATCATTTAGGGAGGCAATTAAACAAAAGCTACTGTTTTCCTCATTTATTCCTTTCTGAGCTCGGGAGTCTTCTATATTCCATCTGCTAACAGATAGCTGTTGGGAGGCTCCAGTTGCACTACCTAACCATAACATCACCACTTTTACTATATCAAAGGAAGACTTCACTAAAGAGACTTCCTTGATGTTTCAACAGTTCCCATAGTTCAGGAAACTGTTTTTTTATGCAGAGGAAGAAACACAGTCAAATTCCATTTGGATTTGGAGACCCACTTGTAAAAACTTTCAACAACTTTTCTTTTGATCATATCTTAATGAATGGTGACAAAGAGATACCAGATGTATACAGAAGAGGAACATACGTCCATATGTCATCCAAAAATTAAGAATGTTATTTACTTTCTGTGCTGCACAGTAAGAATATTATAGCAGAAAAGGAGCACTAGTTATCTTTCAGTCCTCTATTCTTCCAATTGCAGAAGAAAAAGGCATATTCCAATATTACTAAGATACTTAGCTGATTTCATATTACTAAATAACTAAATTGTTCAACTGTGTAAGGCATGATTTTGTTCATATTGGTTAGGAATATATGATGAACACAACATGGTCCTAAAATAGGATTTTCAAAAAGAAAAAGTTGGGAAGGAGGACTTCTAATGAAGCAATGTCCAGTCCTTAATATTCACACATCCACATATTGTACATTTTCTTCTTGATAATTTGGCTTACATCAATGAAAAACATCCCCAAAAGTGCTTTGTTAGAATAAGAGACACTCACATTGTTCAATTTTAATACCATCTCAGTAAATGAAATTTCATAAGAAAATTTTGTGTGGAAATACAAAACCAGAATCTTTTATTAATACTTCAAAATAAAACCTTGTTAGCACAATATAATAATATATATCCAAAAATGCTTTAACAAAACTATGAACTTTGATATATGTGTTTTATTAGTGAAATGATAAAATGCTTTGGAATTAAATTTTACAATTTCCCTTTGATTCGATTTATCTAAATAGTATTTTGAGCATGTAACAAGGAAAAATAACTTTAAAAATAGCAATCCAGAAAGAAAGAAAGAAAGAAAGAAAGAAAGAAAGAAAGAAAGAAAGAAAGAAAGAAAGAAAGGCCAGTATCACTGAACTGGAGGAGCATTTAAATCAGATAATCAAAATCTTTATTTTACTTTAAGCATAGTACTTTATGCCCCTTCTCTCTGCCTGTCTTACTTTCTCACATAACAACTGCGGGTGGCATTTAATTCAGATTTCCATTGAGCTTCATTCACATACCTGGGTAAAATCAGACATTCCTTTCTTGGAACTTAAATTCATTATTCCATGCCCTGCACTCTGGAAGGATGAAGGATAGACCTTGACTTTCTTCTGTGTGACATATTTTCAGATATTTCAAGAATGTTTTTATATTTTACATTCTAGACACATGCTTTCCTTGGAACACAATGAAAACATGGATAGAGTAGCAATAATAATGCAAAATGCAATAAATTACAAAGGGAAACTTGAAAAGAAGTAAATATGTAGCCTATTCCAGTAGCTCTTGCTTTATCAGTCCATCTTACAACTCTAAAGTCTTGAAATATTATCTCAATCACCATTCATTAATATTGCTGTATAAACTGGCCTTTGTGGATAAACATCTGAAAGAAACTAAGAGAAAATAAAGAGGAAATTTTGTGTAGAATGTACAGATTTTGTGTACAGATAATACTTGTCCAGGCATATCTTTGGGCAATTGTTTCAGGATAGCAATAATGCATTAGCAGTGGAATTAACTGAGTATTTATTTCCAATCATATCTTTTGAAAGAGGAGCCGTGTATTGTGTAACTTAATGAGAGTCATAGGGTTCTTCCAGACAAATGGCTCCTAGCATAAACACCATTGTTCTTTCTTTTCTTTCTTAAGATGTTTCCTCTGTGAAGAAAAATGATGGGGACAATGCAGAGAAAAGACAAGAGGGTTACAAATAGAAAGAGCCTCTGCCTTAAGACTAATCTGTACTTTGGTCTTCTGATCTTTGATTGGAAAAGCTGACTCTATATCATAGCCTTTCCTTCCCAGCCCAAGGACTGCAACCAGCCACAAGAGAAAATGTTATACCTAATCAAGCTAATCCTCCCTTGAATAAGAATATCATTTTTAAAGTAGACATTGGGGAGAGACTCATATTTTGAAAAAAAACAAGTAGGCAGCAGGCAGAAAGAGAAACCAGATAGGATGAGACTATCAGTTCCTTCCAGATAGAAAGTTCAAATGAATTCCTTGTTGCCAGTAAAACACAGTTATAACGTATTATGGATTATGGGGCTTGTACTCCAGATTCATAATTCCTAAGTATATCCTGCATATGTCATATAGTATATAGAGTAAATCTAAGTGGGTAAATCATTGTGCTGTCTGCTATAGTGTTTAATGGCTAGTAGAACACAAATAAAATGAGATAGGCTAGTGAGTTCGTAATTTGCTTTCAGTAAATGGAGTTTGTGATTGATCTATAACAAACTCTTAGAATTCAAAGTATGGCTATCAGGAACAGTTGATAATGGAACATGCCATCACGATTTCACCTGCAATAGTATAGAGCAAAGCTGTTAAACTAATGGACCGCGGGCCGGATGTGTCATGTGCTGGCCACGCCCATGCCCAGTTTAGCAAAGGGGGAAAAAGTCCCAATACGTCACGTGTCGAATGCGAGTTTGACATCCCTGGTATAGAGGATACGTTTTTTTAGTAGAAGTAGGGAGACAAAGATTCTAGACCATTCTCAGCCAAAGAAAGTCATTCTGGGACTTTGGGCTGGCAAAATTCTCTATCCCTCTTTTCAAGACCAGTTTATCTCACAGGATTATTCTGTGAGGAAAGATTGGGGAATGAGTGCTATGAATACTGCTTTGAGCTCCTGAAAGAAAAGTGAGTTAGTTTATACATACATACATGCATACATACATACATACATACATACATACATGCATGCATACAATATCTGCCTGGGGAGTTCTCATTAACTTCCATAGTCTTCTCTATACATACACACACACTTTTCCCCTTTCAGAGAAAAACAGAGATTGCAAGAAAAAGAAAACAGTAAGAATAGGAGAATACAGGTATGAAAATGCTTGAGATAGCTAATAATTGCTTCAGTATTTTGTATTATAATTCAAATAGAAAAGTTCATTCTTGTATGCTGCTAATGCAGTCCCTTTTATAATCTATTACCAAGTTGGGTCCCCCCTGTTAACTAGCAACCCTAAAATAATTGAATTAATATCCACTATTGACTTAAATATACAAATTGGCATCTATAGTACATAGTAATGTATTAGTAATAAATATCTTACCCCAAAATGTCACTCTGTAACAAGAAAAGAGCACAAATGTTTCCCATATTTGCCATTCTGATCAAAGGATACAAAAGCATACTTGCTTCAGGTTATTTCAAGTATATCTACAACTACTGGTAGTACAAATTCAAAGATGTTCACCCAGTATTATAATTAATCAGCAATACATTGAGAAGTAAAATAAATAAAAAAATAAGATACTTGCTATGTGGATCCACTAATTTCTCACATCTAAGACTAGTCAAGGTTCTCATTTTAAACAAGGCAGAAGATCTGGTTGGGAAAAAATGACAAGAACTTGCTTTAAAGAAATTTTAAATATCAATAGGAAAACAAATCACATAAAATGTACATATCATATGTACATATCATATGCTGGTCATCTCTTATATCAATATCCATAAATATAAGAGATGATCAGGCTGAGCCCAAGGAAGAGATCAAACATGTCACCAGTCATAAGTCCCTTCATGCCCACAAGCAATCTAAGTCCAGCCCACCTTGAATTGCATTGACTCTTATCTACCACCAATTTGTTGGACTGTTGGTAGTTCAGATTCTTGTAGAGTTTAAGCTTGCAATAATTTTTTATAACATTTGAACTGACTGGATCTTTTGATTTTCCTGGCACTTGGCAATAATTTTATAAAAGGATACATGTTTTAAACCTCATATCTGTTTGTCTAAATGATTAATCTAATTGTGCTGTAACTAACTCCCAAATTCATTGATGATAAGGGAAAATCAATTGGAAAAGGTTGCCTTTCCTAAAAGGCTTTTTAGATAGTTGTCTAAATTTGCAACTTTCTTAGCAAGTCTTTGGTTTCAGGAAAAAGAAATATTTCAATCTTAGGGCCACATGTAATCTCTCTTCTATGGAAAATTGCACACCAGAAATGACTGGAAAAATTGTTAATATTTTAGTCAAATGCACAAATATACTTTTATGAGTTATGTGGGCATAATCATTCAGTGTGTCAGTATAATATATAGCAGAGACTTTCTTTCTTTCATGTTGACATCAATTTTGATGACTAATTTGAACAGACTTTTGTTAACTAGCAAAAAGTGGCCTGTTTTTCACCACTATACAGAGATTAATGAACAAATTCTGATTTTTTTCTACATCAAATTTATTTAATGCTGTTTCAGATCTGCAATTAATACAGCAATTATGTGTCTGTACCCATGTATGTGTATCAAGCACATATGCATACACACCAGAAAGCCAGACAAGTTTTACATTGTTGTTAGCACAATAATCTTTCTTGCCACCAGAATAAATCTAAACAGTTTTCCTATCAATGATAAGATTCTGTTAGATTTTAGTAGAAGCCACTCTGCAAAATTTCCAGCATATGCCTTGGGCATACTTGAATATATCTAGCCACATGGAACCCATGGTGCTAGCCAGACGGTAAACTTAACAGCAAATATCATCACTAGCCACTGTCAAATTGGATGCCCATTGCTCCAAGAAATTCTTATTTCTAATAGTATGTAGACATACACACATACCATTAGCCTTGTGGGTTAGTCCAAAAGCACATTCAGAAGTATTGGTTATAACTTTATTATAAGATTATCTTAAAAGAATTTTGCAAGTCTGAATGTGATACAACCAAGATTCTAGGGAAGGTTCCTTCTGAGATGTTTGCCACAGTGATAAGCTGCCATTTGCCTGACCATTGCCTTGCTGTGATCTTTCCCATCTCCCTAAGTCATTTCTTCATATCATTATACATACCTGTCTTTATCATTTATGGAATTATCTCCTTCCTTTTCTTGCCCCTATGAGTATTGTTCGGTATGATGACCCATAAGATATTTTAGTAAACCACAGAAAGGTACCTGAAAGGCAAGAACACCCAAACCAGCAAAATTTGAAACAAAATTTTTGCCAGGCCTCCTAAACAACATTCTTCAGGCAAGTTGGTTAATTTTTTTTAATTGGTCACTTCAAAGAATAAAGTATCTAGGAAGAGGTCATATCTAGATCCCTTGGACTAGAAGACCTCCAAGGTCCCTTCCAACTGTGTCATTCTGTAGACATTTTTCTAGACATGAATCTTGCAATATTGGGAGTAAATATAAGCTTTTCAAGTAGGCAAAATCAGAGTTACACCAAGGATTTTAGGTATATATCCTATGCAGTGATGGGATTCCAATTTTTTTACCACTGGTTCTGTGGGCGTGGCTTAGTGGGCATGCAGGGGGGTTGTTACTGATCTCCCACAATCCTGCACTGTCCCTGTGTCTTCAACAGCTGATGCAAGGCAATCTGCTGTGCCATGCAAAGCAGCTGAGCTTCAAAACCAGGAAATAAAGGTCAGAATCAGGGTTGGCAGGCCCAGCAGCTGATCGTCGGAGCAAACCAGTTCTCTCACAGATGATCCTCGGAGCTACCAGTTTGGCTGAACCAGGCTGAACTGGTAGAATACCACCAGTGATCCTATTACTTTATTGTTGTTGATCATAATAACATAATCTTGAAAACCTCCTTGAAATCTTTACTGTCTCTTTTTAAGGACAACAATATTAAGGTGTTGTTCTGGGTCACTTTCTCACACTGCTGCACAAAGATTCACCTTTTTCTCTTCCTTCTAAAGGCCAGAGTTCAATTCCTCTACAATAAAGGTGACCCAAATGTGGAACAAATAGCATGTTTTTAAAATACAGAATCCTACAGAACAACATCTCTGACATCATTTTAGTTTTCAACACCTCCCAAAAAAACCCCATGTATTTCATAATGATGCTGCAAACTTATACCCACTACTTTGAACTAAGCCCAACTGAAACCAACATAACTTGCTTCTGAGTGAAAATAAATAGGTTTGCAGTGTTACCAGTTTTATGGGAGTACAATATATGACCTTCTTCCATATAAAATAGAACTTCAGCCTTCATCACCTACAACAGAAATATGGAAGCATTAAGTCTGTTGTTTTGCACATCTATTTTGCAGAATGTACTTTATTATTATAACACATTCTGCTAGTACCGGTAATATTGAACCTCCTAAATCAGGGTTTGTTGGACTGTAACCTTAATCACAAGTAAGAACACTGCAGCATTTCTTAGAAGCGTTGGTATCCATTACAATGCATGTGAATGAAAGTTTTCTTTCTTATGACAAATGCCTTGCTCTGGAAACAGAAATGAAGGCTGCTGCTACTAATATAAATTATTAAGTCTAAATCCTGCTTATATATTGGACTTGTTTATCCTTGTCCAGTTTTGTCAAACCTAATGTGATATAGCCCCCCACTGGATGTGTACAGAGGTTTTGAAAGCTGGTTTTAAAAAGCCACTAGCAAAACAAAGATGGCATCAAGTGAACATCATATGTCACATATTTATTGGTAGCACAACTTCCCCTCAATAGTACAAACAGGAGATTGCTGAACCTTTAAAAGGGAGCTAGCCAGTATTAAATTGCTTACATTATGGAAGCAGGCCAGCAAACTCAGAAACAGATCCATGGTTCTGATATGATAGGAATTCGCATTACTATTCTAAGCACAGGACCAAATACAATTGCTGAACCAATCACACAAGTACATTTTCCTTGTATCTTCCCCAGCCTGATACTGAACACCAGGCAAATATATTTCTCAATGCTGCTGGGTATCACATAATTCTTGTTATCACAGAGTGATATTCCATCAAGGACATAGCTGTCTAAACTTTGATACAGTCTTAGATTAACACAGGGCATTTATTTAGTAAAAATCCATGCTAAACTGTGGATTTAAAACCTTTTAAATCTAAGCCACCATGTGAAAATGCCATTATCCAGCATCTGTGCCTTTTTGTCTTTAGTCGTAATATCACACCCTACAGAATTTTTGACAAAAAACAGCTGCTGGAATGAAAGAAAGAGATATTGAAGAAGTAGAAATCATGTTTTTCTTGATTTATGAAGCTCAGCATAAATACATTAATCAAAACTCTATATAGTTGAAAGATAAAAAATGAACTGGAGCACTTCTGAATTAATTATAAAAGTTATTCAATACAAGAAACATTACTCACATATTTATGGGGATGTGTGGATAATAATACAGGAAGGCTCTCACTTTTTTTTAAAGAAAAGAATAGTAAGAAAAAAGAATGAAGTACCAGAAATTCATCTGGTGAATTTCTCTAATAGTTATGAACAGGGGTGGGATTCAACTGGTGTTGTAATATGACAAAAGCTGTGCCTCCTGGACAGTTGATAAGCACTGCGCGTGAGTGCACAGTGCTTGAAAACGCCTTTTTTACTGCTTTTTCAACCTCAGTAGCTGAGGTTGAAAAAGCAGGAAATAAAGGTCAGGTAAGAGCCCGGGCAGGCGCGTGGGCCAAACAGCAGCAGACACAGAACAGGGCAGAACCGGTAGCATCCCACCCCTGGTTATGAAGCCTTTATTAATTGGAAATATTTTGGATTTAAGTGCTATACAGACCTTTGCTCAATATTGCCAATTTCTTTTCCTATTCGGGAGAATAAGCAACAGATCCAGTCATACAAACAAGTGTATTTTTATCTCCATCTATATTCATTACAGCAACATTCTTCAAGATATGTTTTCATTTTTTGTTTAAACTTTATCCCCTATGTGCTTGCCACAAGACATCAAATTAAATTAACTGTAATCAACTGGAACATGTATAAATTAAAAGTTCATTTTGAAAACTCAGTCTAGAGAGGATAATCAGTAAAATTAACTTTTGAAGGATAATAGTATCTGAATACTTAAAATTTTTAAAAGTACATGAAAATTCTGATATTATATCTATTTATCTAAAAGTACTGTATTCTTTAATATTATTTCATTGCTTAGTACTTAAAATAGTTTATACTGATGTAAATCAATTGTAAATATCAACATAATCATGACAATGAGTTCTAACACATAATTAGCAATGTGTAATCCTTAATCTTCAAATGTTATGCAACTAAAACTTAGTTTATACAGTGTTAATATTTTAAGAAATCATTCTAAAAGCTTTTTTTTTCCAAGTGAGAAATGTTTGTCCTTGACAAAGAAGAATCTGTGGGTGAATCAAGAGAGTACACATCCAGCAAGTGGGAAAAGACATTATGCAAGAAACCAACTATTGGAGTACTAGCTGGCTACCTGTGCTTTGAGACGAAACTTTGTGATCAGGCTATGCAGGAGAAATTTGGTTCACAATCCATTGGCTCAGTGGTGGTCTGTGATTGAAACACATAAGGGAATATCACTCCCGCCGCCTTGAGTCCAGAAGCAATTCCATAGGTGGACAGCGTAGACATTTTGGTGAGGTACCAATGCTTAGTACTGTACGGAGCCCCACACCGCTCCTGAGTGAAGGAGTGGAACGTCTGCCAGTTTGAACTGAGGTAACGGAATGTGAAGCAACTGGCAGATGGAACAGAGTTCTTTTCAGGTGTGGAGGGGGAGTAGAACTCCTTAGCATCAGAGTGTGTTAATTACTGTATAAGAAATACTAATGATCTGATGGTCATTTCAAAAAATCCTTTCTTAGCGAGCACCTAGAAGCCAAGGAACATACATGTCAAATTTCAAGTTTGTAGGTTTTACGGTTCTGGAGATTTCTTGATGAGTGAGTGGTACTTAGCTTTTATATATATAGGTTGTATGACCATTGCCAATTCCCTTAATATAGAATCTAACATCTGTCTTTCTTTAATGACCTCATGATAGACATGCTATTCTACATATGACTCTTTGAAAGCCTTGTGCTATATTTTCATCTATCCAACTTACTTATTCAACAGTAAATGGTACCGATAGAAGAATATTTGTAGCTCAGGGTTGAAATTAGGAGTCCTTGGTGCTCTCTGAGCCTTGTTGTTTCCTTGCAGATGCTTCAATACTGAAACTAGGTAATATCATCAGAGCTAGCTGATGATTTCAAGCACTAATGATGTTACCTAGTTTGAGTAATGAAACATCTGCAAGAAAACAATGAAACTCAGAGAGTACCAAAAATCCCTCAACAGTATATGAAATTATTTTTCTTCTAAACCATCTTTACACTCAATTACAAAACAAACAAAAAATGAAAACAGAAACAAAATAGAGCATTACTTATAAAAATCATGTAATCTTGTACAAATCTTACTTATTTCAAAGATAGGCACAAAGAGACCCATGATTGGATTAATATACTTTGGGTTTCATTGAATTAATCCAATTACTGTTATGGCAACATGAGGCAGCTATGTTTATCTGGATTTAGCTTCATGCAGGGTTTAGCTGGATTTAGCTTCATGCAGTAATCCTTATCTACCTTTATTTGAAAATATTGTGGAAATGAAAATGTTGACTAGAACATAGAATGACTTATTTTCCTAATAGAGAGGGAGGGAGACAGGAAGGATCCAAAGGCCGGCAGGGAGAGGGACAAGACTAAGCTGGAAGGAGTAAGACACACTAATGGCAGAGGTGGTATTCAGCAGGTTCTGACCAGTTCTGGAGAACCGGTAGTGGACATTTTGAGTACTTCAGAGAACCAGCAAATACCACCTCTGACTGGCCATGCCCCCATCTATTCTCTGCCTCCTGAGTCCCAGCTGATCGGCTGGGTCTTCTTTTGTTGCCCTGCACAGGAGAACGGAGCTGGAAAGCAGGTTAGTGGGGTGGGGATGGAATGGAATTTTGCAGTAACCTTCCCCCAGGAGTGGGGAGGGAATGGAGATTTTACAGTATCCTTCCCCTGTAGTGGGTTGGGAATGGAGATTTTGTAGTATCCTTCCCTTGAAGTGGTGTGGGAATGGAGATTTTACAGTATCCTTCCCCTGCCACACCCATCAAGCCATGCCACACCCACCAAGCCTCACCCACTGAACCAGTAATAAAAAAATTTGAATCACACCACTGACTAATGGGTGTAGTTTATGCATTGAATTATATAAATAAATCCAATTATTGTCCCCAATCAGTTTACAGAGAACAGAGAGGGCTTCCCAATTCTTAGATTATTACCACAGTGGCCACATACATCTACTGAGAAGGCACTTCCAGAAAACGTTGAGTGTTCCTTCAATAAGTCATGATAAAATTGTGAAGTAGTATAAATAAAAAATATATATTTATTTATTTTTATTTATTTATTTTTATTTATTTGATGGGATTTCTATGCCACCCTATCTCCCGAAGGACTCAGGGCGGCTCACAATGATAAAAATATAATTCAAACATTAAAAAGCGATTAAATTTGAAATCCCAATAACCAATTAAAACTAATAAAAACAGTCACTAAAACCCCATCCCCTCCATCAGTCCAGGTCGGCCAGTTGGAAAAGTCATGTTTTCAGGCCACGATGGAAGGATTGGAGGTCAGGGGCCACCCAAAGCTCCAGGGGCAGCTGATTCCATAGGGTGGGTGCTCCCACAGAGAAGGCCCTACCCCTAGGGGTTGCCAGCCGACATTGTCTGGCCAGCGGCACCCTAAGGAGGCCCTGCCTATGGGAGCGCACGGGACGTTGGGAAGTCGTTCTGGCAGCAGGGTCTCCCGCAAATACCTCGGTCCTAAGCCATGAAGCGGCTTTATAGGTCAATACTAGCACCTTGAAATATAGGCTTTTCTCAAAGTGTCAACACCCTGAATATATTAGTGGGATCAAGACAAAATATACTGACTTGCATAGAGTAACATGAACATCTTTGGGTAAAGCTGAACTTTACCTGGGGAATATTGGCTATAACAAATACAAACAAACACAGATTATCCTTAGTATTAACAAAGAATACTTCTTGCAGTGGCAGTAATGTGGTAAGAAAATATGTGACTTTTTTTTCTAACAGGTTTTTAAAGAAGCTATTGGATAGTTGATTTCTATCAACTCTGGGAAGCACCACTTTTGCTGTTGCTTAACTTAGATGGCTCATCAAATCTTTTCTTTTATTCTTCTGAATACTTTTTCCTGTTGTTTAAATGGGTAGCACAACCCTTCCTTTCTGATCCCCAGTGGGAGATCTTTTCTATCCCTTCTCACTCCCACATATGAATTATTCTAGTATTGCCCTGGAGATAGCATTATGAATTCAATTCACTCTACAGTCCTGGGTTGAAAGGATGCCCAGAAGAATTATGCTGCCTCAAAGGTTTGGAAATCCTTGTTTTCTTTCTGCTCTAAGTTTCACAAATTATTAAAAGAGATTGTTAAAAATTAAAAAGCAGAGCTTGTAGCTGAAAACCACCTTCTTTGGAGATGCTGCAAGAATTCTAATAATGTAGCTGATGCATTCAAAACTATGTTCTTTTTTTGCAAAAGAAATAGCTTCTATGACGTGTGTGCATGTGATTATGAATAACATGAATGTTCTAAAATAAAAAATACTGTTGTAATACAGTGAGTGGTATGTCTTTTAAAATAATATCAGCAATGAATATTATTCATTTTGAGGAATTTCAGTCTATATCTGAATTCTCTAGAAATATCTTGAAAAATTCTAAGTAGCAAAGTAAGAAATGGAATATGATTTTCATGCCAAAACCAAGTTACAGTGGATTTTTCTTTGCAATTTCAGAACTGCTTGCCATAAATCTAAAAATTAAGCCTGCATTATAATATGGAGATAAATATAGTAAATTATTCTTGCCTATTTTCTATTTGCCATGTGTTTCATATACCTTATTATTAATGCTTATATATGTTGTAACTGATGTCTTTTATATTTCAGACTTTAATTACATTTAATTCTTTTTCTTTAAATAAAACCACATGTTATTTAACCTTACCTCAAAATCCCATGCTAGTTCAGGCATAATATTAATAAAAACTTGACTCATGATTTTAAATCATTGTTGGAAATGTGTGAATAATGAAACAACTAATAGCTTTAATTTCAATCCAGAAACTATGGTTAATGGCCTCCAAACAAGGTAGAACATGAGCCTCTTTTTAAAATTGACATCTGGTATTTGATTAAAGTTATAATTAATTGTGGTTTCTGGGCATCCTCTCTTAAATAACAAAAGAAACCTGATGGCACAGGCAGTGATTCTCTTCACTTTTCCTTGGTTATCGATTGAAGTTATCACTCCAATCCCAGTACCATCACAAAATTCTGCCACCCAACATTTGCTGTACCAAGAGCCCTTACTATAAACCCCGAAAGGGTCTGTGTGCACTATAGCTTTAATGAACAATTTTCTAAGGACCATGAGTAGTAGTTCCTTCAACTGAAAATCCAGCACTGCCTAATATCTACCATATTACATGCCAAGTAATAGCTTCAACCATAACAATACAAGAGCACACAATAGATACAAACTCAAGGTAAACCACACCAAACTTGATTGCAGGAAATACGACTTTAGCAACAGAGTGTCTGGAATACTCTACCTGACTCTATGGTTTCTTCCTCAAACCTCCAAAATTTTAACCTTAGACTGTCTACTATTGACCTCATCCTGTTTCTAAGAGGTCTGTAGGGGTTGTAGGCATCAATGTGCCTACCGTCACTGTCCTATTGTTTCTTTTTATTTTTCTTATATGTATCCATTTCATGTATTCATAACTATGTTTATACTTATACCTATTATCTTGTAAGCGATTGACAAATCAAATAAATAAAATAAATAAATAAAGTCTCTTCTAACTGGCATAAGCAACACCCTGGTTACTCCTGGCATTGATTCACCCCGCCGCCATTATAGTTTTGATTATTTTTTTATCTTTGATCATTTTTTATCCTACAGGAGTCAACCTGTCAACTGATCTCCTGACCATCAGCTGGCAAAAAAACAGCTTAACATCTAGAAGTCATCTGGATATGTGCAGCTACTAGATAAGTGCTATTGAACATCAGTAGTTTGAGAAAAGGAGTTCGGTACAGAAGTTGGAGACTTTTTAGGTGACCTGTACTATAGCATCTGCTGTTTGGATCAGTATTCCTCTTGATTCCCTGTGACGTGTTTATTTTGGTAAGTTTCCCCTGAAGCTCTTTGGTCCCTTGAAACTTTCCATGTTTTACTATTATGCCTGCTTTCAAGTTCAGACTGTTCAAACTTTTTATACTTCTACTGATGCAGTGAGAGCACAGAATCTGTGCACTGGTAATATAGATGTTATTTACTGTAGTATTCAATATTGTAACTTACATTGTATAATCGGTTACTGCTTTATATAAATGTTAGTTCCATTGCACCAAGATAACAGATTCTTTGCATTTTAATTTCATGGGTTAATAGGTTTTATAGGTTTAGTTATTTAGATTAGTTTCATAGACTCTATAATGTTCTATTTTGCTCATGTTGGTATTATTGCTTTATTCTATTTTATCTTGCAATATGTTGGTCATTAACCACAAGAAAGTCTTCCCTCCCCTCCCCTGCCTCTCTCTTTCTCTCTTTCTCTTTCCCAGCTCTTTTAGAAGCAATATCACACTGCTACTTCACAGACATCTTGTGAGCAACTATAATTCCAAAATCCTTCTCACATAATAGTCCCAAACCAGGTTTCTTCCCTGAAATGTCTGTTACTTTTTTCTAAGCAAAGTAATTTTGCATTTATTTTTATAAACATTCATTCAGTAACTTTCAGTCCACTTTTCTAACACAAGATCATTTTTAAATGTCTCTGCTTCCTAGAACTTTATCTCAACTTCAGATTGAATAACATACCTCTTCAGCAAACCAAGATTATGCAAAACGAGTGACAATGCAAATTCTATCCTTACATACTTATGTTCCAATGTTTTTCTACAGTTTTTCAACCAGCGTGGTGTATATTGTCCTCTCTATGCTCACCCCCACAATTAGTTATAGTGTTTCTTCTAGTTCTTCATCTAAATTACCAATGAACAAGCATTAGAATACTGAGCCCACAATTAAACCTACTTAATAGACATCACTTTAGTAAAGAAGTACTGAGAAGCACAGTTTGAACAAGTTGTGGAGTTCGTACTAATAAACTTATAAATTGTAATTCTGGGTTGGGTTGATTAAAGAGCTGCAAAAACTGTTCTAGATAAAAACTATTCTAGATAAAAAAAGAAACGAAGGACTAGAAGTGACATGATAGCAGTATTCCAGTATTTAAAGAGCTGCCACAAAGAAGAGGGGGACAACTTATTTTCGAAAGCACCAGAAAGCAAGACAAGAAACAGTGGATGAAAACTAATCCAGGAGAGAAGCAACCTGGAATTAAGGAGAAACTTCCTGACAGGACAATGGACCAGTGGAACAGCTTGCCTTCAGAAGTGTAGGTGTTTCATCACTGGGAGGTTTTAAGAAAAGACAGGACAGCCACCTGTCTGAAACAGTATATGGTCTCCTGCTTGAGCAACAGAGTTAGATTAGAAGACCGCCAAGGTCCCTTCCAGCTGTATTCTGATTGATCTTATTCAACTTTTCTTAGTTAATGGGCTTATCTTTTGATGAAGCATTTCTTTCCAGCTCAACCATAAACAAATTACAAAGCGAATGACTACTAGGGTAATTCCATAGTTACTGTATCCCTATGTTAATATTTTGTCTGTATTATTGAGTGCCATAGTTGAAAATTGTGGCATTTGCTCAGAAAGTATCACGTTAAGAGGCACAGTGGTAAGATCAAATATGATATGTACCAAAACAGAAGGCACAAAATAACAAAGACATAATACCACTGAGTTAATTTGTGATTTAAAGCTTAATTCTTATGTTTCTATCAAAGTAAAATCCTGTTGTTGTTGTTCAACTAGTTCTTCAAAATTGCTCAGTGGAATCGAAATTTTGGGGAATAATTTTTGGAGAAGCTAAACCCCAAACATTTTATTTGTTAATCTTTCAGCACTGGTATAGTGTTTATTTTCTTTTATTTTGAATATACCAGAAAAACTTTTTAAATCTGATTGGTTTTGTTTTTCCTAGCACTCTTCACTAAAGTTTTCATACAAATTACAAATAATGTCAACATCATTTCAAGAAACATTTTTACATAGTACTGTAATCTATTCTTCTATCTTCTGTAAGCATCCCTTTTTATTTTCAGATATTAGTTTTCTGTATAACCACATTATGTTATTCTGCTTTCCCTTTTATTTTCTCAATGGAATGTCTTACAATTCTGCTTTCAGTTTTTCTTTACTTGAAATTCACAGGCATTCTGGGCTCAATCTCTTATTAGATTTTCCCCCATGGGATCTGATTTATAATTGCTCTGGGTTTATCAGTGTCTGATTTCTTGAGGTTCTGCATATCACTATATTCAGCTTTAGTTCCTCTTAACATAAAACATTCAAACATTATGTGTCATTTCTCCCCTCAAACCCAATACTCACTTTCTCCATATTGTCTCCTGTCTTTCCCATAGATTGGGTCAAGTAAAACATAGTTGATGTTTTAGTGCCTTCCATTACCTTGTGAAAAATAAATTTGTTAGTAAGACAGGACTGAAACATTCTGAAATGAATTTGAGAGGCATGCACTTACAAAAAATGTCAGGATAATTATATTCCCCCATGACAACTAATTTATGCCCCTTTAGAATATCTGTAGATTGTTTTAGATAACACCATCTGCATCTTCTCTTCGAATGGTCATTGATACAAATTATTGTGTTGGTTGGTCACAATAATTTTAACCCAGATGGTGTCAAAAGGACCATTAAGTTCATTCCTTTTAGATTTCTGTACTTTGAGAAATTTTAACATACAGTACAATCCCTCCTTTCTTTCTATTATTTTTTCTACTTTTCTATCAAAATTTGCCATCATGCTTCTAGGTCTCAATCAGTGACATCTGCTCACCATGATAATGCCAAAATGATAATCTAGAAATGTCATCTTACAAATAATTTTCTTACATGCCTATGTCCTATGTCTGATAAAAGTACAGGTGAAACTCAAAAATTAGAATATCGTGCAAAAGTTCATTTATTTCAATAATGCAACTTAAAAGGTGAAACTAATATATGAGATAGACTCACTACATGCAAAGAAAGATAGTTCAAGCCATGATTTGTCATAATTGTGATGATTATGGCTTGCAGCTCATGAAAACCCAAATCCACAATCTCAGAAAATTAGAATATTGTGAAAAGGTGCAATATTCTAGGCTCAAAGTGTCCCACTCTAATCAGCTAATTAAGCCATAACACCTGCAAAGGGTTCGTGAGCCTTTGAATGGCCTCTCAGTCTGGTTGAGTAGGAATCACAATCATGGGGAAAGACTGCTGACCTGACAGTTGTGCAGAGAACCATCACTGACACCCTCCATAAGGAAGGAAAGCCTCAAAAGGTAATTGCAAAAGAAGTTGGATGTTCCCAAAGTGCTGTATCAAAGCACATTAATAGAAAGTTATGTGGAAGGGAAAAGAATGGAAGAAAAAGGTGCACAAGTAGCAGGGATGACTGCAGCCTGGAGAGGATTGTCAGGAAAAGGCCATTCAAAAGTGTTGGGGACTTTCACAAGGAGTGGACTGAGGCAGGAGTCAGTGCATCAAGAGCCACCACACAGAGACAGATCCTGGACATGGGCTTCAAATGTTGTATTCCTCTTGTCAAGCTGCTCCTGAACAACAAATAATGTCAGAAGCGTCTTACCTGGGTTAAAGAAAAACAGACCTGGTCTGTTGCTCAGTGGTCCAAAGTCCTCTTTTCTGATGAGAGCAACTTTTGCATGTCATTTGGAAACCAAGGACCCAGAGTCTGGAGGAAGAATGGAGAGGCACACTGCAAGATGCTTGAATTCCAGTGTGAAGTTTCCACAGTCTGTATTGATTTGGGGAGCTATGTCATCTACTGGTGTTGGTCCACTGTGCTTCATTAAGTCCAGGATCAATGTAGCCATCTACCAGGAGATTTTGGAGCACTTCATGCTTCCTTCCACAGACAAGCTTTATGGGGATGCTGACTTCATTTTCCAGCAGGACTTGGCACCTGCCCACACTGCCAAAAGCACCAAAACCTGGTTCAATGACCATGGGTTTACTGTGCTTGATTGGCCAGAAAACTCGCCTGACCTGAACCCCATAGAGAATCTATGGGGCATTAAGAGAAAGATGAGAGACATGAGACCGAACAATGCAGAAGAGCTGAAGGCCGCTATTGAAGCATCCTGATCTTCCATAACACCTCAGCAGTGCCACAGACTGATAGCTTCCATGCCATGCAGCATTAAGGCAGTAATTGCTGCAAAAGGGGCCCAAACCAAGTACTGAGTACATATGCATGCTTATACTTTTCAGAGGTCCAATATTGTTCTATGTACAATCCTTGTTTTATTGATTGCATGTAATATTCTAATTTTCTGAGATTGTGGATTTGGGGTATTCATGAGCTGTAAGCCATAATCATCACAATTACAACAAATCACGGCTTGAACTATCTTGCTTTGCATGTAATGAGTCTATCTCATATATTAGTTTCACCTTTTAAGTTGCATTACTGAAATAAATGAACTTTTGCACAATATTCTAATTTTTCAAGTTTCACCTGTACATGGATCGGACCATGAGTGTGATGACATCCTATGTTATCATTTATCCCCTCTTCACCACCCCTTGCAGACAAACAAGTTTTCTATTACAGGATTCAATCTGGGTCAGTCACTGGGACCAGAGGTTTTGTCTTTGGGACTCCTATCAACAGGAGTGCTGATTTATCATCAGCCTATCCAGTACTTAGAAGGCGAGCTGGGCAGCAGAAGCAAATGACAGCTAATGACTTAAAAGCCAGCCATCAACACACCCCAATCAAAATCTAAAAAGCCGCTTACAACAGGCGCTATAAATAACACACATATAGTAAGAGCGCACACTCTGCTACAAAAAGTTCCCTGAGGTCCCAATAACTGATCCAGATTGGATCCTGCAACATTATTTGGGGACATGTATATTAGCTTTCATTCAGAACTTTTCTATTATTGTATTACTCTTTTTGCTTTCTTGTGAGATGAGCTTTAGCTTATCTTGCTAATTGTTTATTGTCCAATGTCTCTCTGGGCCCCATTTGAAAAATAGTGCAAGCATTGTGATCCTTGTTCAGGAAAAGATATCTTATCTAAATTATTTAAACATATATGAAAAAAAAATCAGGCTTAAATACAGTTTTGATACTTTTACCCATGGAAAGCTCATATTGCAAGATAGTTCATTAGATGCCATTGAGTTAAGCTCAACTCAACACTTGGTATCTGCAAGGATATGAGTCTCTATGTAGTAACAACTTGTAGCTCTGCCAAGGACATCAGAATGTCTTGGATATCCATTCTATTTCCTTCAGTCTTGCCAAGCAGAAATTGTTTTTTCCATCATCCATTCACATCACATTCCCAAAGTATATGAGTTACTTTTTAGTGATCATTCCCTTATGTTTGGCAGATAAATATGTAGGTAATAATACTGACATTTTTCCCCATTGAGAACAAGTGTGCTCTTTTTTTCAATCATCTAGGAATAGCAACTAGCCACAAAGTTCTCATAATGAATTTACAGAGAAAATGACAGCCCAATTTTATTCCCTTCACCATTTTGTTTTTCTTTAACTGTGTGGCAGAAAAAAATTGACCCAACCATAAAACATTGGTCATGTTCCATAGGTAAGAAATGAATCACTAGAGGAAAATGCAAGAGATAGACTAAATTCATAATTAAAAGACAATTTCATTTCACAGAATACAAAATGACAGTATACTGCTGACACTAACAAGATCTGAAGAGCATGAAGCTGTTATTAATAAGGCAGCAGTAGAGCAGTAGCTGCAGACCATATCTTTCAGAAAACTGAAGAAAACCTTCCTAGAAAGTCAATGTTCAGTTACAGGATTGTAAAATACATTTAATAATGATATTTTGTGCTTCCCAAGTACCTTTTATTGCATTTGAAAGATTTTGGGAGAGAACTATCACACAGATCAAACTCAGATCTGTCTAATTTATGGCTATTTCTATAGTATCATAGCTCTAGCTAAAACTGCAAGGTTGAATGAACTGCTATATGACATTGAACTGGGGAAAAACAGATTTTTTTACCTCATCTGCAACAGATATGACAAGGAGAATATTCCTATCAACCTCATGGGTGACCTTCCATCATACACAACTGTACAATATTAAACACTTCAATGTAACAAGCTCAATCTATATAGAACAATTCTGAACTTTTAAAAGGAAGCAATGCATTCTTGAAAAAATACTAACCTTCTTGTTCATAGTAAACTAGGATGTAAGAAATGATATTTATTAAGAGATGCTCAGATAAGGTTTCTGCCTACAATGAGTGGCTCTGTTTCAGGAAATAGAACATATTCTAACAAGTATATTTGCTCATAAACCTTTATAAATTACATTCCACTTCAAATGAAAGTCGTAGTTTATAGTCAATAAACACACAGAGAAAGAGATACAAATACACACATACAAATAGCTGTTTTGAGAAAGGATTGGGTGAGAAGAGAAGGCAGGAAGCTGCCATAACACTATTTGCTTCATAAAATGTAGCACGGATAGCATGCAAAGCACAGCTCCTGGAAGTTTTTCAAAACCTTTATCAACAGTAGATGTAGGAAAAGATTGTATTTTCTTCTGCTTCATGAACTTGTGTGTGTGCGCATCTCTGTCCTGTTATGTTAGGTTTGTGGGAAATAAAATATATAAAGAGGGTTAGAACTGAATCTGTACACCAGCATAGTAATGCTCAAAGGTGTTTTTTGTTCAAAAGGCAACTTGACTGTGGGTTTTTCCTTGAGGAAAAAGAAGAAAATATTTCTTTGTTTTGCTTCTCATCCAAGAAGCTTCATTAGTTCTGGTGGTGGAGAGATGGAAGGATAGGTTCTAATGGGAGTGTGTAAGAGATAGAAGGATAGTATTTCTTTGCAGTCATCTGGTCATTAGGACTCTCTGAGAGTTGTTGAGGCCACTTGGGGGTTTATCTGTGCCTTCAGGGTCACCTGAATCAGGGGACTATTGGTTGTGGAATCTTCTTGGAACTGAAGCAAGGGTTCAATTGAAAATTGGAGATAGGTGGCATCTTATTCCTCATCCCCTGTTGAGGAAGGGTGCTCAATTCTAACATAGATGGATTGTTTTACCCCTCTTTCAAACCAATGGTCCTCTCTATCCAAAATTCCATTGGGTTGGAAATTAAAAAACAAATCTGCTTCCTGCCTCCATTTTCAGCATCATGTACACTCATTCGGGCTACTGAATTCTAGTGTAAAATCAAGGGAAGCACAAAAAGGTCAAAAGAAGAACCAGTCACACAGTCTCATTTCTGCACCAGATTAATTAATTATACTCATTCAAATATCTTTGGCAGTTAAGACTGAAGCCAGTATCAGCAGCTCAGTGAGGTAGGTTAGATTATTACTGAGAGAACAGCCAATGATATGTCAACAACACCTCATGATCAACTGATCTGCTTACTGAAACTATCATTCTTGGTTTTTGTTTTCAAGCTGGAGGAGATATTTTTTAATCCTAACTTATCAACAATATAAAAATATGTAGACAATGGAAGCAGTCCTTAGATCAGCCTAGAGCTGGAATTAAAATGACTCCAAAATTGTTCATATTCTAATCGATTCTGATATTGAATGTGCACAAGATACTGAATAAGAAGCTATATTGATTCTAAGGCAGTTCTATAAAAAAGCAGATTTTTGAACATCAAATGAGGGATTTCTTTTTCCATTTGAATTCCTAGAAAATTTTAGGAGTAGGCTATATTAGCTCCATTTCTGATAAAGATTTTCCTCCCACAGTTTATACAGGTCCTCCTATCAGAAATGACAGCTTGTATTCCAATTATGCCTATGTATTTATTTCTTATGAGAGACATAACTAATTAGGTAGTTAGTAACAAAACTATCACAAGCTTTTTTAATCTTCCCAGACTAATGAGTTCTATACATTTCACCAATTATCTGCATGATGTATTATAGTATCTTGATATCAGTACATGTCATCTAGTACATTACTGAAGTTAAACCAAGTAAATGGGAGTTTGAGGTAGCCTTCATCCTTCTATTTCATTAGGTAATTTTTCCTCAGTCAGTGGTCATTGGGTAAATTCAGTCTTTGGACTGAAGCCCAGAATTTTCAGTTCCAATCCTTTAAAGAAAAGGCTGCTAAAATAGTTTGTAATGTTATTTATTTGGCAAGACTTTTAAGTAATTAGTTTGAGCAATCTCATTATTCAGCACAACTCTTCCCCTTCTTAGTTATTATCCTAACTAGCAATTTCTCTGTTTATTTTCTCATTCATAATAATTGGGCCAGCACATAATATGACTATTCAAACTGACCTGATACTTACTGCAATCTGTTAATGTCTCTTCTCAGAGAGTCACTGGTAGAAAATGAGAAATGTGGATCTGAAAATACGTCTATTAAGAAGTACTAAAATAATTCTCACTTATTAATGGCTTCCTTTTAACATCCCAATTAGCTTGCCTATGGGCAATTGTTTTTTTATAGGTCTAGTAGAGTTGTAAGCTAGACTGGGAAATCAAAACATATCCTGAAAAAAGGCAAATGATCTACTTGCCAAAAGAAACCACATTCATACAATTATGAACTCAACTGAGAGCTTTCACCTTTTGATTCATTCAAAAAGATGGGCTTTGATGCCTTTTGGAATAAAAGCCCAAAGCCGATTTTGTGAAGCCATCATGATCAGTTGCAACTGATTGTGGAGCTAATATAACCATTAACATTTAACTGTAAAATCATATAAGTAACTTTAACACCAATTATCAGGAAGTAAATTCAGTTAACTAACTTCTAACTTACATATAAAAGATTGAACTTCAACTATTGTTCTTTAAAAGCAACTGTATTTGCTTTGTGACTAGAAAAGGATGTTTTAATTGTTACCAAACTTTTCATCTATTGTTGAATAAACATTTTGTCCAGCAATAGATATAATTGTAGCCAAATACATTAATGTTGCAATTTCTTCCTTTCTCTTCCCTCGGTTTACAGCCATTTGTTTAATGACCAAAGTTACAACAGCACTGAAAGAAGTGAATTATCACTGTTTGTCACACTTATGACTTTTGCAGCATCCCTGTGGTCATGTGATCAATATTTGGATGCTTGACAACTGCCATGTACTTAATGATGGTTGCAGTGTCCCGGGGTCATGTGATCCGCTTTTGCAACCTTCTGACAAGCAAAGTCATTGGGGAAGCCATATTCACTTAACTATGTTATTAACTTAATAATTGCAGTGATTCCCTCGACAGCTGTGGCAAGAAAGGTTGTAAAATTAGCAGAAAACTCAACAACTCTTAGATCGTGGGGTAAAGGAAGACAGGACGAATAGATCAGTTAAACACTTTATTTTATGTCCACAGGAACTAAAGCACTCAAGCCATGGCAGCCCCTTTTACAGTGGAGCTGTCCAAGGCTTTAGCCAGTGAGGGCTGTTTAATTTCCTGCTTTCGCAGATCAACCAATCACAGGTAAGTATGCTAATATCTTACAACAACTGTAATGCTTAACAATGGAAATTTTGGGTTCAGTTGTACTCATAAGTTGATGTCTACCTGTAGTATATTCACTATATTTCAGAACAGTTTCCATAATGGCTCACCATATCCTAAATTAACATATATCTTTCATTTAAAAAACATTTGCCATATACATTTGCCATTTGAATTTTAAAAAATTATCAGTCACTGTTAAATATACTATGTACTGGAATTTGATATGATATATAGAATCTTTCCGGTTTGAAAAAAAATGTAAACTATGGTTTTACAAAGGCTGTTTTATTTTACATATCATGTTATAAAATTATCTTGTAAAAGGTAACAAAACTATTGTGTCAAAATGTGCCTTTTGATTTTTCCAAAGTTTTTTTTTCCCCCATTGAAGTAGCTTTGGCTTCCTACGTCATTCTTTGGAAGTTTTATAGCTTCTTTAGAATATCTTTGGGTGGCATTTTAGAAATTTATTGTTGGGAAGCAGGTCTAGACTAGATTAGACTAGAATTATTTATTGGATGCACACAATGTATTCTACAATTTGAGATAATCATAATCATAAAATACAATCATCATAAATCATAGATATAACCCTCAGTGATAGTCATAGGATACTAAAGCAATCAACATAAATCATGAGATACAAGTTACAGTCATAAGAATCTAAGTAAATAGGTAATAGATGAGATGGATAATAAGTAACACAGCCCTATTAGGTGGTTTGACATCTAAGGGCATAAACAGTGTTGTGGGAAATAGTTGTTTAATACAGTGAGGGGGGGTCTGTCTTTGTGTCTGGTTGTTTTGACATGCAATGCCCTATAACGTTGTCTTCAGGGAAGAAGCTGAAACAGTTTATGTCCAGGATTTGAAGATGAGCTATTCTTGATATTTTCCAATGTGCAACAATTAACTTATTTATTGGGATGTGCTGTGCTTCGGCTTAAAAGCCTGAAAGGTGCTTTGGAGAAGATGCAAATGCTGTACTTGTCAGCACTCCTTAGAGAAGCTGCATCTTTTCCTGAGTCTCATACCATCATACCAGCTGCACAATGCCAAGAAAATAACAATTGAGTTAAAGAGGCACTGAGAATGCACCTATTGTATATCTATTCTGAAGAACCTTTCTGACTTTGGATCTGAAGTGCATAATATCCCTGTTTATTCACCATATAATATGCATCTAAACAGAAAGTGATGTCTCGCTTCTGCATTGCTCTCTCTCTTACAAAATCACAAAGAAGGGGGGAAGGAACCCAATCCCACACATATTAAGATGTTCACAAAGCTTTAAGGAGATATTCCCAGTTTATGAACATATGATCAAATTTCCCCACTGAAAATTCATCAACCAATGTTTAGTTTAGTTTAGTTTAGTTGGACTTATAAGCCACCCTCTCTCCCGAAGGACTCAGGGCGGCGTACATAAAAGACAGAAAGTACAAAAGTTAAAAGAAATTTAAAAGATATTAAATTATGCCAAATAAACGATCAGATTAAAAACCCCGATCCCCCATCAGTCCAGGCCGGATTGCAAAAATAGCCATGTTTTGAGGTCGCGGCGGAAGGAGTGGAGATCAGGGGCCAAGCGCAACTCAAGGGGTAGTTGGTTACAGAGGGTGGGTGCCCCCACAGAGAAGGCCCTACCCCTAGGGGCCGCCAGCCTACACTGCTTAGCTGATGGTATCCCCAGGAGGCCCTGTCTGTGGGAGCGCACAGAGTGATTGGTGTTTGTCAGCGGAAGCAGACATTCTTGCAAGTACCCCAGACCCAAGCCATACAGGGCTTTGTAAGTTGTTACCAAAACCTTGAATCTCACACGGAGGGCAAGCAGCAACCAATGCAAGTTGCGCAGGAGGGGTGTAATATGGGAGAATCGGGACGCTCCCATCACTACCCGCGCGACTGCATTTTGCATCAGCTGAAGTCTCCGTATGAGATGTAGGGGCAGCCCCATATAGAGAGCATTGCAGTAGTCAAGACTAGAGGTGATGAGCACCTGAGTGACCATGCGCAGCACATCTCGGTCCAGGTATGGGCGGAGCTGGCGTACCAGCCGAACCTGTGCAAATGCCCCCCTGGTGACGGCTCCCACCTGCTCCTCCATACTGAGCTGTACATCCAGAAGGACGCCCAGGTTATGCACCCTATCCACAGGGGACAACACCTCTCCCCTATGGATTTTATTTATTTATTTATTTATATTTGGACTTGTATGCCACCCCATCTCCGAAGACTCGGGGCAGGTCACAACTAAAAACCAGACAATCAACAATAAATTACTTAAAAGAAAATTAAATAATCTCAAGCCCAATATATTATAACATTAAAAATTAGAATTTAAAATTGGAATCTCCTGGATTATCTGAGATGATGATATACACAGCCACTCAGTCTTGTTCGGGTTGAGACGGAGCCTGTTCACTCCCATCCAGTCCCGCACCGCCTCCAGGCAATGGGCCATCATGGGGAGGGCATTCTGAGGTGGTTTGAGGTGGAGATGAAAAGCTGGGTATCTTCAGCATACTGGTGATACCTCACCCCAAAACTACGGATGATCTCACCCAGTGGCTTCATATAGATGTTGAACAGGAGGGGAGAAAGGACTGAAAGTACCCCACAAGTGAGGGGCCGAGGGGATGACTGCTCCCCCCCTGCCAACACCGACTGTGTCCGACCCAAGAGGTAGGATGAGAACCACCGCAGTAGGGTGCCCCCCACTCCCAACCCCCCAAGCCGGCGCAGTAGGATACCAATGTAGCAGATAAAATTAGTTATGGCACAGTACTTTGTAGATTCAGTGAGGGAAGGTTTTAGCTCTGTTATCCAAAGCACTTATCCATTTTTAAATGTTGCTTCCATATATGGAGAGCATATCTACAGGCTGGTTGAATGATACGATCGTTGTCTCTCATTGACATGTCTTATTTGGGTCTGTCAAAGTTCTTTCTGTTCTTTTGCTTCAAGACCAAGCTTTGCTAATGCCTTAGCCCGGCACTCCATCAAAAGCAATACAATAATGAGAGGCTTGTTCCTGGGGGAGCAAAACATTGCCAAGCAGTTGTGCAAGTCCACCTAGAACTCAATAAAACCTAGTGATCTCATATGTCAAATTACATCTTTTTTTAAAGGTAAAGCAGGAGACATTGCCTGGAAACTCAGACAAGAATTTGAAACAGTTCATTTTTACATAGATTTTTTTTTAAAAAGAATAATGTATTGTTAAATTGGAATTTGATACAGTCTGCATCAGTTCAGCGTAACTGAGATTCCTTGTTGGACAATTTTAGATGCTCTGTTCTCCATTGCTATATCTGCTTTAAAAGGGAAGCAGGAAAATATTTCAAAAATGCACTGTGCTAAAATCAATAAAATATATCATAAATCATGGTATAAAGTATTCCATCCCTTCTATTTTCATACCATTCTGAAAGCCCCCCCCCAAAAAAAATATTCCTGAAGCAGCTACAACAAACAAATCTTTCTCAAACCTCAAAAGGTTTGGTATTCACTTGCCTTCAGATCTCAAAACCAGACATTTGAATCAAATTTTGCCTTCCTCACATCTCAGATTGGAATCAAATCAGATCTGAGTTTCATAGGATTAATATTAAGCTCACATCAAAACCCTTTCAACTTTCCACCATAGGGGATTTTTTTTTCCTGCTTTTGTCCCTTATTTTCAAAGTACTCTCAAATTTCTTTACAATATCTTTGGATGGTATTTTGAAGCCTTTTTTAAGTCTGATAAAATGTTGGATGGTGCTGATGTTGTTTTTACATTACCCAATTTTACACTGACCTGGTCTGTTCACGCTTCCTAATCTGAGAAATCCCCGTGAGAAAATATCTCTCAACATGTTATTCTTTTGGAGGTAATTGAGGGATGGGAAGGCAGCAGGACTGCAGATTAGAGTTATTATAAAATGAAAGACAAGACAATTACAAACACCCCTCATCCCTCTGGTTGCCAATATAAATTTAAAGCATTCCAACTGCATATTTCTTCTTGAATAAACATACAAAAGACCATCACTCATAATTAAGCTTAAGTTCATATCCTTATTTAAGTATTGATTTCATGTGACTAAGAACATGAAATCAGGTGAAGACAGCACCTCCTTCAATACCCATCCTACGGTCTAATTTCCATGCCCTCTAGAAAGCTCTGCATAGAGGAGTTGCTTCATTTGTTCTGTCTCCCCTCATGAAATGAAATCCCAATCACAGATGCAGGGTCTCATATGCTGGAAATCTCCAGTTCTTTAAAGAGCTTCTGAACTTCATCAAATTTTTGAGGGAAGCACCTCTTCAAAAACATTGCTGCAGAACAACACCTCCCCTGTAGGCAGCAGAGCTGGCTAACAACAGCTTCTGAATATCCACAGAATAGCAATAGCAACAGCACTTAAGACTTAAATACCACTTCACAGTGCTTCACAGCCCTCTCTAAGTGGTTTACAAAGTCATCAGATTGCCCCCAACAATCTGGGTCCCCATTTTACCAACCTCGGAAGGATGGGTCAACCTTGAGCCGATCAGGATCAAACTCTTGGCACTGAGTTGAATTAGCATGCAATACTGCATTCTAACCATCATGCCACCAGAGTGCTTAGATGCTACTGTTAACGAGGCAAATGGGCCAAGCAAGGCAGATCACAGAAGATCTTTGTGATGTAGGAAGAGAGCCTTCTCTGCCATCGTCTCTGCTCTGTGGAATATTCTCCACACTCTCTCCTGGCTTTCCAAAAAGGGGTTAAAACATGATTCTGCACACATTTGTGGGGTTGGTTAGTGCCATGGCAGCTCTCCCTTTGCCTTTCTCAACTAAATTTTAACATGGTTTAAATATTCTTGCCACCTAAAAGTTATTTTTAATTTTAATTCTAAAATTTAATTCTAACATTTTTATCTACTGTTTTATATTTTGATGTTTTATTGTACACCTCTGCCCGAGTCCCTCTTTGAGGGAGATGGGCAGTTCAGAAATGTAAAAAATAAAAATAATACATAAATAAATCCCAAAATTACCACTTTGAGCATGGAGTATCTCTATGGAGATACTGTTGAAATGATACCAATACAAAAATACTGTTTTATTCACTGAGAATATTTGGAAATCAAAAGCATAATTATAAAATGAAAGTCAATTTGGTGTAGAGATTAAGGCATCAGACTAGAAATCAGGAGACCATGAGATCTAATCCCACTTTAGGTACAAAGCCAGCTAGGTGACCTTGGACCAGACTCTTTCTCAGTCCTGGAAAATGGCAATTTTTTTCTGAAATTTGACTGGCAGTCAAGAGTGACATGAAGCTACACACACATACTGGACAGTGGTGGGATTAAAACAAAATTTACTACCGGTTTTGTGGGCATGGCTTGGTGGGCGTGGTATGGCTTGGTGGGCATGGCTTGGTGGGCATGGCAGGGGAAGGATACTGTAAAATCCCCATTCTGTACCCACCCCACTAACCTGCTTTCCAGCTCTGTTTTCCTGTGCAGATGGGGCTGGGCCAGTCAGAGGTGGTATTTGCTGGTTCTCTGAACTAGTCAAAATTTCCACTACCGGTTCTCCAGAACTGGTCAGAACTTGCTGAATAACACCTCTCATACTGGAAATTAGAGGAACCATTATGTTATGAAATTACAGAAGCTTTCAGTAAGGCTCCACCAATATAAGAAAGTTAATATTTTACTGAATGTTTGTGATAGGCTAGATTATCATATGCATAAAACACATTATACCCTACCAATGAACCAAATCACAGTGATCTCTAAAAAGACATCATCATCATAATAACATAGAGATTGAAATTTCCCTATATTTTTTTCCTCTTTGGATAAAGCATTACCTGTAAAATACTTTCGTATAGAGTACATTCATCTTTATCTGTTCTATCAGGCTCAATTAGTATATTCCTTCCAAGATGAATGCTGCACAGACTTCAGATAAGTCTACCTTATTACTGCAAAGGGCACATACACTTATTCCACAAAGCTAATTAAGGATTATTTCAAGGGTGGAAAAAAATCTGTACAGTTTTTTTAAAAATGGAAAAGTTAGGAGTGAGAAAGCTGTATTTATCTCTGCTATTCAGATGTGGACAGATTTTTTTTTAATTTGCAAGGTGAATTATCTCCAAAGTGCAATATCAAGGTTTATTGCACTTAAAATGCATGAATAAAGCTATTACTTTAAGAACAAGCATTTGATTGATTTTTGAAAGCCAAAATTTGGACATTTCTATTAGCACAATAGTTATAATACCCAATATACAGAGGATAATTCCCAAAAAACTCAGCACTCATCTTTAGACTCAAATGACTCTTAAGGTTCTTTCTGTCTTCAAAATCTGGAAAAGAACCTCACGTAACTAAAATTATTTGAACAGTTGGAATTATTCATAACTATTGTGCATGTTGTTATACATATGCATGCAATTATAAACTGGGAAAGTTTCATTGGAGTATTGAGAAACAATACCTCATTTCATTACAAGTTGGGCAGCAAATAAATTCAATAATTAAATAAATCTTCATTCTTCCCCTGTGCTCCATATTTCAACTTGGGGTGATGCCTGTGTAAGGTTCTTAGCAAAAAAAGTGGGGGGGGGGCAGGGAATAGTTGATAGTGACTTCTTTGGGAATGTTCTGTTCTGTTCTGGGTTTTGTATTAATGTAGCTTATAGCCCTGGGTTCCTATGCAGGTACTTCCCAGATCTGACCCTGTTTTGCTTCCTTTCTTTTCTTTTCTTTCCTTTTCTTTTCTTTTCTTTTCTTTTCTCTTCTTACAGACCCTCAGCCCTCCAACATCTACCATGTACTACTGTCTGGGATCAAATGGCGGCCCACAGGCTTTCATACTGAAAAGTGAAAACAACAGTACCCATAGGAATGAATATGAGGCACATTAAATGTTGTCAGAGGCATAATAAAAATGTAAGGAAGTAAGTAAATAGTTTATTGAATAAGTCTCCAGTTCGTTTCAAGTCTAATTAAAATTAATAGAAAGGGTCTCTTGAGTATTACTTGTTATTTGTTTATATAATTCAAATGGGGGGAATATTCTTTCAAGCAACAGGCTGTAAAACACAGATAAATATGTCTTGTTGGATTTCTGAACATGCCTCTTCTAGAAGATTTTTGTAATTAGGCTAATGGCTTCCTGAAATTAGACCAAGAGTTACATATATTGGCCAGATTTATTCTAAATAGTAATAATTCTATGTAATAATAATAACCATTTAATATTGTGCAGCTTTGCTTTTGAAGGAAAAGTAGTGTTATGGCTTGCCTTCAGAAGTTGTGGATGCTCCTTTACCGAAGGCTTTTAAGAAAAGATTGGACAGCCATTTGCTTGAAATGGTATATAAGGTTTCCTGTCTGAGCAGGGGTTGGACTAGAAGACCTCTAATGTCCCCTTCAACTCTGTTATTCTGTTATGATTTGCAGCTTGGAGTTTGTGCAAGTACCACCTGCTAGAAATATCTTAAAGAAATTGAATATTTTCCTCAGCTTCCACCATGCCTTCCATTGCTACTGCATAATCTTAACAATATATTCATATTTGGTGTTTCGGGCAGATACTATATACATAATTCCAAATCACATTTCTTCCTTTGAATTTCAACTACTGTGCAACTCTAAGAACAACAACAATAATTCAATTATATTGCTGCCAACATTATTCCATCTCATGGCACTTACAAATAATGAAATACAGAAACTCTTTAAAATACAATTAAACCTTAGTTAAAGCTACATAAAGCAATAATAACATCCATAATTAGTGCCATGCAAAATCTGAATTAAGAATTACATTTGATAACTTTGTAAGAGTGACAGAATAGACATTATATATATAAACAAATGCCATTATGAATATCTCAAAGACTACTTGGAGAAGTCTCTACAGCAGAATGAATGCTAACTAGAAACAAATTTAGCTAGCATCCTCTTTCTGTGATGGAGCTACAGGAGCAGGTCCCTGGGAGATACTGTTTATCTATTTTCCCAGTACTTTCTGGCCTGTATATGTGATGCAGCAATATTATATGGAAACAAATTGCTCCAGAAAGTGCTGGAGAAGGTGAAGTCATCTCTGCCAAGAACCCAATGGTATTTTAAATGTACCTGTTTTTAAAGGTTAATGTATGTTTGAAGAAACCCCTACCCACTATAGATATATAAATACTTGACCTGTTTCATTTTTTGTATCATTTTTAACAATTCATAGATATGAGACAGCAAAAACAGATAAATAAAATTAAAAGAATTTATAAGAATGAGCTCAATCATCATTTCAGGAACAGTGTATTTCAACAACTTGAGAATAACACAGGCAAAGTTTCTTTCCATGTATGTATGCACTGTATGTATGTATAAAACCTCTACCTCACCACAATCATACAATATACATGGAATATAAGACCAGTTAAAATATCCACAGTGTGTTTAAAATCAGCCATAATCAGCATAGGACCCATGTAGTGACTGTCAGAAAAACCATAAACAAGAGATAACATTTTTGTAAAATTATTGTGTAAATTGAAAGTAAAGAAATAAAAAATAATAAAAGATGATGTCATGACAAACTGAAGAGATTCCCTCAAAAATAGTTCACACTTTGACATTTTCCAAACATACAGCGCATATGAATTATTAGGTGTGTTAGAACCGACATTCATTCCAACCCTTTGAACAATCATTCTTGAAGTGAATCAGTTACATCTTGAGATTTAAGTCATCATTTTTAATTGTAATGAAATAGGAGGACCTACTTTAAATTTAATGCATAATATAACTCTTCCAAGGCTTCAGTTCAGCTGTTGTATTAATTTTGCTAGTCCCTAGGATAAACCTGCAATTTCTGCATAACAAAACTGTTAAGATATCTGATTAGGCCAATGTAATGATGCTTGATCCTAATCAGTTGCTTCATGCTTAACTTAGGAAGTTTTTTTTCCCCTTGGGGTCAAATTCCACCGAATAATGTTAATTATTTGGACTACACATTGAGAGTAATTTTACAGGTTGCTTCTTATGTGCAAATAAAATCCTTTTCTTTTCTATATATTTAGACTAATTATTTCCAACTGACCTTGTAACTAGTATAATATAACCACAATTTTGCATGAACTGAATCTGCTGATAAAAGATGTGAACCTGGAAATCACAAAAGCATATATTGCAGAAAAAACTCATTTTGTCTCTGCCTAAAAGGTATTTTTCCTCCTGTGCAAAATACCTTTAGGAGACAACAGTTTGCAATGGAGAACAGATGAGAATGGAATAAATGTTTAACCCTTTCCTATCTTAAATAAGATGACGCTATGTTGTGGATGATTTTCTTTTATATTGTTGTATTTTGGGATTGTTCATTTCTGACTCATGCTTTGGGGGAATAGATTTCTGACTCATGGTTTGGGGGAATAAATTTATTTGACCCTGTCTTTATTATTTTATATCAAATATATCAAATACACCAAGCTCCTCCTATTTTCCCCAGAACAGTAACCTTGTGAGCTGGATTGGGCTGAGAATAAGTAACTGGCTTAAAGTTACATAACCATCTTTCATGCCTATGGCAGGCCTAGAATTCACAGTCTCCTGGATTCTAGGCCAGCACCTTAACCCCTACCCCACACTATACCAAAACGTACCATGGACATTTAATCTTTTATCATGGATGCTTTTGTATACTGCCCAGAGTCTTACAATAACAGCAGGATAAATATTTAGTAAAGAAAAACAATTAGAGCCTATGAGTATTATTTAACCCCCTACTTTCCCAAAAGTATATAACATTAAATAATGATGGAAAGAGATGGAACACAGTCAAGAGGAGGGTTCCCAGGAGGGAGAGGGTGTATTCCAGAATAGTAAGAGACAATTCAGTCCAGATATTATGTTTGAGAGAAAGAGAGTAAAGAAAGCCCCTCCCTAATAGTTCACAGATATATACTTTATATACTATATAAACTATACTATATACAGGGGTGGGATTCTCCTGGTTCAGACCACTTCGGGTAAACCCCTTGTACCAACAATCATCTGGCTCCGAACTGGTTCACTCCAATGAGCATATGGGCCTGCCCGTCTGCCGCTGCTCTTTCCTGTACTTTATGTCTTTTTGTTAGAGCACAGCTCATTCGTTCAGCAAAGCGATTTACCACACCTCAGCTGTTTTCTTCAGCTGCAGTTGAAGGTAAGTATTAGCTTTTTTACATGCAGAGCGAAGTGTGCGTTCACCGAACCAGTTGTTATACCAGTTGAATCCCACCCCTGACTATATAGTATATAGTCATGCAGATAGCAGAGTACTCAGTAGGGCAAGATTTTGTCTATAGATGTAAACAGTAGAGAACCTAGCTTGGAAGAATCACCGTCTTGGTTTTGGGGCTGACATGGAGCTGCCGATTTTCAGCAGCAGAAAATAAAATCAGTAGCGCTTTCAGCCAATATTAACACATCTATGCAACATTTAAATAATTGTTTTGTCTCAAGAGGTGCTTTGGTCACCCTAAACATTTCCAAATACCAGAGGCACAGTAATACATTTTATGTTTATTACTTTTTAAGGAATATTAAGATTGGGGTTGTAGTGTTGCAACTGCATCCTTCCCAAGTTCTCTTTGCCAAGTTTCAGTGGGGCGTTTCAGTGGAAGCTTCATGTTTTGCTTACAATGTGCCTCACATCTGCCCATTCCTAAAAGGAATGAGAAGAAGCTGTGTTGCTTGACTTTCTGAAGAATTGAGGCCTTGCAATGAGACAAAATACTTCAGGGAAGCAAACTAAGTTGCCTTTATGTTTCAATAAGTGAATCGCAATGCCTCCATGGCATATCTTAACTCATCTAGGCAGCATGCAGTTGTTTTATACATCTCAAGCAATTAGACTTGTAATAAACCATTGCTGGCAGCCATAATGGGTTTTCAAGTCTTGTTTCAGCATCAGACAAGAAAATACTTACCCTAACTCTGCTTAGTTCCTGGTTAGCAATGCCTGCTGAGGAAGACAGGACATGAAGTCTAGGTTCAAAGTTGGAGTACATCCCATGGAGATATGTGCCTCTGAACCTAACTTATGTTGAACTTGGTGTTTAACATCTGTTTCATTAACATTGGTTATTCTATGTGTTACATCCATATTAAATTTCTATAAGGATAAGCTAGAGTCTGGAGTTTGCAGGGGAATAATAGGTATTGCATTTTTTATGAGTCTCTGACCCTGCAGAGTAAGTTACTGAAGAACAGATAATCGAATCCATACATGGTATTTCCTGTGGGAAGTGTAAAGAAGGTCATCTCACTGCAATCTAGAATATTTCTATTATAGAATTGTTTAAATGGAATTGGTTAATATGTAAGTTGCAGATGGAAGGAATCTTCTATGGAAGTACAAAGGATGACCAGCCAACTTAACTATGCTAAGAACCAACTATCCCTGTAATTGAATTGTTGCCCTTGGATCTCTGAGTCATAAATTAATTCCTCATGACATCTTTGTAAAAACTTTAAGATCTCCTATTTACTATATAATAATTATTTTTTGAATACACAGCATTCCTGCTTTTTTTTGCATGAGTTTTTGACTAAATAATGGTAAATTATGAATATAAGGTAGCACAGTGGCAACAGTATATTATCAACCTTCCTTGGTAGACCAGACAGGAAACATAACCTGATTAACTAATTTTACTGTATTATAAGGCTACATTTTCAGAATCTGAAGTCTGAATCTAAAAATCTCCCACCATCTCCTTTACAGCCTGAGAAGTTAGGGAGGGTCCCTTCTCAGCCTCTTTCTCTGCCCATTATGCAGCTGTGGGCTATGCCCTTATCTTATCTGACTGTTCCCTAACATTTCTTTATCTCTCAAGATCATGATCACATACCATAATGAATATTGATTGCTACAAGAAACACTGGAACCAAGTTCACAAAGAAATGCCAGTACTCTCTCTTTTAAAGTTATTTACCTTGTGGAAATCTGTGTCCTGTGTAAATGCTGGAAATGAACAGAAGCTGGTTATACTCTTATTAATATTTATGAAATCGCCTGGACTTCATGTTAAATGTGTTGTTGTTGTTGTTTTGGAATGTGACTCTCTAGATCAAAAATCATTGATCTCTCACCAAGAAAGCTAAATGAGATTGGAGGAGATGGGGTAAAATTGTTTAAATAATAGGGCAGTTGCAATTCCCCAAGGGTTTATTCTTATTGAAAATCTAATTAAATAAGTATGCAATTATAGGATTATAGTTTAAATGCTGGTTTATTTAAATGTTTGAGGTACCTAAAAAAATTACAGCCTGAACTAATCTTTATTCGAGGTCCTCAGTATGTATTTGACTTCAACTGAATTAAAGAACTGTACAGACTAGTGCTTAAGGCATCAGGCTAGAAACCAGGAGTACTAAGCATTCCTTAGGCATAAAAGCTGGCTCAGTAACTGTGGGCCAGTCATTCTCTATAAGCCCGACCCATCTCGGCGGGTTATTGTTGTAGTGAAGATATGAGGAGGAAGGAGTATTATGTACAGCATGTTGACCGCCTTGAATTGTTAATAAATATTATAAAGGTGGGATACAAATAAATGAAACTATATAAACATGAAGTCAGAAAAAATTAGCCTAAGAAAGACCTATTTTTGAAAATCTGATAGGCAATGGAACAATTTTCTACATTTAATTTGCCCTATTTTTCTACTGGTGAATGTACAGTATGTAGCATATAGCCTCCCTCCTGACAAATGTAAGCAGAAATTAGAAGGATAAAGTCTAGTGCTTGTATCAATCAGTCGGCTATTTATCTAGTTAAAATACTACAGTTTATGAATAATAATTGGAAGACATTTAAATGTGATAGCAGCTTTCTTTAAAAAAAATAAACACTGTAAAATAATATAATTTGGAAAAAATATTTCAAATGTTTGCCTCACTCTAGAGATGATAATAAGAGCAATAGCATTCCCTTTCACCATGCACATATTTAAATACAAATTATTTTAAAACACAATTTTAATTATGTACCTAATGAATTAAGATATCAATTAATGCTTCATCTCAAGAAATATAATTTAATTTAAAATGGAAATGGAAATGGAAAACCAGCAATATATTTGTAAGTGGGAGTTTCTGGAGTGATTAGGTAACATAAAATAACAACAGCAGAAGCAAGCCAATTTAGCAGCATTATTATATCCCTGAGACTAAATTCTAAGTATAATAAAGAAAACTGAGGATTTTTAATTGCACCATACCAGTTTTGTCCACAGCAGGTTTCCAAATTGGCAAGATAGCAGATGGATAGTAGATGCAAATCCCCACACCTTTTGGACAATGCTGTGAAAAAAGTTGGTACCATCACAATGCTCCAGCCAATATTTTGCCTAATTTAAACCTTCTCCCCAAATGCCATTGAGCCAGATGTTTGGGAGGAGAACAATAAATGCTATTATTATACTTTTTAAAATCTCTTTGCCATTCCACAATATTTCTGGGTAGACTCATATAAAGTGGTCAGAGTTCATGTATTTATGAGGAGCCACATTTAAAACTTCTGGACAATTTTCTTGTCCATTGACAAGAAGGTTTTTTTTTCTGTTATAGAGAATTACTCATAGAAAGTTATGAAGGATGCCAGCAAAAGGAATATTCTGCTGTTAATGGCTGGAAAAGGTTTGTCTTGGGACTATTTTACTGAGGTAGTTTTCAGTTCTATAAAGCATGAACTTATTTAAACCAGGTTTCAATTATTAAGATACTTATATTTCTAGTAGGTATTCAGTGATACTCAGCTTCTGTTTTTGTTTTTCAGTCTTAACATCATTTTTCCCCTTCCACCATTTATTTTCCTTATTTAAAAAAGACCAAAATATATGCATTTTGTTGATTTTTTCCATTTTTTTCTTTTAATTATACTTTAATAAATATATACAAATGTGTATGTCTCTAATATGCACATACATTTCTTGACTGAAAAATGGTATTGCAAATTGCAGAAATGTGTAAGTATCAGAGTAAATCTATGTTTTGTTTGCAGGTAGTTTGGGAAATGTGAATTCAATAAGTTTGCATTAAAAGGCAAAATGAAAAAAAATATCCATCATTTCCACAGGGTTTTTTACTACATAATCATGCCTTGATAAAGAGATTTATGAGGACACACACACACACACACACAGAGCATATTATATTGGATGCCAAGAAAAGGAATGGCCCTCTGTCTTAATGCCTTTTTTCCCAATTCATTAATGGTGAGTCCAATTTCTCTTTTCAGTTTTGTATAAAGCTGCCCTGTTCAAACTATTGGTTAAAATTATTAGATATAATACATATATATGTTAAATAATATTAATTTAGTTTGGCCTGGATCTTTAAACCTATATCTATTTCACAGAGTCATTCAATAAATTGCAATGCCAAGTTGTGTCAGATCAAAACAGATTTATTTATAACAGAACAATCAATAAATATATTATTCTTAAATATATACAGAGTCTTTTCTTCTTTCGTTCCTCTTAAACAGTCCTTCAAGGAACTAGAAGTTACTATGAGAGATTCACAGTTCTTCCTCTCATAACCTCTTCTTAGATATAGCTAACCTCTTTAGAAAGTCCCTTTCTCTTTAGGTGATAGATCTTCTCTCAGATCTCTTTGCTATATCTTCTCATACACAGACCTCAGTCTGTCAGATCCTAATATCTCCTCAGAGTCTTGGATCTTCTCAGTATCTCCAATCTCCTTAGAACCTCCTCATTTTCTTTCTCTTTTGAAAATGACAGTTGACAGCCCTTTTATACTTAGGGGCGTGTCCTACAGTATCACAGTGAGGTGCTCAGTGCCACCCTGTCATTGGTAGGTTTGATCACCCCATCAAACTCTACTAATTTGTAAACTGCATAGTAACTCCAGAAAGTTCTACTTTCTGACAATATATTACCTAAAATAATAAATAAGAGGGTTAAATAAAGACTTCCATCCCTATCTCCATAACTGTCACTTACATATGGCTATTTTAATAAACAAAACATTAAATCCAAGAAATAAGCTCTTATGTTACTTGTATTTATTTATCCACCAACAATGGACAAGTTTCTTAAAAGCTATTTAAAAAATACTGCATACTTTATCTCTTTAATCTGGTCCCAATAGCCTTTTAGGACTTTTCATTTGAGTTAAATGGATGTCCATCACGATATTCCTTCAAATTTGGAAAAGTTGGAAGTCTGGGTTAAATGGAGGCTGAAGTGAGACTGGGAGATCCAACCGCTTAATTGTTTCTTGGGTAGCTCCTGAATTATGAGGCCTAATGTTTTCATGATGCAGTAAAAATGGTTTCTTGTGCTTAAACTCCGCTTAATCATTGTTTCAAGCTGTTGAGTGTTCTAAAGCAAACTTGGCAACTTTAAGATTTGTGGTCTTCAATCCCCAAAATTCCTCAGCCAGCCATGCTGACTGGGGAATTCTAGGAGATGAAGTCACAAGTCTTCAAGTTGCCAAATTTGGAAATCCCTGTTCTAAAATAGAGCTGAGCTGACAATGGTTCCAAGTTCAAGGAAATCCTTGAAGTGTATCATGAGTGCCCAGAAAACTCTAACCATAAATTTTCCTGTCAAAGCCTGGCTTTAGATTTATTTTCCTACAGGTGGAGCTTTATGATGATATTCCATAGACTGGTAACAATAGACTGGTCATCACAATAATGAGCCCTTGCTTCAACAGTTGTGATGCATCTGTGAAGAAATTTCTTGTTTTCATTCCCAGAATAGAATAGAACAGAACAGAACAGAACAGAACAGAACAGAATAGAACAGAATAGAATAGAATAGAATTTTTTATTGGCCAAGTGTGGTAGGACACACAAGAAATTTGTCTTGATGCAAATACTCTCAGTATACATAAAAGAAAAGATACATTCATCAAGAATCAAGAATCATAAGGTACAACACTTAATGATAGTCATAGGGTACAATAAGCAATCAAATCATAATAGGAAACAGTCCATATAAATTGTAAGGATACAAGTGACAAAGTTACAGTCAAACAGTCACAAGTGGGAGGGGATGGGTGATAAGGAGTGATGAAAAGATTAACAGTAATAGTAGTGCAGACTTTGTAATAGTGAACAGTGTTGAGGGAATTATTTGTTTAGCAGAGTGATGGCTTTCGGGGAGAAAACTGTCCTTCTGTCTAGTTGTTCTGGTGTGCAGTGTTCTATAGTGTTGTTTTGAAACAGTTTATGTCAGGGATGTGAGGGGTCTGTAAAAATTTTCACAGCCCTCTTTTTGACTCGTGCAGTATACAGGTCCTCGATTGAAGGTAGGTTGGTAGTGCTTCGTATTGGGAACGAACGCACAACAGAATGAGGCGAGTCGGCTAGAAGGTTGCTCAGCCTTTATTCAAATTTGCACGCTAACAGTGAATAAGCCGCTGAGCCGTGAGGCAACAGCTGTTGGCCTGTTTGACAGCTCCTTATATAGTCAGCTGTCAAACTGTTCGACCAATCAGGTTGCGGCTGGCGCCCTCTGCTGGAACAGACCAGAGGGGGAACTTCAGGACACAGCAGGTAGTAATCGTTTTTCCTGCAGTCCTAATTACTCTCTGAAGTCTGTGTCTGTCATGTTGGGTTGCAGAACCAAACGAGACAGTTATAGAGGTACAGATGACAGACTCAATAATTCCTCTGCAGAACTGTATCAGCAGCTGTTTGGGCAGTTTGAGCTTTCTGAGTTGGTGCAGAAAGAACATTCTTTGTTGTGCTTTTTTGATGATGTTTTTGATGTTAGGTCTTCTTAGGTCTTGTGATATGATAGCACCTAGAAATTTGAAGGTCTCTACTGTTGATATTGTGTTGTCTAGTATTATAAGAGGTGACAGTATGGGAGGGTTTCTTCTAAAGTCTACCACCATTTCTATGGTTTTGAGTGTGTTCAGTTCCAGATTGTTCTGGTTACACCACAAGGCAAGTTGTATAACCTCCTGTCTGTATGCGGATTCATCGTTGTCTCAAATGAGATCAATCACTCTTGTGTCATCTGCAAACTGCAGTATTTTAACAGATGGATCGTTTGAGTTGCAGTCATTGGTATATAGGGAGAAGTGGAGAAAACACACAGCCTTGGGGGGGTCCTGTGCTAATTGTACAGGTATCAGATGTGATTCTGCCTAGCTTCACCTGCTGCTTCCTTAAGAAGCTTATGATCCATTTACAAGTGTGTTCATGTACTGCTAGTTGGTTTAATTTACTTAGAAGAATGTCTGGAATGATGGTATTGAATGCTGAACTGCAAAGAGGACTCTTGCGTAGGTATTTGGAGATTCAAGGTGTTGTAGGATGTAATGCAGAGCCATATTAACAGCATCATCTGTTGATTTATTTGCTTGGTATGCAAACTGTATGGGATCTAACAGTGGATCTGTGATGGTTTTCAGGTGGGACAGCACAAGCCTTTCAAAGATTTTCATAACTGCAGATGTTAGAGTAACTGGTCTGTAGTCATTCAGTTCCTTGATGGAGGGCTTCTTTGGCACAGGGATGATAGTAGAGCATTTGAAGCAGGAAGGAACATAGCACATCTGTAATGATCTATTGAAGATTCGGGTGAAGATGTGGGCCAATTGGTCAGCACAGATTTTTAAGCAAGAAGGAGTTATTTTGTCTGGCCCTGGTGCTTTTCCTGGCTTTTGTCTGTAATAGATCTTGTACTAATATGACAACAATTACTGGCCAACCTCATTTCTAGAAGTTTTCATATCTATCATTAGTAGGGGAAGAAAAACCCACCTTCCAATACTGAAGAACGTTAGTAATGTGACCAAAATATTTCTCCAAAATGCCAAACTTGGTAGCAATTTCCCTCTGAGTAATTTGTCCTTAATCACAGGTCATCCACTTCATTCTTGATCATGCAAATCAGCTCTTTCACTGTCATATTATTATTATTATTATTATTGTTGTTGTTGTTGTTGTTGTTGTTGTTGTTGTCCCTGCAACAAACAATGCTGATGTCAATGCAGTAAACAAACCTGTATTTGGCAGGACCCTTTTGGCAAAGATTCAGTCATGGTGTTTTGCTTAAAGTGCACTGACAAGTAATCACTGCAGGCTTCCATTTCATGAACAGTAACAACACAACCTTTTCTCATAACAATTTTCCACCAACTGAAGTGAAAGAGCAGATGCTAAAAGATGCATCAGAACTTCAAGCGCATTAGTACTGCCATCTATTGGCAATAAAATTGGAAGCAATGTTTTTCATTCATTCATTCAATGTGTTTGTACATCTGTGTCTCACTGTGTGTGTGTGTGTACCTACATATATAAATATATACAGCTGTTCATCTCAGGACTGTGACTGCAGGCAATGAATATAATGCCATTGTTTTTGTCATTTTAACAAAAGCCATAAATTTTGTGGATGCTTTGGTATTGTATTAATATACATATCCTTACATTTTGTGTTGAATTGTATGAGACAACAATGCAGAAGCGAGGTATGTGGCTTCTTTTGTTTCTGCTTATAATATAACCACCTTCCCTAGAAATATAGAGGCTGACAAATCTCTCCACTGACATGCAAATATGGATACTGAAAATGATATTTCCAGATTTCTACAAGATTATCTAAATAAAATGTATATGTGCACTAAACTTTTAATAGAAAGTTTTAAACTTTTAAACTACAGTTTACCTTGGTGCTCTAATTTCAGATTAAGCTAATCTGACTCAAGATCTGCCCCTTTTGTTCATAGATGGCATCAACAAGATGGACAGCGGGATAGGTAGCATCTAAATTTAATAAATAAATAAATAAGAGATCCTTCAAAAGGGGTGGAGCTTGCAATGCCACTTTTACAGGTGTGGGATTCTCCCAGTTCAGATTGGTTCAGGCGAACCCCTAGCTCCAACGATCAACTGGCAGTGAACTGGTTCGCTCCGACGATTATTATTATTATTATTATTATTATTTATTTAGACTTGTATGCCACCCTACTCCCGAAGGACTCAGGGCGGCGAACATACAAAAAAATATACAATAAAAACGAATAAAAACAAGTCCAAATTGCAAAACAATGAAAACAATAAAATTACAAATAGGCAAACATTGTTAAAACTACCCACCCCATGGTCAGTCCAGGCCGGCCTGCTGAAACAGCCAGGTCTTCAGGTCTCAATGAAAGGAGCGGAGATCAGGGGCCAAACGCAGATCCGCAGGAAGCTGGTTCCACAGGGCGGGCGCCCCCACAGAAAAGGCCCTAGCTCTGGGAACCGCCAGCCGACAATGCCTGACCAACGGTATTCCCAGAAGGCCCCTCCTATGGGAGCGCACGGGGCGATTGGACTGTGATGCAGGCAGGAGGCGTTCCCGCAAGTACCCTGCACCCAAGCCATTAAGGGCTTTATAAGTTGTTACTAACACCTTGAAGGAAACCGGGAGGCAACCGCAACCAATGCAGGTCGCGAGGAGGGTGTAACATGGGAGTATCGGGATACCCCATCACAGCCAGCCGCATTCTGCACCAGCTGCAACCTCTGAGTAATCCGCAAGGGAAGCCCCTTGTAGAGAGCATTGCAGTAGTCGATTCTGGACGTGACGCGCATGAGTGACCGTTCGAAGGGCATCTCAGTCCAGGTAAGGGCGGCTGGCGAACCAGCCGAACCTGGGCAAAAGCCCCTGGCCACAGCCCCCACCTGCTCCTCCAAACTGAGCTGTGCATCCAGGAGGACGCCCAGATTCCTCGCCCTATCCACGGGGGGTAACACCTCCCCCATGACCAAAGATGGCACATCCACTGAACACCGAGATGCCGGTAAGAACAGCCACTCAGTCTTGGCTGGGTTGAGTCTGAGCCTATTACTCCCCATCCAGGCCTGCACCGCCTCAGGCACCGGACATCACCGAGAGCATCACTGATCTGGTCTGGGGTGGAGATATACAACTGGGTATCATCTGCATATTGATGATACCTCCCCAAAACCACGGATGATCTCACCCAGCGGTTTCATGTAGATATTAAACAGGAGAGGTGAGAGAACCGACCCTGAGGCACCCCACAACTAAGGGGCCTCGGGAGGATCTCTCTCCCTACACACCGACCGGTCCGAAGGTAAGAGGAGAACCACCGTAACACGGTGCCCCCCACTCCCAACCCCGAGCCGCCGCAGAAGGATACCATGGTCAATGGTATCGAAAGCCGCTGAGAGATCTAAAAGGACCAGGACAGAGGAAAAAGCCCTGTCCCAAGCCCTCAAGAGATCATCCACCAATGCGACCAATGCTGTCTCGGTGCTGTGTCCGGGCCTGAAACCCGATTGGTACAGGTCAAGGTAATCAGTTTCCTCCAGGAACAGCGGAAGCTGCTGAACCACCACGCTCTCAACAACCTTCGCTAAAAAGCGAAGGTTGGAAACTGGACGATAGTTATTCAAAATGGTTGGGTCCAGAGCAGGCTTCTTAAGGAGGGGTCTCACCACCGCCTCTTTCAGGGCGGCAGGGAAAACCCCTTCACTCAAGGAAGCGTTGGTAACTGCCTGGAGCCAACCACGGTAACCTCCCTGGAGGCATAAACCAGCCAGGAAGGACATGGGTCCAATAAACACATGGTGGAGGACAGCCTCCGCATGATCCTGTCCACTTCATCCAGGGAGACAGAGTCAAACTCAACCCAAACAGGATCCACAAGACTCATCGCCACGCCATCATCAACATCCTGCCAGTCAGAGTCCAAGCCAGCCCGAATCTGAGCGACCTTATCCGCCAGATGTAAACTAAAATCCTCTGCTCTGCCCCACAGAGGGTCCCCTCCCTCCCTCTATTGCAGGAGGGAACGAGTGACCCTAAACAGGGCCGCAGGGCGATCATCTGCAGACGCGATCAGAGCGGAGAAGTAAACACATCTCGCTGCTCTAATCGCTTCCAGGTAAGTCCTAATATAGGCTCTTAACTGGAGACGGTCGGACTCAGAGCGACTAGTCCTCCACCTGCTCTCTAGGCGTCTCCTCTGCCGCTTCATTCCCCGAAGCTCCTCCGAGAACCAAGGAGCTAAACGAGGTCTCCGACAAGGGAGAGGCCGCAAAGGGACAACCCGGTCGAGCTGCCGAGGCGCTCTTGCCAGGCGGCCACCAAAGTCTCGGCGGGCTGTGGGCAAGGGAGGTGGGTAAGAACCCCAGGGCCGTCTGAAACCTCTCCGGTCCATCAGGCCTGGGGCGGAACCATCATGTCGGCTCCTCATCCCAGCAGCGAGGAGCAGCAGACTGAAAGACCAGCCTCAGGAGATAATGATCTGTCCATGATAGGGGTAGAATAACAGGAGATCCACCCCCAGATCACTACACCACTGCCCCGAGATAAAACCAGGTCGAGTGCATTCCCCCCTCATGGGTGGGCCCCTGAATCACCTGGGTCAGGTCCATGGCTGTCATGGATGCCAAGAACTCCCGAGCCAGTCCAGATGCCACCCCCAGGGAGGGAAGTTGAAGTCCCCAGAACAATAAGTCTGGGGAACTCCACCACCACTCCCGAGAGGGCATCCAGCAGCTCGGGAAGGGCCGTTGCAACGCAGCTGGGGACAGGTACGCCAACAGCAGGCCCAACCGACCACCCGGCCCAACCTCAGAAGGAGGGACTCACAACCGCCAATCTGCGGGACAGAGATTGGAAACAGAGTCTCCCTGATAACAATCGCTACTCCTCCACCCCTTCCCTGGGCTCGTGGCCGGTGCAACACCCGAAAACCTGGGGGACAAAGATCACATAGAGGGACACCTCCCTCAGGTCCCAACCAGGTCTCCGTGATACACGCCAGATCCGCAGCCTCCTCCTCAATGAGTTCACGGAGGATTATGTGGGCCTGCCCACCCCTGCTCTGTACTTACCTATATCCTCTCAGCTGATTCGTGTGGCAGAGCGTATTGCCGCTCCTCAGCTGTGTTACTCCCCAGTAGTAACATAGTAGGTAAGTTTTTCCGGAAAGCTGATCACAGGTGTGCAGCGATCCACAAACCAGTTGTTACACTGGCAGCATTCCACCACTGCACTTTTAGCATTTGTCCTCTCTCTGCAGATTCTGTACAATCGCTGTCTTCCAATTTCCCTAAAGTTTCCTCTCTCACAAAAGCACTTTTCTTTTCTATCCCCTATCATTCCAGACCTTTCCTGGGGTCTTCCACTTCCTGTTCTGATAGACATTTTATTTTATTTATTTATTTGATTTATTTGATTTGTCAATCGCTTACAAGATAATAGCTATAAGTATAAGCATGAGTAAGAATACAGGAAATAGGTACGAATAAATGGGGACAATAGGACAGGGATGGTAGGCACGATGGTGCACTTATGCATGCCCCTTACATATAAGTCCAAAATGCAAATCTCTACAGTGACTGCAAAAGTTCTACTTGCAAACCTGAGAATCATTTTAGCTATCTCACACTGCACTCTGTTGCACTCTAGCAGCACTGCAGGCTGTTTGTCATATCAGATCTGAGGATGTTTTCTTATCAATAGCTGTCATTTAACGACAGGTTGAAAATGAACACCGGTGACATTCAGAAACCAAACTCCCTCCCCAATAATTTGCAACATTGATATACAGCTGATCACTAGGTCTTTTCAAATATACTCAATGCAGCATGAGATAGCAAAAACCCTACCTTTAAGTAACTTTTCTTCAAAAGGATAATTTCATTTAAGATCTATAGATACAGAAATTGGGCCACTGTAATTAATTGGATGAGATTCTTCTTTTGCTATCTGAGCATCCATCTCAAGGGGAGTTTGAAGTAGTTACATCAAGCCTTCAAGTGATGGTGGATGCTTCACAACTCAAGTAATGGATCAAAAGATGTGCTTCGCTTGTGAAAGATGCACACTAATTGAACTAAATCGATAAGAAATTCTCTACTTATCCAAGGTTCCAACAATCAATAATTTAATTGTTAATACAAAGTATTCATTTTACATTTTCTGCAATCGTTCATCTTTATGTCAATGTCACTTCCATTTTAAAAACTACAATTTACATCTGTGACGTAGCAGTGCTGGTTCTAGATTTAATTTTCCACTGTGTTTGCTGCTTTTAAGTAATTATTTTTAAAGTCATTGATGAATCCAGAAGATATCTTTTAAATGCATGTTATATAAATAAGTTTTTAATGAAGGCAACTGGGTCATTGTATTTATTAGTAAGGATTGCATTATTTTATTTATTTCACTGGTTAAAACCAGTGGCTTGCAAGTATCCTGGTGCTGTGCTCTTCCCTTTAAACAAAAAGTGATGTATGGGAATAAGCTATATCTAATGCTTTGCTTCATTTCCAATCTTGGTGTGGAAACAAGCAGTATATAAAACAAATATACTCAGGTAATTTCATTTTGGTCCGGGTCATATATAAAAACCCAAGTTAATAGATGCAATAAACAAACATAGCCAACAATAAATCATATAAGCTTATTTCAGACAACAACATTTGTCACTCTGCTGATGACTATCTGATGATTCAATGTGCATTCAACGAAAACTTGGCAACTGTCAAAGTAATTTTATCATATTAATCAGACAGAATGATATTCGGGTAGAGGAGACAGAAACAGAGGTAGAAGTAAAGAGACAGATAGACAGATGGACACATACACACACACACACAACCATTTTTCAAATTTAGCAAGTTTAAGATATGTGAACTTTTCCAGCTGTGAAATTATATCTATCTATCTATTTAATTTATCTATCTATCATCTATCTAGAATGTGTGTTTGTGTGTATGTATTCTCTCTCCCTCCCCACTCCTCTCCCCCTCCTTCTCTCTCTCTCTCTCTCTCTCTCTCACACACACACACACACACACACACGGAAATTGGTGCACTTAGAAAATTAAGACATATTGATGACATCATACCATATATTTTACTTACCCATTGATGTAAATCTGTGCAAACTATAGTTCTTTAAATTGTTAGATTGAAGAAGAAGCCATACTAGATCCATTTTTGTCTTAAAATATTTCTAGAATGATAAAAAAAAAGTATTTCTAAAGTAAAGGTACTTTAACTTGGAAAGTAGTAATGTAATTGCAACCAACATGAAACATTCTTACATGTTGACTGGATCTGATAATGGTTTGGACCTCAGTCAGTACATTTGAGACTCAGTTAGGGGCCTGAAAAAGAGATTTTAAATGTTAGATGGATTGATTCCAGGTAGGTAACTTTTTAAGATGGTTCCACTTGTATTTCATATAACAGCTGGATATAAGATTAGGCTACCCTTCTCTCTTTTATTAGCAGCAGGTACAAATCTGGTCTTTTCATATTAGAAAAAAAATTGAATGGCAGCTGCAATCCTTTTTATTTATTTATTTATTTGATTTGTCAATTGCTTACAAGATAATAGGTATAAGTATAAACATAATTATGAATACACGGATACATATAAGAAAATAAAAGAAACAATAGGACAGAGATGGTAGGCACTTCGGTGTGCTTGTGCACACCCCCTACAGACCTCTTAGGAAAGGGGTGAGGTCAATAGTAGACAGTCTAAGGTTAAAGTTTTTGGGGTTTGGGGAAGAAACCACAGAGTCAGGTAGAGTATTTCAGACATTAACCACTCTGTTGCTGAAGTCGTGTTTCCTGCAATCAAGTTTGGTGCAGTTAAGCATGAGTTTGTATCTATGTGCTCTTGTATTGTTATGGTTGAAGCTGAAGTATTCATTGATAGGTAGGACATTGCAATGTATGATTTTATATACTATACTTAGATCGGACCGAAGGCGGTGTAGTTCTAGGTTTTCTAGGTCTAGAATTTCAAGTCTGGTGGCATAAGGTATTCTGCAATGAGTAGAGGAGTGGAGAACTCTTCTTGTGAAATATTTCTGGACTTTCTCTACTGTGTTAATATCAGATACGTAATGCAGGTTCCAGACTGATGAGGTGTATTCAAGTATTGGTCTAACAAACGTATGAAGAGAGTTGGTCCTAGAGCACTGCCTTGAGGGATACCACAGTTGACAGGTACAGAATTTGATAGGACGTTTCCAATTTTGACCATTTGTTGTGTGTTTGACAGGAATGCTTCTATCCAGTTATACAGGTGTCCAGAGATACCATAAGATTTTAGTTTTAATAGTAGTTTGTCGTTCTTATATAACTTTTAGTATTTTATATAATGTAAATTAAATGTGCATTGCAAGATATTAATGAATGCAGAATAACATCAAAAATTGATTTATTTCAGTCCAATGCTGCTGTATAGTTACTTAATTTTAAAAATAAACTATCAAACTTCAAAATAAACTATCAAACTTCAAAGGGCCTTGGTGGCTCAGGCTGTTAATTGCCTGCACTTAAGTTCCAGCTGCCTACAACTGCTGTAGGCTCGAATCCCACCAGGCTCAAGGTTGACTCAGCCTTCCATCCTCTCGGGGTAGGTAAATTGAGGAGCCAAGATTGTTGGGGGAAATTAGCTGACCTTGTAAAAATGCCGCTTAGTAATAAGCAGGCATATACAATGGAATGAAGGCTATTGCTGAGCACACTGGGTTGTATCCCAAAAATTGTAAGCCGCCCTGAGTCTCTGGAGAAGGGCGGCATATAAATGTAATTAAATATATATATATATATTTCTCAGAGCTGCTTGGTCTTCAAATCAGTATACTGTAGTAAATTGGATTATTTGGCCAGAACAGTAATATTTGCATAGGGCAACATTCCATTCATTGCTAGGGGTTCTGTAAGGCGCAAGGATTCCTATCAGCCATTTTATACCCAGAACTCAAATTTACTGTTCTTTTAGCAGTTCAGAATAATACTAATACTATAATACTATTCCCAACAAGAGATCTTCTTGTTGATTCATTAGTGTCACATGAATCATCACAACAGATTTAGTGACATGTATAAAATATTCTAAATTTATTATAGCTATGACAGAAAAAAGAGGATTGATAGAGGGAAAAAGGGAAAGATTATCTGTATTAATTCTAAATTCCAATTTACTAATACTTTTTGTCTGTTATTTTATGGCAGTCAAGCAGATGTCTTACATCGTACAACCATTATGTAGAAGCTTTTTGTGTCTTTCTAAACTCCGGTGACCAAAAGTTCTTTATTTAAAAAGTTCCTTTTTTCAGAAAGATGTCCTTTAGATTTCACAATTAAAATAATTTATCATAATTAAGCACTTTCAAATTTGCCCTTTTCACATTTGTCCTTTGTTTTTTTTCCCAAGAAAATATGGTCACCATTATCTAAGCAGACATCATCAGATTTCATCTCTAGGAAGATTTTTGATTCTGAGTCTCAGCCCTTGGGAAAGAAACATTTTTTATTGATCTTGCGTGCAAATTATTTCTTCTTTCCATCCTTCAGAGTGAAAAATTATCTTTTTTTGCTGAATATTTTTTGTTTAATTTTGTTAGACTGTATTTTGCTTCTTTTTTTGAGTATGATCTCAGTAATGTATTTATGAACTTTATTTTATCAGCACTGTACTTCATTGACTAAACATATATCCTATATTTCTTAATAATTATTGCTTGGGAAAGAATATCACATGTTCCCTAGTGATGAAAGAAAAGATAATTCTACTGCAGTGTAATATAACTTCAGGTAGTAGGGTGTTAAATAAAACTGAGATATGGGATGATCAGTCTTAAACATTTGAGAGATTCAGAAGCAAAGAAAAAAGGAGATATGGGATAAGTCAAGAAAAGTCATTCCACTAGCATAAATGGAGTTGATTGTGTGTGAGAGAGAGTCTCAAATGAACATGTTAGATTTTTAAATGATCTTAGAGAAAGAAATGGCATGGTGTTAATATCCCCATGTGTCCTTAGATTTTAATGTTTGATTTTAATTTATTTATGTTTTAATATATATGTATAGACATATTTTAATGACTGTAAACCACCCAGTTACCCTATTGCAAGATGGGTGGCCAATAAAATAGATAGATAGATAGATAGATAGATAGATAGATAGATAGATAGATAGACAGACAGATAAATGTAATGTTAATTGCAGAACAATAAATGATTGTGTGAAGTAGACCTTAGAGGGGTAACTTGAAAAGTGAGAAATTAAACCTTTTTCTTGTCTTAAGTCACACCTATTTCTCTAGTTTGCACTAATGATTTGTTGGGAAGCCACTGAACTTTTTAAAAAATTATTCAAATAATTTTCAGAAGCTGAAATACCACAGAATTGACTAAACACTAAATTATCTCCAAATATTATTTCTTTTTGTTGGCCCAGCTTCAAACAGCTATCTGAAAGGTACCTTTAAGAATAGGGGGGATTATTACTATAAGTATCAATTTTAAGAATATCTATATAGAAGTAAGCCTCCCTGATTTAGTGAGATTTGCTTTTAATTAAGTGGGTAGAAGCTTGCATCCCAATTTCAGAAATGTCAAGAAACATTTGATAGCCTGTTCAGCCATATTCTTTGGTTCCAATAACACCTACTCTCTAGCAAGATCAGTGGATAAATAGTATTTCAGCCTGCTTTCCAAGACAGTCTCAAAAGAAAAAGGAAGCCATATGCCAAATACCATAGTAACAAGTATAAATTGCTAGTGGATGACAACATGCCATCTAAAGGGTATTGAACTGAATAGAAGACAGAATATTGAATATTTGCCAAGCAAAAATCACTTCCAAAGTGCTGCTGACTCACATTCCACAGAGGAAGGTGGATTTGCCAAGTATTTAATATTTGTTGATTTTTCTATATTTAAATTATGCACTTCCCTCAAAGGAATAAAATGAGAACTAGATATGTCATCTGCAGGCTACTATGGTTGAGGCCCTCAGTTACAGGTCCTGTGGAGGAAAAAGACGAAAAAGGGTCTAAAATAATCTCCACTCCTAGTCCAATTTGTAGTTAAATTAAGCTGAGACAAGCTAAGAATTTTCTAATCTCTGTCTCAGGAAAGGTATTTTCACACCATTTTAATTCCTGCTAGATGTCTTGAAGGATCTTGGATTGCTTTCATAGTCCATTGCTATTATTCTTCTCATTTACATACTTCCTATATTATTTATATAGGACTACCTAGATCCATACCAATCGGGCTTCCGGCATTGGTCGCACTGATGGATGATCTCTGGAGGGCTCGGGACAGGGGCTTTTCCTCTGTCCTGGTCCTGTTATACCTCTCAGCAGCTTTCGACACCATTGACCATGGTATCCTGTTGCGGCGCCTCGGGGGGTTGGGAGTGGGGGGCACTGTTTTACAGTGGTTCTCCTCCTACCTCTTGGGCTGCATGGTGTTGGTGGGGGCAGAGGTCGACTCTCACTTGTGGGGTCCCCCAGGGGTTGATCCTATTGCCCCTCTTGTTCAACATCTATATGAAACTGCTGGGTGAGATCATCCGTGGTTTCGGGGTGAAGTATCACCAGTATGCTGATAATACCCAGTTGTACATCTCCACCCCAAACCATGTCAGTGATGCCTTCTCTGTGATGTCCCGTTGTCTGGATGCGGTACGGATCTGGATGGACAGAAACATGCTTCGACTCAATCCGGCCAAGACTGACATCTCGGTCCAGTCAGGAGATCCCACCGTTGGTCATAGGGGGAGAGGTGTTGCCCCCTGTGGACAGGGCACAGAACCTGGGGGTCCTCCTGGATTCACATTCAGCTCCGGTTGGAGGAGCAGGTGGGGGCCATGGCCAGGGGGGCCTTTGCTCAGGTCCGGCTGGTTCACCAGCTACGCCCATTTCTGGACCAAGATGCCCTGCATACAGTCACTCATGCACTTGTTACCTCCTGACTCGACTACTACAATGCTCTCTATTTAGGACTGCCCTTGCATACCATCCGGAGATTGCAGCTGGTGCAAAATCGTCGCTGGTGGTGATGGGAGTTTCCCGATTCTCCCATGTTACACCCCTCCTGTGCGACCTGCATTGGTTGCTGGTTGCTCTCCGGGTGAGATTCAAGGTTTTAGTGTTAACATTCAAAGTCCTACAAGACATGGGTCCGGAATATTTATGGGAGCATCTCCTGCCGATATCGAGTGCCAACCGCCCTGTACGAGCACACAGACAGGGGCTTCTTGGGGTGCTGTCAGCAAGCCAATGCCAGTTGGCAGTCCCCCGGGGATGAGCCTACTCTGTGGTGGTTCCCACCCTGTGGAATCAACTACCCCTGGGGCTCCGTCTGGCCCCTGACCTTCACACCTTCCGTCACAACCTGAAAACTTGTTTATTCGAACAGGCCAGGCTGTGCTGACCTCCTGGGTGGGGTTTAATTTTAAATTCTTAATGTTATAATGTTTATTGGGATATTTAGTGATACTGGGCTTGTGATTATTTAATTCTCTTTTAAGTAATTTATTGTTCATTGTTCGGTTTTAGTTGTGATCCGCCCTGAGTCTTCGGAGATGGGGTGGCATACAAGTCCAAGTAATAAATAAATAAATAAATAAATAAATAAATAAATAAATAAATAAATAAATATGGAAGAAATTCACATTTCTTATCCCAAATATTTTTAGTGAAATACAAAGATTGAAATTCTATAATTCCTTACACACTTTGCTCTATGTACTTTATTCATCTTTAGGAAATGATGGAAAATTTTATCATTACAGTTATACAGAAGATCCATTTTATAAAGACAGTACAATGCAGCATCTGAGCAATTATTAAGTGCAATCAAGGATAGGTCTGCATAAAAATATCCATAATTACTAGTTGTGATTTGACTCTATTATTAGACTTCATTGTTTAGTTAAATTTTTAAAATGCAAATATTTATATGCCTGTAAATGTTATGACCTTTCCTGAAAGAAGGAAGAGCCAAATCACACAAAAAATGGATGATCAATTGTATTTTGGATTTAGAGAAAGCTTTCAGGAGAGGGAGAGGGACTAATATATTCTTGAAGAGCTTGATGCTATTGCTGGGCTTTAGTCATTTTATTGTTTCCAGTTCTTCTGGCCCAGTGGACTTCATTTCATCAGCATTGATACCCAGTAAGTGCCTCTGAACTCCTGAAAACCCATGTTAGTATTTTATTAGATTTAAAGGGCCCTAAGACTCTAAGCAGCTTACATCTCTAAAAGTAGAAAACAGTAAAATCAAAGAATAAAGATATGTTTTCAGAGGTGGTATTCAGCCAGTTTTGACAAATTCTGGAGAACCGGTAGCGGAAATTTTGAATATTTCAGAGAACCAGTAAAACCTCCTCAGGTTGGCCCTGCCCCCATCTATTCACTGCCTTCCGAGTCCCAGCTGATTGGGGTCCCCACTGATTGGCTGGGTCTTCTTTTGTTGCCCTGCACAGGAGAACAGAGCTGGAAAGCAAATTAGTGGGGTGGTGAGGGAATGGAGATTTTACAGTAACCTTCCCCTGGAGTGGGATGGAAATGGAGATTTTACAATATCCTTCCCCTGTCATGCCCACCAAGCCATGCCCACCAATCCATGCCCACAGAACCGGTAGTAAAAAAAATTGAATACCAGCACTGTATGTTTTGTATGTATGTCCATGATAAATAATCCACCACAACAGAAAAATAACAGAGCTTCAGCAACTACATTAACCTCAGATGTAAAAGCAGAGTCAAGTTTTCAGAGATTTATGGAGCAGCTTCAAGATAGGAGCAGTAGAGATCTCCAGAGAGATGCTATTCCAGAGGGCAAGCACCACCACCAGTGATAGGATTTAGTCACCTTGACTTCTGTTGCCGTCTTTGGCATTTGCTTCTATTTTTTAAGCAACCAGAGCTTCTCCATTTACTCTCTCTTTCCCTTTATATGTCCAACATATTTAAGCTTTAGCTCTATGATTAGTGTTCCAGGGAGCAGTCTAGTTTTATTTCTTCTAATATCACTTTTTTTCAAGTATTCCCAACAATTTTCTCTAGTACCCAATCAAAAGGCATTGATTTTTTCTTTGGCATTTCTGATGGCTCAGCTTTTTCCACCTTCTGCTACAATTTCAAAAATTATAGCTTTGACAAGATATACCTTTGTGGTTAATGTGATGTCTAGATGTGTCACAGTGGTTCTTCCAAGTAGCAGATGTCTCTATTTCATGGCTAGTGTCATCATTACTTTAAGCTTAGAAAGATCGGGTACTCCAGCTTCTTGTCTGCTTATCTGCACTGGGTTGCTATTACTGGCTGACATAACGCTTCTTTTTTCAGTATTAAGCAACAGATTGGTTTTTGTGCTCTCTTCTTTCACCATCAATAAGAGATGTCTTAAGTCTTTCTTGCTTCCAGCTATCATCTGCATATCTGATGCTGTTCCTCCCAGCAATTTTAATTCCATCTACTATTTCTTGTAGTCCAACACTTCTCATGAAACAACAATGTAGAACCACGGCACATTCTTTCCCCAATTTTGACCCACTGATTTGTTTCTCACTCAATTCAATTTTTTGCTGCCTGCTTATCAGATAAATAACTAGAAGAGGATTGTTATATGTTTTAAGGACCGTCTTCAATTTACTACAGGTTGTACAAGCATTTGTATAATTAGTAAAGTGAAAACAGCCACCTTTTTGGAACACTGTTACTTTTTCCATTTTTCAATACATATTAGCAATATGCTCGCCCTTTTCTGAACGCGGATTCAATACTGGGCAGTTCCTATTCCAGATACTGTTGAAGGCTGGATTATAAAACAAAACTTTGTCTTACTACTCCATACACCTTTAAATAAATGATGGTATTAATGTAACTTTTTTCAAATTGCACCCATTTATTATCGCAACAACTGTTAAAAGAGAAAAGAAAATTGAAATCCCATAGCTCCATATTTCTTTCTCCTCTCTTAATGAGGCAAAGTGCAATATGGCATGCAATCTGACTACATAGACAGTTGACTAATTTACCATGTGTTTATTCCAATCATGCTTAAACTCAGTTATTGATGTCTGACCCATTACCTCCATTAGAAGTTGGTTCCAAGCTTCCATTGCTGTTCTGTGAAGTAACACTTTTTAACCTTACATTTGAATTTCCCTTCTGTCATTTCAGCCTAGACATAAGAATTACCTAGGTCCAAAGTTTCTGGAATTAAAAAAGAAGAAGGCTTATAATATGTTCTGAGTATATACATATAAGAAATTTGAGGCAATATTGTTCAAGAAGCCATAGGAGAAATATTCACAGTTTTCAGAACTCAATTTTGCTGGCTAGTAAAGTAATATTGATTACTCTGTGCTGGAGCTCTTTTCGCTCTTACAGAAATTATTTGAGCTGAAAATCTGATCATTAAGCAGATCTTGCTTTTTCTGCTATAAAAAACAGAAATTCAGAAGTGGGATTCTCTTCCTATTAGTAGATTTCCTTTTGTTAAACCAGCTATGCCCTCTCTTAAAAGCCTTCAAAAAAGAAAGATCATTCTTTTGATGCTTTACTTCACTGCACAAACATACTTACATTATTCTTCATAACAAATTGGCCCCGTTTCTGGCTGAAGCATTATCTCTTCTCTTTTTTTCATATAGCTTTCTTGTTATTTTCAGTATCACTGCAGGCCAGATTTTATACTTTTATCTTCTTCACTTCATCACAATATTTATTGTTGTGTCTTTACTTCACTTATCTACTATTTGTTAACCTAACAGATGCCAACCCTAGGCTCAACCCAAAACAAGATGTTTTCAATAAATAGTTCAATTTATTGTTGCAACTCTCTTGCCATCATCATTCTCCACATGCTCTCTTCTATTTCTCCAAATGTCCTGATATTCAACAAAGGAAATTTAAAAAATGCCTCATGTATCTCAGTTTTGAAAGAAATGTATGTATACTATGAAATGCATCAACCCTGACTTTGCATGATGAAAATGGGAAGGGATGTGAAATCCCCATTTTTACTCTATCCCCAAATGCATGGAACAAGGTACATTAATTATGAGTTTGAATGTTTTTAAGCTTCTTTAAGCAATTAAAGAAAATAGGAAACTGAATTACATTTAGATCACCAATGTACTGATTCTTCTCTCACAGGCCATTAGGTCCCCTACACACACACACACCATCAAAAAAACCTGTAAATAGCATTTTTCACATTGTTGTACAAAACTAAGGGTATGTTCTCAACTTTGTCATCTTGATCTTCCCTATAACCTCTTTAACCTGGGATGTGACCTTTCACACAGGTGTCCTTTCCCTGTTCACAATGTTTTACAAGTATTGCCTTTCTTATCAGAAAGGGTAGATTCATTATTTCTCTGTTGCTTGCTTATGGTCATAAATAATCAGATATTTCTTTCATGCATGGAAAAAAAAGTTTAATATATCTAAAGTCATGAAAGAATTCATTCACAATTTGTTTCCTTTTCAATGAAATCACTTCATGATAACTTAATCTATATACTATTAAAAGTCTCATGTCTGTTTGTAACCATCAGTTGGCAAAACGGTGCATCATAGGGCAACAAATTTTTATTCAACATACATAATTAGAGAATGCATCCAAAATCCATGACTCCCATGGGATTGAAATTTGGCAAATTTGTGGCCAATTCAATGCTGCAATGCTACCATACTGCCACAGTCAGATATAGTCACATGATTGTCATTTCCAATTCTCCCAAGGCATTCTGGGAGTTGAAGCCCACTCATCTTAAAGTTCCTAAGTTTAAGAAACTCTGATCTACAAGTATTGTCTCCACTCACCTTTGTGTGAGGGCGGTGGGTGGGAGAGAAATAAGCCCAACTCATTTTCAGTCCCATCATGGAATGGTAGACAGAACCACAGAGTTAGCTTCAGAAGTTACTGGGCTTAGGAAATACTAAGAGAAAAAGTCATAATTTTTGCTTGGACAAATCGAAATTAAGAAATGCCAAGAGATAAGTTGAAAAGTATAATTTTACTCTCTTTTTTGCCATTCACTCTAATCTCCTGCTGGCATTATGCATAAAGGCTGTAGCAGCACGTATTATGCCCAAAATCCTGCTGAAATCAATAAAGATCAAGCTCATGTAATATTATTTCAATAAAACCTCTGAATTGTGCCCAATAGTTCATATTTAACAAAGTAATTACTGTTCCTTTTACTTGTTTTTGTTTTTTTCTGAGTTGTCTTTAGTGTCTGAAAAAAAGAATAAGCCAAATGACAAACACAGAAAGTGATGATAGATGTGATAAATTGATTTATAATTAGAAAGCTATGGAAATCTATAAGGAAAGAACAAATATGTTGTTGTTGGCTCATAGTTGAAAATACATCATTTTCTACTGTATAGCATAGAAGTTGTTCTTTTTAACAACTTTTCTTAAAAGATGTTTCAGCAGTTAATAGATGGAGACTCAAATCATATTAGAAGTACCCATTAAAACCCAGCATTGATGTTTTTCATTCAGAATATTTCAGTTCAAATTTTTCTCAGGAGACCTAGATTGTGTTCACAACTTTTGCAGTAATATTGTTTAAAAGTTACAAAAATTGAGAGCTGCATTTAAAGAAAAGCATCAAAACAAAGTTGTTGTAGTTCTTTAATCAGATGCCTGCTAAGGAGGAGACCAAAATATATATATTTTTAATTCATATTTATATCCCACCCTTCTCCGGAGACTCAGGGCGGCTTACAATTTTTGGGATACAACCCAATGCGCTCAGCAATAGCCTTCCTTCCATTGTATATGCCTGCTTATTACTAAGCGACATTTTTACAAAAAATATTTGTGATATGGAGATGTTTTATGTTGAAATGTGTGCTATCATATCTTCATATCATTTAAGATTTGGTCACATTGGATTAGTACTGTTCAATAGTGAATGATAGGCAGATAGCATAGAATCTTACATTAACTGCACATCCCGACTATTGACAAAAGTCACTGATAATTTTTTGTAACAGAAAAGTCGGGATGAACCTTAAAATTGTTTAGAGAGTAAAATCTGGACCAGAGACTAATTTCCCAATCCTTCCCCCCAATTATTGGTTTTATTTATTTATTATTATTTATTTATTTATTTATTTTGACTTGTATGCCGCCCCCTCTCCGAAAGGACTTGGAGCGGCTCACAACTAAAAACAAACAATAAATTAATTACTTAAAACACTATTAAACAATTAAACTAAAACCCTGATGCAGTTACTAAATTTAAAAATTTAAAACCACCCCGCCAAGAGGTCAGCACAGCCCTGCAACATTAAATTCAATGTTGCAAAACTGCTAGAAAAGAAGAAAAATCTAGCTCAAAATTTAAGCTGCAAAGTGTTATATGAGAGTCTTTTAGGCAGACACCAGCTTTGTTTAAGATTTAAGACAGTTCTTTAATATGACTGGTGCATAAATGAACTTAATGGGATTAATGCATCACATGGTTTTACTGAGACCAAGATCATAAATTAGGGTGTGCTAGCTTTGGAATCATACAAAATGCAAGTTTGCTGATTACAGTTCCATGGCTGAACTTCTCATCAGGATTACTACAGACAGGATAAGATTATGTAAGTTGTTAATACCTTTTTTAATTTAAGGATTAAAACCCTTGCATGTTCAGGTGAAGAAAATGATCCTAAAGATAATGTAATGGTAGTTAGGGAAGAAGATAAAATTTCAGTGGAAAAAAAATCAACATTTATTATTTACTTAATGAAAAGATATCCATCTTAATCTAGAGGAGAAGGAGCAGTTCAAACCAGATTGTATAGAAGATGAATTTGCACATTCATTATTAAATTCCTGGAATATCTCATCTGAGTGTAATTGTTTTCTTTTAGATAGAACTTCCTTTTACATGTGCATAACTAATGTGATAACATTAGCTTCATTCCACCCCATTTGATCTGGAAGTAATACAATTATTGATTGGAATGGAATTGTCTTATTCCAGCACAATGAAATGAATTGCAATATGAAATAATATTTACCATTTCTTTACTCCAATTGTATAATCACAAACTGCATTCTTAAAATATTTACTTAGCAGTAAGTCCATTGAACAAATTAGAACTTGAATAGATAAGATGTATTGAAAATATAAATTTAATCCCTGCAAAGGTAGCAAGGCAATATTAGTTTAAAAATATTTAAAGTCCCATTTGTTGTCATATATAATTTTTGTCACTTATGACCCTATATACAGGTGAAACTCAAAAAATTAGAATATCATGCAAACGTTCATTTATTTCAGTAATGCAACTTAAAAGGTGAAACTAATATATGAGATAGACTCATTACATGCAAAGCAAGATAGTTCAAGCCGTGATTTGCCATAATTGTGATGATTATGGTTTACAGCTCATGAAAACCCCAAATCCACAATCTCAGAAAATTAGAATATTGTGAAAAGGTGCAATATTCTAGGCGCAAAGTGTCCCACTCTACAGTAGGAATCACAGTCATGGGAAAGACTGCTGACCTGACAGTTGTGCAGAAAACTATCATTGACACCCTCCATAAGGAGGGAAAGCCTCAAAAGGTAATTGCGAAAGAAGTTGGATATTCCCAAAGTGCTGTATCAAAGCATATTAATAGAAAGTTATGTGGAAGGGAAAAGTGTGGAAGAAAAAGGTGCACAAGCAGCAGGGATGACTGCAGCCTGGAGAGGATTGTCAGGAAAAGGCCATTCAAAAGTGTTGGGGACTTTCACAAGGAGTGGACTGAGGCTGGAATCAGTGCATCAAGAGCCACCACACACAGACGGATCCTGGACATAGGCTTCAAATGTTGTCAGAAGCGTCTTACCTGAGCTAAAGAAAAACAGACCTGGTCTGTTGCTCAGTGGTCCAAAGTCCTCTTTTCTGATGAGAGCAACTTTTGCATCTCATTTGGAAACCAAGGACCCAGAGTCTGGAGGAAGAATGGAGAGGCACACACTGCAAGATGCTTGAAGTCCAATGTGAAGTTTCCACAGTCTGTGTTGATTTGGGGAGCCATGCCATCTGCTGATGTTGGTCCACTGTGCTTCATTAAGTCCAGGGTCAATGCAGCCGTCTACCAGGAGATTTTGGACCACTTCATGCTTCCTTCTGCAGACGAGCTTCATGGAGATGCTGACTTCATTTTCCAGCAGGACTTGGCACCTGCCCACACTGCCAAAAGCACCAAAACCTGGTTCAATGACTGTGAGATTACTGTGCTTGATTGGTCAGCAAACTCGCCTGACCTGAACCCCATAGAGAATCTATGGGGCATTGCCAAGAGAAAGATGAGAGACATGAGACCGAACAATGCAGAAGAGCTGAAGGCCACTATTGAAGCATCCTGGTCTTCCATAACACCTCAATAGTGCCACAGGCTGATAGCTTCCATGCCACGCCACATTGAGGCAGTAATTGCTGCAAAAGGGGCCCAAACCAAGTACTGAGTACATATGCATGCTTATACTTTTCAAATGAAACTATCTTGATTTGCATGTAATGAGTGTATCTCATATATTAGTTTCACCTTTTAAGTTGCATTACTGAAATAAATGAACTTTTGCATGATATTCTAATTTTTTGAGTTTCACCTGTGATTTTCTCAGATTTACAGTTTTTATAGTAAATAACTTAATATGTCTTGCTACAGAGAACAGTTTTATGTTCCAAAAATGAAGTTTAAGAAGTTTAATGAATGGATAAAGAGCCTTTTGAATATTCTTATTTTCCATGCTGGATAGGATAAGTGTTTCTCTATGTGTGATTAAAGGAAAGGAAATTTTGCATTTGCTTCATAGAAGTAATTTTATTTTTCCCTACATGCAGTAAGAACAAGCTGAGTGGAGAATTAACCATCCTCAAACTGCAATTCTGGATTGTAATTTGTGACTGCATACAAATTACAGATATAAGAATAACCAAGAATAACTTACTTATAAGCACATTGTTTGATTCTAAACTTCACTTTCCCAGAGATACTAAAAAAAACCTTTGCAAGATGTAGTTTTAAGGAGTAAGTGTTCCACTTTCTTCCTCTGACATAGTATATATTAGTGCAAACCAGCCAGTATATTTATATTGGCAAAGAAAAGCATTTGGGGAAGACCTTTAAACAACAGTTGTAAAAGCCTGATATATAGAAGACTATATTTTGGCCCTGAATAGCCCCAGAGAAATGGGAAGCAGTGGCTCCGAGGCTAAGATGCTGAGCTTGTAGCTCAGAAAGGTCAGCAGTTCAGCTCCCGTTACTTGTCCCAGCTTCTGCCAACCTAGCAGTTCAAAAGCATGTAAAAATGCAAGTAGAAAAATAGGGATTCCTACTTTGGTGGGAAGGTAACAATGTTCGCATGCCTTCAGCATTTAGTTATGCCGGTCACATGACCACGGAGACATCTTCGGACAGCACTGGCTCTTCAGCTTTGTAACGGAGATGAGCACTGCCCTCTAGAGCCGGAAGTGACTAGCATGTATGTGCAAGCATAAATGTACCTTTTAGCCCCAAAGAAATTGTGCCTCCATACAAGTAAACAACTTACAACAGCTTATTTTAGACTTCATTCTTTCATGCCTTTGTTTAATATGACAAATAAGTGGGATTTTTTTATTTTTAGCATAATATTAAAATACACCAACCATCTCTCTTTACTTGGCTATGAACATAAGCACAATTGGTATAGAATTGGGAGGTTGGACTTCTTTACCCCACTCATTCCAAAAATAAGGACATAAAAAAACATATCAAATATGAAATATCTTTTTCCTGCCTTGAGAGGAAGTACATCCTTGGAATAACACAGAGCTGCTTTGAGGAAGTGTTGGCATGAGTGTTCTCTCTGTTCTGAATGCTCACATGAATTATTGTGTCGTGTTGTGTTTCTTTCCAAATTGTTTTCAGTGTAGCCCATACAGTGGCAGGGATCAGTTTCATTTCTACTGATTTTGGCTGAGAATAGATGTGACTCAGATGCTGGATGGAAATAGCACATAATGAACAGAATCCTTTTATTCTCTGCTCAGGAGAGCACCAGGATGTGCCAATTGCAATGGGAATATTGTTATTGGATTGCAGCAAGGGACTGGTAGGAAGAAAGGAGAGCTCTCCATCCACTCTTTTTCAGATTTTCAGTTCAGCTGCAATACCTGATCAGCTTGTTTTTTTTTTTAATTTAAAAAAAATTATTCCCTCCAGCTCTCCTGGTACGGCATGCTTATTTATTGGGAAATTAATTATTCAGTTTGCTGATTAGACTAATAGCAAAACTGCCAGCTTTTCCACGCAAACAGATATTAAATAGTCATCTTTAATTTTAAATCAAGGCTAGAATTTTCTAAGGTGCAGAAGTAAAAGTAACATCAAATGGGTTGTGAATGAAGGTTAGGGCTGGAGAAGAATTGTTCCTCTAGCTAGCACAGTGCTTTTCAAACCTAGCAACTTTAATGTGTGGACTTCAAATCCCAGAATTCCCCAGGTAGCTCTGGTCCAAGTAGACCAAGTGCCCATGGTGACCACTAGCATAAATACCCATTTTTCTTTGTCAGCAGCCTTGAGGCTGTAACTCAGGAGGAAAAGGACTGAAAGACACATGACCAAGATTATCTGGTCAGCAGCTATCTTGGTAACCAATAGTTTTACATGCAAGTGCTATAAGATTGCTGGATGCCTTTATTAAACTACATGGGGAAGGTGAACAGTACTTGGTTTGGCTTTCTCAGATATCAGTCACACTTCTTTGAGTTATTCCAGAGCAGTTGGCTTTCCACAAATCCAAATATCCTTTAAAACATTATTTCCCTATATAAATACTGAGGTTAGCAGTCCTGTACTTATCTCAATAGATTCACCTTTAAATATATATATATATGTTTGCAATATTTATTATTCTTAAATAAAAGTTGCAATACATATGGTAAACATTATGCATTGCATAGGTAACTTTTCACACCATTCATAATAACAAACTCCTAAGAAACCTGGAGAAACCTTAAACACCATTCTATTATCAAAAGTCACAAAATCTGAATTAAACTTTGCAGGATTCATTAAGCCATCAAATAATGATGTAGTTAACTTTTAACCCTATAATATATATTCCCCAATTCACATATAATGCAAAGAAAGTTGTAGAAAGCTTAATATTTATTGATCTCAAAAATAATACTATGGGTATTGTTCAAAAAAAAGCAATTTGCCAAAATATTTAGAGTGAGAATGCATTTTAAAAATTAGAGGAAACTGAAACATTCCCACTTTTTTAATATGTTTTGGCATGCCATTTGATTTAGTTTCATATGTGTATTGTCTTGAAATAGAATTTAAGCAGTCCAGGATAGACTGGGATTTTGAATGCTCTTTTGGATCAATATCCTTTGTGTCATATTTCTTTAGTTATATCTAATCTGAAGCAAACCACAATCTAGTATAAAATAAAGCTTAATTGTAAAAATGACAGTTGGATTTAATTATAACAAATTTTTACTTGGATCCATTCCTTAAAACCAATTTTCACTTAAAATGATGCCATTTTCTTTCAACTGCTGTTTTGGTGGCTGCATATTAAGAAAGGTAATTACAATCAATATAGAGAGAATTGAATAGAATGTTTAGAGGTGGGTAGAATCCTCTTCATTTTCAAGGCTAACCTTGGTAATCTGTATCTTTTCTTCTCAGTTTCTAATGTTTAAAGTGGGAAAAATTATTTATAGTGAATGAAAAGATACCTTGTGAGTAAAATCAATATGGCAAACAGAATAAAGATGGATCGTGAATGATACATAAGATAATCATAGAATTTAAGAGTTAGAAGAGACCTTAATCATTTTGTCCAATATTTCTCAACCTTGCCAATTTTAGGATGCATGGACTTCAATTCCCAGAATTTTCCAGCCAGCTGGGAATTCTGGAAGTCCACACTTCTTAAAGTGTGCCAAGGTTAAGAAACACTGGTTTAGTCCCTGCCCTGTAGAGTAACAGAATAACAGAGTTGGAAGGGACCTTGGAGGTCTTCTAGTCCATCCCCCTGCTCAGGCAGGAAACTCTATACAATTTCAGACAAATGGTTGTCCAATCTCTTCTTTAAAACTTTCAGTATTGGAACATTCAAACTTCTGGAGGCAAGTTGTTCCACTGATTAATTGTTCAGGAAATTTCTCCCTTATTTCTAGGTTGAATCTCTCCTTGATTAGTTTCCACCCATTGCTTCTTGTCCTGCCCTCAGGTGCTTTGGAGAATAGTTTGACTTCCCCTTCTTTGTGGCAACTCAGAGATATTGGAGTTGTCACCCCTAGTCCTTCTTTTCATAAAACTATTTATTTATTTGTTTGTTTGTTTGTTTGTTTATTTGATTTGTCGCTTACAAGGTAATAGATATAAGTATAAACATGAGTAAGAATATAGGAAATAGGTACGGATAAATGGGGACAATAGGTCGGGGATGGTAGGCATGATGGTGAACTTATGCATGCCCTTACAGACCTCTTAGAAATGGGGTGAGGTCAATAGTGGTTAGGTTGAGGTTAAAGGAGTGGGGGTTAGAGGATGTAACAACAGAGTCAGATAGTGCATTCCAGGCATTGACCACTCTGTTGCTGAAGTCGTACTTTCTGCAATCAAGTTTGATACATTGAGTTTGTATCTGTTTTGTGCTCTTGTATTGTTGTGGTTGAAGCTGAAGTAGTCATTGACTGGTAGGACATTGTAGCAGATAGTTTTGTGTGCTACACTTAAATCTAACTGTAGGCGGCGTAGTTCAAGGTTGTCCAAGCCCAATCTCAAGCCTGGTGATATAGGGTATTCTGTTGTGAGCAGAGGAGTGTAGTACTCTTCTTGTGAAATACTTCTGGACTCGCTCGATTGTATTAATGTCTGATATGCAGTATGGATTCCAGACTGATGAGCTGTATTCAAGTATTGGTCTGGCAAAAGTTTTGTATGCTCTAATTAGCAATTTGATATTTCCAGAGGAGAAGCTTCATAAGATTAGATTTACAACTCTGAATGCCTTTTTGGCAATGCTGTTACAGTGAGCTATGGCACTTAGGTCATTTGATATGAGAACTGTTTGAAAACTAGACATACCCAGTTCCAGCAACTGTTCTTCATATGTTCTAGCCTTCAGTCCCCTAATCATCTTTGTTGCTCTTCTCTGCACTTTCTAGAGTCTCAACATCTTTTTTATATCCTTTTTTACTGGTTCAGTATTCCAAGTATGGTTTTACGAAGGCATTATAAAGTGGTATTAATATTTCACATGACCTTGATCCTATCCCTCTGTTAATACAGCCTAGAACTGTGTTGACTTTTTTTGGCAGCTCCAGCAGACTGCTGGCTCATATTTAAGTGATTGTCCACTAGGACTCTAAGATCCCTCTCACAGTAGATGAGACAGGTACCACCTAAACCAGGGATGTAAAACTCACTTCATCACAGCAGCGTCACATGACCTATTTGGACTTTTTTTCCCCTTCTCTAAACTGGGCAGGGGCAGGGCCAGCACATGGTGCATCTGGGCCACTGGCCGTGAGTTTGACACCCCTGACCTAAACTATACCTGTGCATTTGGTTTTTCTTGCCTAAATGTAGAACCTTACTTTTTTCACCATTAAATTTCATTTTGTTAGATAGTGACCAATGTTCAAATCTGTCAAGATCCTTCTGTATCTTAAGCCTATCTTCTGGAGTGTTGGTTATTCCTGCCAGCTTGGTGTCATCTGCAGATTTGATGAGTTCCCTATCTATCCCCTCATCCTCATTGATAAAGATGTCAAAGAATACTGGGCCTAAAACCAAGCCTTGGAATACCCCACTACATACTTTCCTCCATGTAGATGTAGTTCCACTGAGGACTACATGTTGAGTGTAGTTGGTCAACCAGTTACGAATTCATCTATCTAACCCACATTTTTCTATTTCATCAAATAGTAGGTTGTGGTCTACTTTAACAAATGCCTTTCGAAGAATGCAGTAAGATTTATCTGGCATGATTTGTTTTTGACAAACTCATGCTGGCTTTGGTTATGACTTTGTTTGCAGTATTTCTTATTCCTTTAAATGCTTTGTCTTCTGGAAGACATCTGAACAATTGAATACAGTATTCAGCATGAAGCCCTTAAAAACAGAGCTTAGATCTCTATATAATCTCCAGTTCTTCTTATTTCTCTGAAGGCAACCCACAGCCTGTAAAATAAACAGGGGTTTTCACCCTCATTAATACCCACCAGCATTGTATTGCTGGAATCTTTTTTCAAGATTTAGGTGGGCAGTAAATTCCAAGTACGTTAAGTTTATTTAGCAAGTCATAGTATATCACCCTTCTACAATAAAGAATAGATAATGTGCAAGTGCTTTTAATTACTGCTAGACATCTTGTAACAGACTTTCTGTTAGACCTTTAAGATAGAAGCAGAACTATGGTTAGTCAGTCTATCTTTATTGTAAGGTTGTATTAACAGAATCTTGCAAGAATGAAAGTATTTTCCCCGCTTTTCCTTCTACTGTCCAGGAAGAACAATGCACTTTGGAATGATACAGTAGCTCAAAAGCAGCACCATCTTCTGACTTGCTTTTCTGCAGTTATGAAGTCAAAATCATTTGATATTAGAGTTGTAAGGAGAAAAACATATTCAGTAGATGATTAAGAAATACAAGCTTAGCGGTAAATAGAAAATATTGATTACTTTACACTCTGACTGAAAACGTTCCATAAAATATATCTTCCTTATTCTCTCATAATAATTTAACATGGCACTTTCAGAAATACAGAAATATAGAAGGAAGAAAATAACCTTGAACAGTGTAAAGATCTAAAGATTAAAGCCAATGGGGCCAAACTAGAGGAAACCATTAAGTCAAAGTAGATTGGATCTTTTCCCAAACTGCCAAGAGAAAGGCTGTGTCTTCATTGACTCAGAAAATTAGGAGGAAAAGGCTTAGAATTTAGACCTATAGTATATAAACGCTTTGACTTCTGGGTCGTACAGCAAGAAAACCATCTGTGTATGCATGGTTTTATTCTTGTTTATATTAAAGAGACTAAACTAGCACAATTATGTCTAAGAATCTTGATACTGAATATAGACTGTTCTTATATGCAATGGTATTATGATGAGATTTGATAATTTTGCAAGGTCACTACCAAGCATATTACAGTTATATAGCAAAATGTATTGGTAATACTAATTTTTATAATGAATATAAGTAAATAAAATATAATATAATGCAGCAGTCCCCAACCTTCCTCCTTGGTGGCCTGGCTTGGAGGGGCAGAGGGGAACTGGGCCACATGAGTGGCGGGCTGGTGCACATGCATGCAGCTCAACTTGCACAAGCAATGGGCCAGCGCATGAGTGCCTGCCAGCCCACCGCTTGCACAAGTTGATTTGCACATGCACACCAACACACTCCAGCCAGCCTGTTGCATGGCCCAATCCGGATATGCCATGGCCCAGTAGTGGGCCATTACCCAGGGGTTTGGGACCCCTTATTTAATGTACATGATGGCAAACATTATGGCAATGGCTAATTTCTATCCTATAAAGTTTACTCTAAAGTGGTCCCAGAATTATAGAAACAATTTGGAACATTATTTAAATGATAGAAACAGTCTCTAACCTTGGACAGGATTTTTTTTTTAAAAAAATCACCTAAATTTAAAACATCAGCAATAGCAATCATAGAAAACCTTAAGCCAAACCAGCATTTGGACTGTACCTTAGATGCTGATTCTCCCCAATCTCTAATTCCTAAGAATGAGACCTTTAATAAACAGTAGTCCTATCACTGGGTTGCTAGTTGTGAAGAGTAATAGAGAAATTGGGCTCCAGTGTTAGCAAAAAAAGTTATTTAAGCTGATTCTGCATAAAAAACAAAATACACTCCAAGAATTGAAACATGGCACTTGTTTGGACCAGTTAGAAGAACAACCTGGTTCTTTGAGACTCACTTGAATGGTATTCTCCAATAGTGCCCCCTAGTCTTAGTGATTTACAAGATTACAATTTCTTCAAAAGCTTCCGACAAACTTTGCCTCTGCATTTTTTCCTCATTATGAGCCAAGAGACACACATAGGCCTGAAGCGTCTATTACAGTTAACAGTATGTGAGTGTGGGTGTTTGTGGGTGTGTGGATTGAGAAACAAATAACCTTAAAAAGATTTGCATCTCATCTGCCAATAATTTTCTGTTTTTTGGTCTGTTACACATGTTGTGTTTCTTTAATAAGTAAAACTGCCAGAAGTTTTATGTGCCGCCAGGGTCCAAAGCCATATTTATAACTTCAGCTAAGCTAGAATATCTTGAGGCACATATTAAATTATTAATACACATAAATGCAATAGGCAATTTGCCATATATATATGGCAAATTGTCTTTACTATTATATTAGTACAGAGAGAGGGGGGGAGAGAGGGAGCGAGATGAATTTCATATTTAAGTATTTTATCACAGATTAAAGCCAGTTAATAAATATCTTTTGTGAGGAAAGAACATTTTTGTTTTTTAATTTTTAACAAGTCAGAAACAAGTGAGACTTTAAAGCAGTGATGTCCAACCTTGGCAATCTTAAAAACTATGGACTTCAACTCCCAGAATTCCCCCCTTTTTAAAAGGCCTGAATAAGCATTTAATGCTTCCTAACCTAAACAGTGATGTTGTATCACCGAATTTTGTTTTTCTTCACTTAAAATTAAAAGCCTTAATAGCTATAACAAATAACTATTGTACCTTTTGAATTCTACGTACATTTAGTTAGAACGCATTACACATTAGCTTTGTGTGGGGGTGTTTTTCCTGAATATAGTTATCCATTTTTGTACTTGACAATTTTGTCACTTACTGCACTTTTACATTACAAATAAATGTGTCAAGCATATGAGCTTTGATAATGGCATTTAAAATATCAACCAAATCTTTATTTTGATCAAAGACCAATGTAAGGGGGTGTGTGGGTTAGCTAAGATATTTGTGGATATTTTATGCAGTATGATCCTTATTTAGTTTTCTGAAAGATGAAATGGAAAACAGCATATGACCAAGTATAGACCAAACAGCCTTGGTGGCACAGTTGTTAGGATGCAGTACTACAGACTAACTCTGCCCACAGTCTGGAGTTTGATCCTGACTGGATTCAAGGGTTGACTCAGCCATCCATTCTTCCAAAGTTAGTAAAATGAGGAGCCAAATTGTTGGGGGGAATATGTTGACTCTGTAAATTGCTTGGAGCGGGCTGTAAAGCATTGTGAAGTGGAATATAAGTCTAAGTGCTATTGTTATTGCTATGTATAAGACTAAATAACTTTTCCTATGCAATTTCAATACAACAAAGTATAATTTCTGAGTTGACATTGGGATGTTAATTTAATTGTGTAGCAATAGTGAAATTCAGTGTCCCATAAGTCATGGGAGACTTTATACAACCTCTTTAGGTTTTAATTTTCAAGCTTTAGTTTATGGTAATATATTCAAGTTTATTGCTTTTATTGAAAGTTGTCAAACCTGCAGCACATACATTTAGAAATCAAAATTTGGGACTTCTATGTATTCTTTTGCCAGGATGTCTATCCAATCTATCCAATATGGAAAAGGAATCCAGCTTGGAACAATGGAGAGATAGAGTGATATATCTTTCTCAAACCCTCCTATACAACAATTTTACATAGCCTATCAACGTTTTATTTTGCAATTGATTTCTTATTCGATTGTTTCGTATCTCATTATCTTTAAATATTTTACTGCTAAATTTCCCATGAACTTTCAACTTTGAATGATTTCACTGCCGTGTGTACTATTAGACTCAAATACAATATAAGAAATTGTTCTTGTTGATTATTAATTTTATAATCATTTATGTGTTCCAAAATACATAAAACTGATTAATAATCTTTAGTGTTGAGATTCTGACTGTCATATTGGGGGTGGGGGGCAAGTTTGGAACAAATAATAATTTTCTAACATATTTTCCTATAGGAGTTATATTTTCTCTTCCTGAAGTTCAACTATTTTTATTCTTTCCACTTTTTCCCTTGTATTTCTATTCCCAAGATTCACTCTTTACACTATCAAATAATGATATGCCATCCATTTAGATCCTCTGATCACCTTTGTATCCTTGACTAATTCCCTCAGTCTTTCATTATAGAAGAGTACATCAGTCATGCTTTTACATTCATTAGTCTGTCAAAATGTGGGGTGCATAGTTAGAGATGCTTAAATTATGTGTTTGAAACAGACTTTTTTTTCTAAGCAAATGCTTACCAAACCATCAGCTCTGACATTTACTCTTGCATCTCCAATGGCCCTATCACTTTTTCTATATGCATTTATCTTACTCCCATCTATCTACTCATCCCACTTATAGAGTAATTATTAGAATAATTGATAGAATTGCATTCATTCAGAATATTATACAATTTTCCCCACATCAATACCTGGTCCTTTCATTATAATTGTTCACTGGAAAACACAAGTTATGAATTCCTGTTTTCATATGCATTGATAATTAATCTAGATCAGAAGTCCCCAAGCCCTGGTCCATGGACCAGCACTGGTCCATGGCATGCCAGCAACTGGGCCATGCAAACAAACAAAGCCCCATCTGCGGGATTCAGGCAGCATGTGAAACCATGCCCCTCCAGCCTGTGGAAAAACCTTTCTCCATGGAACCGGTCCATGGTGCCCCAAAGGTTGGGGAGTCACTGATCTAGATAGCAATAATTCATACATGTGACTACCATTTTAATCCTTTTATTTATAACTAATCCTGTTAGTTTCATAGAAACAAAACTTTTTTTTCTTTCATTTAATAAATTCTGCCTGCCATATTTTCTCCCCGTATCACAGTTATCAAGAAATGGGACCATATATATTGACCTCCACCACTCATCATACTCAGCTGAGATTTTCACATTGGGTTTTGCCATTGTTGTTTTGTGCTGTTTTGGAGTTTTCTCTTTTTATATATTTTAACAATTATAAACTATCCAGAGTCATTGGGAGTTAGGCATCATATACATTTAATATATTACTAGGGATGGTTGCACAGTCAGCCAGATGTTTAGCCTGGATTTGGCACTTTTATACACCTACCCTGTCCTTTCCAAGAACTTGGGAGAGGCAGATATTGTTGTCTGACAGTATTGAAGGTATTGTCACAGGATGTAAGCTGTTCCAAGTAAAGATCCCTGTTACAATTCAATGATGATGGTTTTGTTTGTATTTTGTGATTTTCTCCAGCTCTTTCTTTTCTATTTTGCTGCCTCCAAATATTGCAGTGTCCCTGTTAAGTTTGCATGAAGAGTCAGACGCGAGGAGTTCCAGCAAAAGGCTTTATTAGTGACAACAGCTCGAATGGACCCGTCCGGGTAAGGCTACGGCTGCTTCTTATAGCCTGCAGCCGTAGCTGCTACCTGGGAGTGCAGGGTTTCTTCCCGCACTATTTAAACCAATACCATTTGACATTTTACAAGACCAGTTCAAATAAACCAATAACATTTAAACCTACATACATAACACCCCTCCCACTAGGTTCAGTCCATACCAAACCCCAACCTATCTAATGTATTCCTTTAAATAGGTGGGGCTCTTATGTACGTTGAGACCTTCGTGGTTCAGAATCTTTATTGTTCTCACCCAGTGAGGGGAAATGTGTCTGCTGACATTTCCCTGTTAGGACTTCCTGTGAAAGAAGACCCTGTTAGACTGTTAGAATCTGGTCTCTCCTCCCAACCCATCTCCATTCCAATGTCAACACCCAAGTCAGGTAGTGATGTACAATCTTCCACTTCTAAGGATGGATCTAGGCATTGTGACAGGGTTCGGATGGTTCCTGTCGTAATGACTCTACTTCTAAAGATGGATCTTGGCATTGTGACAGGGTTCGGATGGTTCCTGTCGCAATGGCTCGTTACACATAGGGTTGATTCCTGTTTGCTGATATTCCTCCTGTTCCTCCCCTTCCCCCTAGAAGAGACATCAGATGAGGGACCTAGAGAGAGACAGGGGCGATGTTCCTGAGGGAACCGGGATCTAAGTTGGTCAATGTGCCTGCTCCAGAGGAGGCCATCCTCTGTTTGAACCCTGTAAGAAAGAGGGCCAGTGATGTGAGTTATTTCAGCAGGAATCCACAAAGGTTCACCTGTAAGGTTCCTAGCATAGACAGAATCTCCCACACTAAAAGAACGAACTTTGGAAGTGGAATCCAGTGGTGTATTGGGTGCATAAGTGGGATGAAGTCGGTCAAGGGAAGACCTAAGTTTCCTGCCCATTAACAACTCTGCTGGGGACAAGTTAGTTGATGGGCTAGAGTGATGTGCTGAACACTAAGAAGCTTTTCAAGCTTCTCAGTGATGTCCCCAGGACCCAGCTGCTGAAGCTTTTCTTTGGTAAAGCTACCATACGTTCAGCCGCCGCTTGGCGAGGTGCCCAGGGCTGTGAGGGCATGTCTGATGCCCTGTTGAGCTAGAAAGGATTCAAAAATGTTAGACGTGAATTGAGGGCCATTGTCAGAGACAAGGACATCTGGTAACCCATGGGTTACAAGAGCTTTCTGAGCTGCTTGATAACAGCCTCAGTAGTAGTAGAAGTCATGAGAATAACCTCTAGCCATTTGGAGTATGCATCTACAATTACTAGAAACGTGTGCCCTCTTGTAGGGCCTGCAAAATCAATGTGGATTCTAGACCATGGGCCCCTAGGACATTCCCATTCCTGTGTGGGGCGTGAGGTGGGGCAGGCCTGACTACCTGGCAATTGGGACAAGAGGCAACCCAGTTTTCAACCATTTTGTCAATACCTGGCCACCATACATAACTCCTGGCCAAACCTTTCATCCTTACAATCCCAGGATGACCCTCATGTAACATTTCCAAAACCTCCCTTTGCAGTTTTGCAGGAATAACCACCCTGTTACCCCACAAAATACATCCTCTTAATACAGATAATTCAGTTTGCCTGGATTTGAAAGGTTGGCAAAGTGAGGTAGATCTTGAAGAGGCCAACCTTTCTTAATCCAGCCCATAACAGGTGCCAACACAGCATCTTTGGCAGATTCTCTGGCAATCTCAGCAGCATGGACTGGAAGCTTAGCAACGGTCTCCAGGAAAAAGGTGTGAGTCTCAAGTTCAAAGTCCTCCTTGTGGCAAGGTAGTGGGCAACGACTCAGTGCATCAGCATGTCCAATGTCCTTGCCAGGCCTGTGAATCAGTTTGTAGGAGTAGGCTGCAAGAAATTCAGTCCACCTCAGCATTCTTGGTGACAGGATAATAGGTGTAGGTTTGTCTCCTGCCACGATGCCAAGCAAAGGTTTGTGATCTGTAACAATGGTGAATGACCTGCCATACAGATATTCATGAAATTTCTAACAGCTGCAACAACTGCTAAGGCCTCCTTGTCCAATTGGCTGTAGTTCCTCTCTGCTTTGGACAGTAAGCGAGAGTAATGCAATTGGGGCCCCGCCATTGGGAAGCCTGTGGCTCAAAACCCCTCCCACTCCAAAAGGGGATGCATCACAAGTCAGAACAACAGGCAAATTCTCAGAGAATTGAATCAACACAGCATCAGACGTGATTAGTCTCTTAATACTGTTAAATGCTGACTGTTCCTTCCGCCCCCAGATCCAAGCAGCCTTCTTATCAAGTAAACGATGTAAGGGTTCAGCAATAGATGCTTTGTGAGGTAGGAACATGTGGTAAAAAATAAGGCCAAGGCTTGCAGATCTGACTTGCAACGAGGTTTAGGGCTTCCTTGATCGCTTTAACCTTGGCATCAGTGGGGTGGATGCCCTGTTTATCAATCATGTACCCCAGGAACTCAACTCTGTCTGTTTTGAGAGTGCATTTGTCTTCCTTGACTTTCAAACCTGCTTTTCTGAATCTGGTAAGGACTTCTCTGAGTCTTCTTGAAGCTGAGTGTCATTCTCAGCAGAGATTAACACATCATCAAAATAAGGCACTACCCCTGGCAGTCCTTGCAACATTCTTTCCATAAGACTTTGAAAAATGCCAGGTGCCACGCTTACTCCAAATTGTAGTCTTTACATTTGAAGGCACCTCTATGAGTCACAATTGTTTGTGCTCTGCAGTGGCATCATCAACTGTTAATTGTTGATATGCCTGAGCTAAGTCCAGTTTAGCAAATACTGTACCCCTGCCAAGGGAATGGAGCAGATGATGCACAACAGGTACAGGGTATGCGCCTGCTGCAGCGATGGTTATGTCCCTTGTAGTCACCACAGATTCTCACTGACCCATCAGCCTTGACTGGTGTGACTATGGGTGTTTCCCATCTGGAGTGGTCAGTAGGTTCCAAAACCCCTGGGCGATGAGCTTATCTAATTGTGCATCAATTTTTTCCTTTAAAGCAAATGGAACCCTCCTGGGCTTTAAACGAATTGGGGCACCTTGGGGTCTAAACTGAAAGCAATAGGGGTCCCCATATACTTGCCCAGTCCTTCGCTGAAGACCTCTGGAAACTCAGACTTCAAGGACTCTTCCCAGTCAGAACTGCTCACTTGATGGATGCCAGTCACCTCGATGCCAAGTGGCTTGAACCACTCAAGTCCCAGCACTTTGCCATCCTTGTCCACTATGGTCAGTGGCAAACGCTTGGTGTGGCCTTTAAACTGCACGCTGAATTCCCTCGCCCAACTACTGGAATCTTGTTCCCTTGGTAGTCTTTGAGGGTCAGTGCTTGCTTCTGGAAATGTTTTTCTGA
>CM019151.1:116610067-116762488 GCA_009733165.1 Naja naja | reverse complement strand
AAATGGAGGTTCTGGATGATTTGCAGACTCTGGCTATATGACCCTGTTTCTCTAGCGTGAGGCAAATGGAGTCAAAGAACTTTACAGTCTTGGGGGTGGCCCCCATCCTCTGCAATAGAATCCTTGCCTGTTTTTCTCAGAGTCTTTCTTTTCTTCTCCATTCTGAGCTTAAAATCCCCTCTTCTTCCTCACTGCTATCCTAATCAGAGTCTATTTGTTTGCAATGAGTTGTTGAGGATTTTTCCCCATCAGAATGGCTTGAGGCCTGGCTCGAGGCCTTGTTAATCTTTTTCATGGCCGCAGCTGAGGACGGTGGCTTCTGCTGAAACAGCCTCTTCAATAGCCTCTTTAAGCATGATTTTTGGTTTCATTAACAGTTTGCTTTGTAAGATCTTATCTTTAAGGCCCAAAACAAACCGATCGCATGGCCTCTTCTCGTTGGTAAAGTCACAAGCACCCCCAATGTCCCTTAAGCTTGCCACGAAGTCATTAACACTCTCGCTATCCCCTTGATCCCGGCGGTAAAATTAGGTGTCTTAATGAGGCACGATACTTGTGGTAGTGAATGGGCTCTTAAAAGTCTTTCTAATTCGGCCATTCCATTACCTTCAATTCGCTGCTCCCGCCAAGCGTCTTAGCCATTTTGAAGACTGCCGGACCGCAGTGTGTGAGAAAGACCGCCCTCTTCCATCTCTCGGGATGCCGGCGAGATCGTTCCCTTCCAGGAACATGTGGAACGGTCTGCATCGATTCCCAGACTTCGTCGCCGGATCGAACGGTGCTGGGGGTGTTCAGCGCAGCCATCTCACTCTGTTGCTTGTTCGTTCGCTCTTTCTTCAGGGAAATCCCACCTCGCCGCCAGTGTTAAGTTTGCATGAAGAGTCAGACGCGAGGAGTTCCAGCAAAAGGCTTTATTAGTGACAACAGCTCGAATGGACCCGTCCGGTAAGGCTACGGCTGCTTTATAGCCTGCAGTGTATGCTAGCTAATGGGAGTGCAGGGTTTCTTCCTGCACTATTTAAACCAATACCATTTGACATTTTACAAGACCAGTTCAAATAAACCAATAACATTTAAACCTACATACATAACAGTCCCCTATCCAGATTTTTTTTTTAGCCCTATCGTTTCAGGGCCTACAAAAATTGAAAGTCATAACCCAGACTCTGGACTCACTTCACCACAGAAGAAAAGGCGAGATTTTTGGTTTTTCTTATCAACAGTTGTTAAGTCTTGGGTGTTTGTGTGGCAGTTGCTTATCTGTTAGCATTCCAAAGTCCCAGAAATACTTTGGCTTCTTCACTCTCTCTCCCCCTTCGTCCCCCTTTCTTCCCCTCTTTTTTGTCTATTTTTTTTAATTACATTTATATGCCTCCCTTCTCCGAAGACTCAGGGCGGCTTACAATTTTGGGGATACAACCCAATGTGCTCAGCAATAGCCTTCATTCCATTGTATATGCCTGCTTATTACTAAGCGGCATTTTTACAAAGTCAGCTAATTGCCCCCAACAATCTTGGGTCCTCAATTTACCTACCCCGAGAGGATGGAAGGCTGAGTCAACCTTGAGCCTGGTGGGATTCGAGCCTGCAGTAATTGCAGGCAGCTGGAACTTAAGTGCTAGGCATTTAGCAACCTGCACCACCAAGGCCCTTTTGTGGTCCCACCAGTTTTTTGTTTGCAGGAAAGTGATATTTCTTGCTCTTATTCCTATGCACCATTCTTGCTGCTTTGCCATGCCGTTGTTTGTAATGCAAACTTCTTGCTGCAGCTTAACTAGGTGGCCCACTGTTTCTTGCAGAAGTGGCATTTGGTATCTGTTGCTGATTCTAGGTGGCTACCCTGAACCTCCTTCCCCCTTCTCCCATTCAGTTTGGGATTCCTAATCTGAGCTTTTCTCAAGGAAAGTTCTGTATTGCCAGAAGTACTCCTTTCTTCTCCTTCAGATGCACATTCTAGCACACCAACTGCCCACTGCAGCATGCATTTAATTTTTTTAATTTTAATTTATTTATTTTGTCAATCGCTTACAAGAATAAACATAGTTGTGAATACATGAAATGAATACATATAAGAAAAATAAAAGAAACAATAGGACAGGGATGGTAGGCATGCTGGTGCACTTATGCACACCCTCTACAGACCTCTTAGGAAAGGGGTGAGGTCAATAGTAGACAGTCTAAGGTTAAAGTTTTTGGGGTTTGGGGAAGAAACCACAGAATCAGGTAGAGTATTCCAGACATTGACCACTCTGTTGCTGAAGTCGTATTTCCTGCAATCAAGTTTGGTGCGGTTAACTTTGAGTTTGTATCTATTGTGTGCTCTTGTATTGTTATGGTTGAAGCTGAAGTATTGATTACAAAGTATTGAAATATTGAAGTACAAGGTGTGTCACTTCAGAGAAAGGGAACCTGCAGCATTCCCTCCTAAGTAGATTAAACAGGCTTGGAAGATTCCATCTGAGAAAATGGTCCCTCAGATAAGCTGAGCCCAAGGTGTCCCAAAGGTGCTTATTCCAGAGGCAACTGGACTGAGAATCTCTACAGACTTTTAACTATACCATTTGGGAGGAACACCCTTTGAATGGCGTGGGGGTAGGAATGGATTTCCAGAGGAAAAATTGCAGACTACAGGAACCAGGAGCACTACTCAGGTGACCCTGAGGACACAGATAAGCCTCCAAGTGCTTCAATGGCCCTCTAAAAGAATGCAAATGACCAGCTGTCTGCAAGGGTTAGGGTTCCATTCCATTCCCTGCAATCCTATCAGAGCTGAAGAAGCTTCTTGGATGAGAAGAAAAAACAAGAAAGTCTAGTTGCTTCCAGAAGAAGCATTTTGGGGACAACTGTGACCTGGATGACTGAGAATCTCTACAGACTCTGAGCCCAAGGTCTTTTTAACTGCCACCAGCACCTTGATATATACTCGATTTAAGATTCTTGAAGATTTAATGTTACCTCCAGGTTGGAAATATACTCCAAATACCAATTGCAGGGGAATAATGAGGGGAAAGGGTTTTCTCCCTTTTAGCTATGCACCAGCACCCAAAACCATTTGTCTGATCACTCTGACAACAGCACGTTTAAGATGAATTGAAGGCCTGACTCACCAGAACTGTCCTTATGTTTTTATATTCTAAGATCTTAAAGCAGAGCTTGAAGTTTTCGTATGATTTTGGCTTGTTCTAAACCAGCGGTCTCCAATCTTTCCAGCTTGGTGGCCGAGCCCGGCCTGGCCTGGCCCAGCAGTTGGGGGGGCGATGTGGGAGTGGCAGGTGCACATGCACATGCACAGCTCCATTTGTGCGAGTGGCATGCCAGTGTGGCTTCCACTCATGCAAATGGAGCTTTGCATGTAAGTGGAGCTTCATGCGGGCACAATTGCCCTTTTATTCCGTGGCCTGGTTTTGAACAGGCCATCGCTGGTAGTGGGGGGGGAGGTCTGTTCTAAACTCTTTAATCATATTTTCTGACTAAATGAGGAAAATGAGGTTAGCTGAAGCTTTTTGAGTTTAAGTGGAGCATAATGAACCTGCAAGAAGGTTTTGCATCTTATTAAGCCCAGATTAGGCCAACATCTTATTGGCTTGTTTATATATTTATCACATTTATATCCAGCCATGCTCTTAGCCTGCACTGCAATGACTCAGTCAGTTTTGTTCACTCTCTCTGTCTTTCATCCTTTTTTATTTGTTTGTTTGTTTTATTAGTTTCTTGCAATCACCTTGCAACTATAATTCATCTAGAGAAACAAGATAAATTGATGGTTGGTAACAAAATTACAGGTTTCTTGAAACTGGCACTTCATGTTTGTGCTATCTGAAAAGCTGGAAAAAGACAAACCTGTACAGAATTCTCTACAGGAAACTAATTCAAGTGATAAGAGGTTTATATTAATTCAGATATATTCCTAAAGTATATACTGTATAGACAAAACTATTTAAAAAATTCATCAATTGTAATCCAGGACATTAAAGTATTTCTAGTACTAGAAATACTACCAAAGTATTTCTTTATTCTTTAGAAATACTTCTAAAGTATTTTTGCTCCATCTTTTTAATGTCTTATATAAATACATAGATGAATAAATAGTAATAGCACTTAAATATCACTTCACAGTGCTTTACAAGCTTCTGTAATCAGTTTGCAGAGTTAGTCCAACAATCTGGGTCCTCATTTTACCCACCTTGGAAGGATGGAAGGCTGAGTCAACCTTGAGCCTGGTGAGATTTGAAATGCCAAATTGTAGGCAGCCAGCAGTCAGCAGAAGTAGCCTGCAGTAGTGCACTCTAATCACTGCACCACCACGGCTCTTAAATGAATATTATTCCCACAAAAACAATTATCATAAATTATTTCCATATCTACATTCACAAATCATAATTTAGAACAAGTTGTCCAGCCTCAGAATAATTCCCATAAATAAGTCTTTAACAAATATTTAAAGCCCATCTAAATTTTATATACCATTTTCCATAGCAAACCAAGAGTTTTGAAAGTTTAAAAATGTAAACATACACAGACTCAATTGCAAATAATTTGAACTTCCAAACCAACTCATAAGTATGATTTATTTCAGGATAATTTATTATTTTAGATCATGGCAATTTTTCTTTCAGTTCACAGGCATCAGAATAAAAACTAATTTAAATGTCCTTATTGGGAGGGTGGGGGGAATGCTTTCTTAGGGGAAAAAATAGGATTATTCTCTCTAGATTATTACAGGTACTTTATTAAAAAAATCTTTGCAACAAATATTTAATTTTTTTTCTTGGTAACTTTTCCTCCGAGATGTGAAGCTGAGCCAGCTAAAATCTCTTGTCTGATTTTTTTAAATAAGAGTATGTGAATATTTGAAAATACAGCCTCATTATTGAAAGGGCCTGGAGAATATCCATGGTCCTGAATAATGTGAAATTCAATAAAATGGAGCTGAATACATAATATTACTGGTATGGGTCCAAATGGAAACACATGACTGAACATTAGTAATGAGTCCAGGGAAGAAATTACTATTGTGAACTTTGTTTAACAGTAAATAGGGTTGTATTTAACATTGTATTCAAATTCCCCTGCCCATACCCCCCCCAAAAAAGTCCTAAAATATTTTAAAGAAACTTGAGTTCAGTCTTCTCTATCTTCCTGATATAAGAGCTATCTATGGTTTGCTTTTTATGATTGCATTTATGTAACATTTATATCTTTCCTATAAGAACGTGTATTGCAACTTCAAAGTGGGTTAAGGATGAGAAATAATAACTGACCCAGGTCATCAAAGTACCTATTCAGCTGAGCTGCAATCTGAATTTTGATCTTGGCTGTTCTCCTTTTCCAATTCTACTTGGATTTCTGGGAGTTGAAGTCCAAATTTGAGGAACAGCTAATACTATAAAGAATATCTGTGAACTGTAGATTAGAAAACTGTGTTTGATAATGTTTAAGAGTAAGAAATAGCAGCATCTGTACACAATTTATTAGATCTCTTATGGAAATTACTGCAAATGCTGTATAGTGTAATTCAATAGGCAACATTTCCATCTTGCTTAAATTTCCTAAAAAAACAGCATCCAAATTCTTAGGTCACCTTTCTTCAGCAGCTATATAAAAAAAAACCTATAATGTCAACGTCCCATGGAAAATACATTTCTAAAAAATCAGCTTTGTAGGAAGTATACAAGTTGTATATAATCTACATTGTAAAAAAAATATGAAACCTAAAGAAGAGCACAAGCCATATAAGTATCTTATAATGGAAAAAGGAGTTTTATATCTGTAAGGTTTGCTAAAACTCAGTATGGTCTCTTTTTATTTCAAATTTACATTTAGTCTTGTTTCATTTAGAAATTTATTTTTTCTAATTTTCATTTAAAAAAATAAATATTAAATATTTAGAAAGGTAAAACCATTTATACTATAGTGTTAGACCTTTGTCCCTTTATCCCTACAAGAATCTCTCTTCCACAGAAAAAAATTATGGGATCTTCTCACATAAGAACCAGTCACATTGTCCTACTTTACTACAGAAAAAACAGTGCAAAGAAATAATCAGCAAAACAGATCTGAGCACATATATTTTGGAGAGTGTGATTAATGACTAAATTGATCGAAGTATATAGTCAAAATAGGAGTAATAGAAAGTATTGGACATCAGTAGTCAGATCTTCAAATGCCTCATCAAACACAAGTACTGGAACTTTTTGCTATCAGATAGCAACACAAACAAAACCTCCAGGTCTCTTTTGGCTCTTAGTAAAGGGTATTATCAAAACTTTTACTTTTAAGAAATTTATTTTGGAGTTTGGGAGATTGAAGAAAGGTTATTAACTCTTTGAACCACCAAGTCTACAAGGGATTAGAATTATTTCTGGCCTCCTCTTCCTCTTCTTCCTCTTCCTCCTTCTCCTCTGCTTCCTCCTCCTTTTGAGTGCAACCCTCAATAAGCTCTAGATCTCAAATCACTAAAAGTTATATACTTCTGAAGGAACAGGAACTCCTACTGAACACTCAATTTACTACATGGAAATTCAAGTTGTAAGATTCAATGCTATGGCGCAATGGTGGCTAACATGCCAAAAATTGCACACTGCATGAATGTGCTTGTGTGCCAGCACCCAGAAGGCAATGCGTGCAACCCCCTATGCCTTCTGCACATGCATGCGTGACCCCATGCATCTCTGTGCATGCACATGCAATCCCCCTGTGCACCCGTGTGTGCACACATTTCCCTGCCCCCATGCATGCATACCAGATATCCAACAATCAGCTGGTGGGTGGGCAGCATGCACGCATGCTCAGTGTGGCTCTTCTGGGCAACCTCTCATGTACCGGCAGAAGTGGCTCTGCCTGCCACTTCTGGCACACATGCCATAGATTCACCATCATGGCTACAGTGTGACTAGCATCAATGAACACATACCTACTGTGCTTTATTTAATGATTTAAAGTCAATGAATTACATTAGAAACATCAAGTGTCAAATGAGAGGATGCTTTCTTGGACTACATCACATATTAACTCATTTTGTTTCAGCATAAGGGAAGAATGCAAAGTCAACAAAAAACATTTACCTTCCTTAGAATCTTTTTCATTTCAATTGTTGCACCATCACTTCATTTCAATTGTTGCTTCTTTCTGAATTATTTGCATGAGTGATACCAGAATGGAAGCATCATCAGAAAATTACATAGGCAAATATGATTTGGCCATATGATGATATGATCAGTGAGAATAATTCAGACATAATCAGTAAATGTTTTTAGTGACCAAAAGAAATAATGGAAAAAAGAAACTTACAAGTGCATCATTTTGAAAAATAATCCTGTTATTATATAAAATATAATTTCATGTCATGAAGAATACAATAGAAAATGACATATACTAAAAAAATTTTTTGGGGGGGGAAATGACATGAATATAGTAGCCTTTTGAAATCCGCCTGGAGAAAACTGAAGGTAAGATATTTGAGCATAATGTGGTATGTGGTATTCAACTACTTAGTATCCAAAAGGTATAATAACAAAGATACAATTCAGCTTGGAATCCTGAGATGAAAAGGTCTTAATTGTAGCATAGCAAGAACCAGGAAATAGTGTGAGGCATGACAATGAAAGAGATGGCAGGATTGATTTTTTTAAAAAGAAAAGCAGAAAATGAAGCAATGCTCTTGGGAGACAGTGATGATTTCTTGCAAAGCCTTGACACTATTTAAAAAGTGAAAACAACCTTGTAAAAGCAGGTTGTGGAAAGATAACATGGCTTGGATTTAAGCTTTTCTTATTGTTAAGTCCCATCTCTCAAATAATCTATTATTGCAGTTAGTGCAATAACGATTCCTGAATTTTCACAGCAACCCTTCCCTCTGGCTGGACTGCATCTGCAGGATATGATGACTGAGACATAAGGGAGCTGGCAAGTACAGAAACCAGTAGTGACAACATAGAGTATTTCTTGGTCTTAACACTGTTAGCAAACAGTCTAATTAAAGTAGAACTGCCATGTTTCATTATTGATATCGTCCTGGCTAAGAGGAGAAAGACTTCACTGGGGAGTTGCCAGTGACATCCATTTAAGTCTTAAATAGAAAGGATGAATAGGAATACCCAGAATGTCTAACAATGAAACTCATCCTTCTTTCCTTTGACTCTTGTCTGCTACTCCTAACTTTCCCAAGGCTACGCACTGTCATATTAATGAATGTTTGATATTAGCATTCACAAGTGGGTGTTTATTAATGCAGAGGTTGATGCTACTGATAAATAGATCGAGACAGGTGATTTCCTAAATTAAAGCAAGTTTCTGCAAGCCCACAAGTATATTGAAATTGGGATTAGGGACTGGGAAGGCAGATTCTTATTCTTTGAACTACTCTGGCAGAGGGATGTTTATTGTGCTGTAGTGCCACTAATGCTTGTGACCAAATTAGGTACTGCAGTTCTTCTTAGGTTTGATATTCAAATGCAAAAGAACTCTAATCAGGCTAGTGGTTTTATTTGTTGCTTTTAACATTTATTTTTTAATTGATAATATGTAGACATTGAGTCATGCCCTGAATCAATGGTTATGTAAATCAAACAATGAAATGTGTGACGATATATGTCATAGAATAGGAGTGGCAAACTTGCATTGCCATGGCATCACACATAAAGTATCATAATTTTTTTCTCTTTGCTAAACTAGGCATAGGCGTGGCCAGTGTGTGACAAATCCGCCCCGTGGGCCATGAGTTTGACAACCCTATCATATAGAATATATTAAAGAGATGATATGTGTTTTTGCATACATGTGTGTTCTATGAAAGCAGTACTATAATGCTATAGCTTGAGAATTACAGTTCTATACTTATTGTTCCATATTCCAGGAAGGAAGCTTTGGATTGTCAGAGGATGAATTATTTTCATTTACTAGATAGTTAGTTAGTTAATTAATCATCTCAATTCTCATATAGTCCACATAATTTAGAAATTCTAGAATAGTAGAAAAAATAGTGAATTATAATAACTTCGGTAACAATAATGGACAAAATGTAAAGGTGGGAAGATATTGAGGAGCATATAATTTTTAAAATTTACCATGACATAGAATATCTATTTGCCAAAAGCTACTTAGGACTTAAAATTGTGTTCTATTAATTGCCTCAGTTGTGTACTTATTAAACTAAAGTATTAAATTTCTAAGGTTCCATATCAACTATTTATATTTTTTGCATCTCTTATAGAACCTAGCCCCCAGGTCAACTTGGGAAACACCCCCTTTGTTCTAGTTAGTCTAATTATTAAAAATGATGGTTATTTCACTACCTGTTTTAGAACAGAGAATGGATAAATATATGTCTTTAATTCATTTGGGTGTCTATTCCTCTCTTTTGTTTTCTTTCACTTATAGTACTTCACTTGCAAAAAAAGCCATGAATCATGACAGTCAATCACTATACATTGATTGGTACACCCAACCACTTTTGGAATACTATAGAAAAAGAAAGATTTAAATCAAGCTGAAGAATTTCTGCATCTAAAGAGAAGCAGACATATTTAAGCCTTTGCATTAAAACAGGAACCTGGTATAAAATATTCTTAATTAATGGCCTGGTTATTCAAGAGCAAGTTTAAGTACTCCAAATTAATATACTACTCCTTGTATGTAGTATCCAGAATTATTAGAACAGGAAAAAACCAGCTGAAAACAGAAGTGCAGTCATTCAAAATACCCCTTTCATCATCCCTCCACATAATTACTGTATATTTATTTAGTTAGTTAGTTAGTTTGTAAAGCATGTATGAGAAAACAAGTAAAGTATGAACATAATATATAAACCAGAGGTGGTATTCAGCAGGTTCTGACCAGTTCTGGAGAACCGGTAGCGGAAATTTTGAGTAGTTCGGAGAACTGGCAAATACCACCTCTGAATGGAGATTTTACAGTATCCTTCCCCTGCCACACCCACAGAACCAGTAGAAAAAAAATTTAATCCCAGCACTGATTTAAACATATAAGAATAAACTGGTATAAGTATATACATAATAAATGAGTACGAATAAATGGGAACAGTAGGACAGGGACGGTAGGCACACTGGTGTACTTATGCACGCCCCCTTACAGACCTCTTAGGAATGGAGTAAAGTCCATGGTAGACAATTTAATGTTAAAGTTTTGGGGGTTTGAGGATGTAATAACTGAGTCAGGTTGTGAGTTCCAGGCATTGACCTCTCTGTTGCCGAAGTCATATTTTCTGCAATCGAGTTTGGAGCGTTTTACTTTGAGTTTGTATCTATTATTATTTACCCATGTGTTATTGTGGTTGAAACTGAAGTAGTCATTGACAGGTATTCCTAGATATTCTAGTATCTAGATAGTATCTAGGTACCTAGATAGTATCTAGGTATTCTAGATACTAGATATTCCTAGAAGCATACACCAAGACCCATTTTAATCTCCCCTAATAAAATTGTTAAGAAGAGGACCTTAAAGGATAATTTCACATATCACATAGCTGAACCTAGATCACAATGGAAACAGCTTGTATTTTAAAAGAGAATTGGATGGACTGTGGCTACCAGCCCTCCTGTTTCTGATCCTTGAACCCGCTGAACATGACAAACTGAAAAATGACAGCAGTGTTTCATGCCATTTACAGATGGGAAACTCATGATCATGTAAAACAATCATATGATTGTTTTCTTTTATTCTGAACCTAAGGAAATAATCCCTAATTCCTCTTAGAATCTCAACTGTTTACAAATGTTACTTGGTCTCATCCGTTTAACAGTTACATGTCTCTTCAAAAAAAAAGGGGGTTCATGGTTTTCATCTATTTTAGAATATTTTAGAACATGGGTGTCAAACTCAATTTTATTAAGAACCACATCAGGGCTGTGGTTGACCTCGTGGGGCCAGGAGGGAAGGGCCGACTGGGTGGGCATGGCCAGCTTGATGCCACTCCCCAAAATGCTGGCATGTTTTCTCTTTGCACTGGTTAGACCAGGCCAAAGTGACGCAGATAGTCTGTGTAATGTATGCAGAGTTTAATCTGATTGGTTGTTGAAAATATGCAGCATATTGTTGAAAATATGCTGATTGGTTGTTGAAATGGCGGGAAATCCAAATACCGCCATTGGTTACAAGCCGTGGCAGCTGACTATAAAAGCTGCCAAGACTAAGCCATTCTGGCGTAGTTCTGAGCTGTAGTCTGACTATTAAAAAGAGCTGAAGCACTTCGCATCCTGACTTCTTCCGAACTTAACACTGGCAATGAGGATGGGATCGTAATGGACAAGAAGACAATGCAGAAGAAAGAGACAAGATGACTGGGCTGAACATGCCACCAGCCCCGTTCGACCCAAAGAACAAAGACTGGGAATCTTACACAGACAGATTCCAAATGTTCTTAGAAGGAAATGATCTTGCATCGATATCTGAACAATGGAAAAGAGCGGTTTTCCTAACACACTGCGGCCCCGCAGTGTTCAAGATGGCAAAGACTCTGTCTGCACCAGCAGACGTAAAGGTGATGGCATGGGCAGACTTGGAAAGACTACTGAGGGTGCACTACACACCCCAGGTATCGTGCCTAATCCACAGACATGAGTTCTACCACCGCGATCAACAAGATGATGAAAGCATCAGTGACTTTGTGGCCAGCTTACGCAACATTGGGGGCGCCTGTGAATTCACCACACTAGAAGAAGCCATGCGCGATCATTTTGTCTTGGGGCTCAAGGACCAGATGTTACAAAGTAAACTACTCATGAAACCAAAAATTACGCTAAAAGAAGCCATCGATGAGGCAATAGCAGCAGAAGCCACGAAAGCCTCCGCAGCAACAATGAGGAAAATGAACAGAATAACCACCAATCCAGAAGGTGAAAAAACCACAACAATGCATTTTGACAAACTAGAGTCAGAATCAGAGTACAGCAGAGAAGAAGAAGAGATAAACAGACTCAGAATGGAGCAGAACTGGAACGACCAGGGCTGGAAGAAGCGACAATTCCATTGTGCAGGATGTGGAGGGAACCACCCCCGCACAGAATGCAGGTTCCTGGAAGCCATTTGCCTCCATTGCGAGAAGAGAGGACACATCGCAAAAGTCTGCAAATCGTCCAGAACTCCACCAAACAGAAGGAAGTTCATCCCAAATACCAAAGACAGAGAAGTAAAAACCGGAAGCACAGGCGAAAAAATTGGGCACAGAAAAGAAGTGAGCGGGAAAAACGAAACTCATCAAACTGTAACGATTGGTCATTCTTCATCACTGAACAATAGGAAGGTGCATGTCAAGGTGTATATCGAGGGAAGACCGTGCCAGATGGAGGTAGTCTTGGGATCATACCTATCCATGGTGTCATGGAACACTATACAGAGTCTCATACCAGAAATCCAAAAGAACCAATTCAAAAAGCAAGCACTAACCCTCAAAGATTACCAAGAAAACAAGATTCCTGTAATCGGATCAAGAAAATTCAACGTTAAATTCAAGAACCACACTAAACTTCTGCCATTGACCATCGTAGATAAAGACCGCCCAAGTCTTTTAGGACTTGAATGGTTCAACCCCCTGGGCATCCAAGTGACTGGAATCAACCATGTAAGCAACTCAGAATGGGAAGAGTCATTGAAGAAAGAATTCCAAGAGGTCTTCAGCGATGAATTAGGCAAGTACTCGGGGACCCCTATTACTTTCAATTTAGACCCCAACGTACAACCAATCTATTTAAAAGCCAGACAACTGCCGTTTGCACTCAAAGCAAAAAGGGATGAACAGTTAGACAAACTGATAGCTCAAGGTGGTACTAGAGCCCACAGACCAGTCCAGATGGGAAACACCCATAGTTACCCCGGTCAAAGCTGATGGCTCTGTAAGAATTTGCGGGGACTATAAGGGGACATTGAACCATGCACTGCAACAGAGCTCATATCCGGTTCCAGTAGTACATCATTTGTTACACTCCCTAGGTGGGGGTACTGTTTTCGCCAAGTTAGATCTTGCCCAAGCGTACCAGCAGTTAACAATAGACGATACGACTGCAGAGGCACAAACTATCGTCACCCATCAGGGTGCCTTTAAATGCAAAAGGTTGCAATTCAGAGTAAGTGTGGCACCAGGCATATTTCAAAGCCTTATGGAAAGAATGTTACAAGGTTTAAAAGGGGTGGTACCTTATTTTGATGATGTGTTAATCTCTGCTAAAAATGACACTCAACTACGAGAGAGACTCAGAGAAATACTGATCAGCTTCAAACAAGCAGGACTAAAAGTCAAAAAAGAGAAATGTACACTAAGAACTGACAGAGTAGAATTCTTAGGTTATATGATTGACAAACACGGTATCCACCCCACAGAAGCCAAAATTCAGGCAATAAAGGAAGCCCCCAGACCTAAATGCAAAGCTGACCTCCAAGCATTTCTGGGACTTATTAATTTCTACCATATGTTTTTGCCTCAGAAAGCAACCACTGCGGAACCCCTTCATAGACTGCTCGATAAAAAAACTACATGGGTCTGGGGCAAAAGAGAAGAAGCAGCTTTTAACTGTATTAAGCGACAGATCACTTCTGATTGTGTATTAATACAGTTTAGTGAAAACCTACCCATGGTGTTAACATGTGATGCCTCCCCTTTTGGAGTGGGGGGGGGGGCATTGAGCCACCAGTTACCGAATGGAAGGGAAGCTCCCACTGTGTTCTATTCAAGGACATTGACAAAAGCAGAGAGAAAGTATAGTCAGCTGGACAAGGAAGTGCTGGCAATAGTAGCAGCTGTCAAGAAATTCCACGAATACATTTATGGAAGAAAATTCACCATTGTCACCGATCACAAGCCTCTACTCAGAATTGTGATAGACCAACTCCTATCATCCTTTCACCCCGAATGATGAGGTGGACCGAATTCCTCACTGCATACTCGTACAGACTCGTTCACCGTCCGGGGAAGGAAATAGGGCACGCAGACGCATTGAGCCACTGCCCATTGCCTATGAACACTGAAGATCCAGCACCTGAGACTTACACCTATTTCCTAGAAACAGTTGCTCAACTACCTGTGGATGTTGCTGAAATTGCAAGAGAGACTGCTAAAGACAGTTTGTTGGCACCTGTTGTGGTTTGGATAAAGAAGGGTTGGCCACAACAAGGACTAACGGACGTCTGCAAACCATTTAAGTCCAGGCAAACCGAACTATCTGTGTTAAAAGGGTGTATTCTATGGGGAAATCGAGTGGTTATTCCTGAAAAATTGCAGAAGAAAGTATTGACAATGTTGCATGAGGGGCACCCGGGGATTGTCAGAATGAAGGGGTTGGCTAGGAGCTATGTATGGTGGCGGGATAGACAAAATGGTTGAAAACTGGGTTGCGGGCTGTAGAAATTGTCAGGAACTGAGGCCCACATTGCCTATCGCCCCTAAACAGGAATGGGAATGTCCTAGGGGTCCATGGTCCAGAATTCATATTGATTTTGCTGGCCCAACAAAAGGGCATACCTTTCTGATTGTAGTAGATGCATATTCCAGATGGTTCGAGGTTATTCCCATGTCATGCACCACAACAGAGGCTGTTATCAAATAGCTAAGGAAACTTTTTGTAACCCACGGGTTGCCCGATGTTGTTGTTTCCGACAATGGTCCCCAATTTACTGCCACCCTTTTTGAATCATACTTAGCACAGCAGGGCATAAGGCACGCCCTTACAGCCCCCGAGCACCCCTCGACTAACGGCCGGGCTGAAAGTATGGTTCGGTTTACTAAAGAGAAACTTCAACAGTTGTGTCCAGGGGATATTACCAAGAAAGTGGACAAACTGCTCAGTATCCAACACATTACCCCCAGCCCCCTCCACTAATTTAAGCCCTGCAGAGCTCTTAATGGGCAGGAAACTCAGGTCAACCCTCGACCGCCTTCACCCCACTTACGTTAATGAAACACCTGTAGATTCCAGTAGCAAAACTCGCATTTTTCAAGTAGGGGATCGAGTTTATGCTAAGAACCTTGTGGGTGAGCCATTATGGATTCCTGCGGAAATTACCCATGTAACAGGGCCCAGGTCTTACAGGGTACAAACGGAGGACGGGGTCACTTGGAAAAGGCATATAGACCAATTAAGGTCCAGAAAGTCCCTGGAAGTTTGCCCAGGCTCGTTTCAGGACTCATTACGCACAACCCAAACCATGGGGGAAGGGGGAGACCCTTTGAATAATGAACAAGTAATAGTCAACCCCCTTTTAAATGGAATAACATGACAGAGCCACACCAAGCCCTAACACAATCCCAACAACTGCCAACTCCAATAGAGGACAGCACAACCTTACCTGTTCAAGGAGATGCCAATGGGCTGGGAGTGGACTGGGAGGAGAGACCAGGTTGGAGTAACAGAGCCGGATCACCCGGCCAAAGGATTCCTAATAAGGGGATTCCAACAACTAACATTCCTTCCAAACAAATAGAAGTTCCTAGAACACCTGAACCACGCAGGTCTAAACGTAACTGTAAAAGCCCCACCTATTTACAAGAGTACATTAGATAGATGGGGTTTGAGTATGGGCTGGACCAGGTGGGAGGGTGTAATGTATGCAGAGTTTAATCTGATTGGTTGTTGAAAATATGCAGAGTTTAACCTGATTGGTTGTTGAAATGGTGGGAAATCCGAATACCGCCATTGGTTACAAGCTGCAGCAGCTGGCTATAAAAGCTGCCGAGACTAAGCCATTCTGGCGTAGTTCTGAGCTGTAGTCTGACTATTAAAAAGAGCTGAAGCACTTTGCATCCTGTCTTCTTCCAAACTTAACAGTCTGGGCCAAAGCCACACTGGCCTGATGTTTCCTCTTCACATTGGATAGACTGGGACAGCCCCGTGGGCCAGATCCAACCACATCACGAGCCGCATCTGACCCGCGGGCCTTTAGTTTGACACCCCTGTTTTAGAATATACAGACAACTGTAAAGCAGAGGTGTGGCAGATTTTAGAAGTGATTTTTTTCCTTATTTCATCCAATACTTTTTTTTTTTCAAAGTAGACACTGATTCACAGAAAAATGTAGTTTGAGCAAATGGTGAGAGGAACAATTGCATTCATTGTCTACTATTCTAAGTTTGGTCATACTGTTATCAAGCTTTCCTCCTCTAGAAATCAAAGCTTTTTCACTTTCATTTAATAATTGTCTCACCAGTCTTCCCATAACACAAGGGATAAAAGGGAGACAAATGCCTCACTGACAAATAGTTTCTAATTTCGGAGGGCCCTTTCCCACCAAAGCTGGAAAAGGTATTGTTCATAGCTCTTTGATTCTGCAAATTTGTCATGGTTTCAGACAGTGATTTCATTTTATAGAGGAGAAAGAGAGGGTGGGAGGCCTGCTTAACCTGACTTTTTTTTTAAAAAAAACTTTTTTTTAAACATTCACATTAATTTTTGACCTAATTGCTAGATGGAGAAGACACACACACAATTTATATGGATTGAACAATAAAAGTGAAGTGAGAAAACAATTTTGGGGGAGCTGAGAGTGAACCTACACAACACATTGTTAGAAGAGTGCTGGAATTGTGTACAGATGTACAGGTAGTCCTTGACTTATGACCTCAATTGAGCCCAGCATTTCTGTTGCTAAGTGAAACATTTGTTAAGTGAATTTAATCCATTTTACAACCTTTCTTGCCACAGTCCTTAAGTGAATGACTGCAGTTGTTAAATTACTAACATCATTGTTAAGTGAATCTGGCTCCCCCACTGACTTGGGGGAAGGTCGCAAAGGATGATCTCAATAACCCAGAACATTGCAACCGTCATAAATATGAGTCAGTTGCCAAGCATCCAAATGATGATCACATGACCATGGGGATGCTGTGAAAAACTATCATGTCACTTTTTTCAGTGCAGTTGTAATATTGAATGGTCACTAAATGAACTGTTATAAGTTGAGGACTACCTGTATTCAACACACACACACAGAGACAATATATACAGTATATCTATAACTATTTATCTACTGTATACAGATAGATACATAGATACATACATATACTATATGTATGTGTGGATAGAGAGAGAGAGAGAGAGAGAGAGAGAGAGAGAGAGAGAGAGAGAGATAGATAGATAGATAGATAGATAGATAGATAGATAGATAGATAGATAGATAGATAGATAGGCAGGCAGGCAGGCAGGCAGGCAGGCAGGCAGGCAGGCAGGCAGGCACACACAAACACACACCTCACTGGAAGCAAGGTAGCTTCCACTTTATTACTAAATGTGGGAAATCAATAAGCTAGCAAGAAATCAGATGAAAATACATAATTACAGCCAAGGGCCATGTGTGCTTCCCTGGCTGTGAACAATTCGCTTCTATTTTAGAATCAGTATTTATTTTTATACATGGAGATCGTCACTATGCAAAGACACAGGTGAGTATAACCCATGTACAGAAATTATGCCTGTTGCATTCTTGAAAATGGAAATACCTGTTTGTGGCAGCAGTTCCTCCACAGTCATTCAGGCCTTTTGACTTTCCTGTCTTCACCAGCTTTCAGGAGATTAGAAGTTCCATGTATTTTTATTACTTTCTATAGTGTGGTTAAAAAATATTCACCACTATTTTACCTTCTCCTTTCAGTGCTGACTGTTAAGTTTGCATGAAGAGACAGACGCGGAGTGCTTCAAGCTCTTAGTTTATTAGTGACTACAGCTCAGAATGGACCCAATTTGGCTGGGCTGCGGCTGCTACTTATAGCCAGCAGCCGCAGTTGCCAGCCAATCAGAGTGCAGGGTTTTCCCGCACTTTTTAAACCAATCATTTTCAACATTTTATAAGAACAGTTCAAACTAAACCAATGACTTCAAACCTACATACATAACACTGACAATAACTCACTGTGAATGGATTTGGTTTACAATGGCCATTAAAGGGTTGTTATGAATTTTGATTAGGGCAAGGGCTACTTTAAGTGATAAAGATTTTCCCAGGAGCATTCTGTGAATGATGTTCACTATTCCTTTGCTGGTGTTTAGCTGCCCACAGCTGTTTTGTACTGATATCGCCAAGCTGGCTCCTTGTCTCAGCCGGACAGGATGGTGCATAATATCTGAGATGCAAAATAACTGGCTCCAAAAAAAATGCCTTCCCTTTGAAAACATGCAAATGTCAGCATTATGAATGCTTGCAAGATCGTGGGGAGGGAGCGCAGTACGAAGGGTGATCTAGCTTAGTGAAAGGGGGATTAGAAAAACACAGCTCTGTCTCTAATAAAAGGAGTTTCTCTGGGACTTTCAAAGCTAAAAAAAAGCAATGTAGGTTTATTGATTATGAAGAAACACATAAAGCAAGGAGTATCTCTAATGGGATATTGGATTTGAACTGCAGAATTCTGGACAACCATTACATACAGTAGCAGACAAGTGATACAGAATGTGTGATGACCCAGGGCATGGCACAAAAATAACAAAGTCACCAAAGTAGATAAATTCCCTTTAATGCCTCCAACTTGGCCCCCAATGTCCAGTTATCCTCAGCTGGAGATCAAACTCTTCCCAAAACAGTCTACGAAGGGAAGAATTGCAGTCTGAACCCAAAGTAAAGGTAATTAGAAATAAAACAAACCAACACAAACCATGCTGAAGTAATTAACACGACAGGCCAGGATGATATAGTGCACACTTCCAAAGTATAATGCAGGACCCACAGTTGGGAGGATGGCAAAACCCAGATAAGCCTCAACAAAGGTAACGCATGCTTTGCTTCCAGCAACTTTGCCATGGGCAGTTTTCCCTTTAAACAGTCTTCCCAGCTGCAGCCCATGAAGGGGATCAGGGCCCTTTCCTCTCCCATAAGCCACGTTGCTCCCTTTTCCATTCCTCCCTGCATGCCCTAGGATGAAGAGGGGGGGCTGGGTCTTCCTCTGAATGCCCAGCTGGACTGTGGCCTTCCCCCGTTTCTTCCACAGCCACCAGATCCACACTCCCACTCCCTGTCAGCTGCTCAATCTCCCCCTCAGAATCGGACTCCAACAAGGGCATGACAGAATGCTTGAGGACTTAATGATCCTTCAGAATGTTGTAACCCAACTCAAGCAGCCTTGCTTTTTAGGATGTAAGCTTATGTTATTTTATCACATCATAATATTGTAGACTAGAGGTGGAGCTCTCACCTCACAATCAGGAGGCTGTGAGTTCGATCCTAGGTAGAGGCAGATATTTCTCTCTCTGGGCACAATGAGAATTTATCTGCTGAACAAAACTCCACATTGGTGACAGGAAGGGCATCCAGCCAGTAAACACTCAGCTCCATTCAGTTGCCCAGACTCCACCCTGCAAAGGATTATGGGGTTGTTAAAAGAAGATGATGATAATATTGTAGACTAATAATTTAACTAACTCACTCTCAATTCAACTGGGATTAACTCCCATGTAATTTTCTTTCTTTCTTTTTGCAATTCTGGAAATAATCATTATGGAAGATGTAGGATTAAGCTGTGTGCAATAAAATCCAACAGCCACCCCTGCCAACATATATATCTGAAAAAGTCAATTTTAGTGGATGAAAATACTGTCATAAAAAATCCTTCCTGATTTTCATGCTTACCTGATGAAGCAGGTGTCAGAATCCATTTCCTTGCTGAAATGTATTGGGCTAGAGCTATTGTTTTGGCACTGAAAAAATGAACAGCAAAAATGCCAATTTTTAGAAGAAGTAAATTATGGGTGAAAAAATGCCCTTCGCACACACTTCATTCTTAGAATATATGAGTTTACTCACAGGGGACAACCTTCTGCAGCTACCTCTTGGCCAGTGAAGGTCAGGTCACTCATTGCCATGGACATATTTTATGTTATAATACTTGGCAGTTATGCTGCCCTATGAAAAGTTCAAAGTAGTTCCCATATATCATCCTGCAGCCAGCCCTGTAGTCAGATTACTCTGGGAAAAGAGAGTTGCTGCAACTACATCATTGGGACAGCTGATACGGTCAATGCTCTGATCTGAAGGCAATAGGAAAACACGTGGCCTATTTGGCATTTCACTTCTCCTCAGCTGGCATTAGTCAAGTCAGGTTTTGCATTTCTACAAGGGGAAAAAAACTGGGAACGGCATTAATTATGTGCTTTCAAATCATTAGTAACCCCATAGATTTTCTCAATACTGATCTATCCCCAGTTGGGTCCTTCAGATCTTCCTAAGCCCAACCACCTTGCTACAGGTCATCCTCTTCTTGGCTTTCCTTCTACCTTTCCCAGTATTCTCAGCCTTCTCCAGAGAGCTTGGTCTTTGCATAATGTGTCAAAAGAAGGATAATTTAAACCTGGTCATTTGTGCCTCAAGAGAGAAGTCTCGGTTGAAGGAAAAATAATTATCTATGTCTGGATTAAGAGTTGGATTGGATTGGATTGGAGATCGAGAGTCTGTAGTTCTGTCTCCGGCAACTTTACAAATAGGAGCTGCTTCCAAAGGAAAGGGCAAGAAGTTGTAAACAGGTATCATTCCCCAACTGCAAAAACAACTACAGATATCTTTCTACAGAGATGATGTTAAATTATAAGACCATATGGTAAATGTCACAGAGGAAATGTCTACTTGATGTGAGGCTAAAAGCATTGAGTAACATCTATTTCAGTGGTGAGATTCAAATTTTTGTACTACCGGTTCTGTTGGCGTGGCTTGGTGGGCGTGGCAGGGAAGGCTACTGTAAAATCTCCAGTCAGAGGTGGGATTTGCTGGTTCTCCAAACTACTAAAAATTTCCGCTACTGGTTCTCCAGAACTGGTCAGAACTTGCTGAATACCACCACTGATTTATTTGCTCTTTAGAAAAGTGCCCTGACAAAATTTGTTCAGAATAAAAATATACAATTCTTAGTCTCTGGTTCCTAAGAGATGACAATTATGTGCCTGCTACTCTCACCTTCTGCTTCTATCAGATTCCTCCCAAAGATTGAGAAAGACTGGTGATATTGAAGTGAACTTTAGACAACTTTAAGGAAAATGGAATTCTTATAGTTTATGGAGCTGGCTAAGTAATCTTTCTGTTTTTATTTCATAGAGAAATCCATTTTTTAAAAAAGACCAAACATTATACAGGTAGTCCTTGACTTACAATCACAATTGAGCCCAACATTTCTGTTGCTAACTGAGACATTGGTTAAGTGAGTTTTGCCCCCATTTTACGAAGGGAAGGGAAGAGGAAAGGAAAGGAAAGGAAAGGAAAGGAAAGGAAAGGAAAGGAAAGGAAAGGAAAGGAAAGGAAAGGAAAGGAAAGGAAAGGAGTCTATGAAGCTAGGAGAAAGGAGGGGGTATAATAGCTCTAAATGGAAATAATTTGATTTTGTGGAATAAAGTTGAAATCATGCATGTAAGTGAAAGGTTAAAATGTATATCAAAAAGTAGGAAGGATGTTATCTTCAGTGTGTATATTATCCACAGGCTGGTGATAGTAACATCTTATCCTCCTGGGAATGGTGAAAATGGAAGAATCAAATGTGCTTGGGGGGGGGAATTGTGCAACATCCTAACTGAAAGCAATCTAGGAAAAATTCTCTTAGGTGATCTGAATAGCAAGTTGAGAACCAGACGAGATGAGACAATATAGATAAAAATATTGGGCTATTCAGACAGCCATGAACAAATGAGAATGAGAATTCTTTAGTGAGCATCTGTTCCAAACACCCAATTCAAGAATAAGTGCATTCATGCACATAGTAAGGGAGTGAATATAAATCTAAAACCAAGGTTATTTCAATGTTTATGATTGGCTTAGACTGACCACCAGAAAGTACTATGTGATCAATTTCATCTTTTATTGGGACTCTTCAGAGACAAGTAGTCTGAACTTATTCAGTGGAGTTCAAACCTTCTATTCAGAATTGAATTAGCAGAGCTGCACACTTTGATTCCTACCGTTTCCCTGAAAACAACATGAGAGTGGTGCTGGCACATCGTGCAGTCTTCTGCCCTGCTGCAAGCAAGCAGAAGAAATGGGTCTCCCATACATGGGGGAAAAAATAAGACAACCCCCCCCAAATAAGCCCTATTATTTTGGGACCCAAAAGAAAATAAGACCCAGTCTTATTTTCTGGGAAACACAGGTACATACCGTGATTTAGCTGAGGAACTATCCAGATCCTGACATGAAACCAGCATGAAAAATCCACACAGGATATTTACTATATACAAAATAGAGTCATTCCTAACCTCCTCCAAAAGAAAAGGGTGGAACTTATGCAAATCAGGATAGATGATAGCATGACATCATATATCTGAATCTCTCTGCTCTGAGAGCTTAAATGGAAGGTGAAATATACAAACAGTCCTTGTTCAGTGACAACCTGTTTAGCGACCATTCAGAGTTACAACACCGCTGAATGAAGTGTTACAATTGTTCCTTGTAGTTGTGGAGGTGTATGTATGTGGAGGTAAGGAACGCTTGTCCAAACAAAGCACCTGGCTACAGATATTCAGTGTTCTTATTTTCCAAGAATACCAAAATCTATATAAGACCTAGATGAATGATTAAAAAGAGTCTGATTCTTCATATTACACCATGTCTATTTACTTTATGATTTAAATTAAAACACTGTTAGAAACTGGAATTAAGTATACTATAAAGTTTGATGAGAGTTTTAGGCATGCCCACCAATATAAGACCAGGGACTCAGGCCATGAAAGTTTAAATGGAAAGAAGCTTTGTTATGATAAGTATTGTAGATGTTCCAGCAGAACATGAGGCAATTCAGAACTCATGTATTAAATGGGACTTGCTTTCAGATAAATTATTACATAGCATTATTTAGATTATCTTCCTTCCCAGTGAATTTAACATCAAACTTTTAATTCCACAAAGGTCTTGGGTTTTGTTTTTTGAGGCAAGGGAAACTCTCCTCCAACCCTTCACATACATGCCAGACACACATCAGAATTTTGGCTTGGAATTAAATGTTTGAAATGAAAACATTTGCCTTCTCTGTGTAGAAGAAGGATAACAATGTGTATATTCAGTCAGATCTAAACACTTTAAGACATGTTGAAATTAATAGGAGAGAGATTAGTGTGCATTAAAAAGTGTATCTTAAGTAAATAGGATTAAAATGTGCTTAATCTTGACTGGATTTACTTGGTAATAAAGTAATTTTGTTGCCCTCCCCCAGCTATGTTGTGTGTAACATCACAACAGCATTGAATATCTGGTGAAGGAATATAAGCATCCATGGGCAATAGTTTAGATAAGTCTAATGCTTGCCTATACACCTTACACTTGGGGTTCCTTGGCAATCTGCTTGATTGCTGTGCAGGAAATTCATAAATTTGCAGTTGATTACATAATTGGTGGTACAACATATGCAATTGTGTTGGTTACAAGCCCAGCCATACTGAACATAAGCAGGAAAAGTTATTCCTGATTGATATTTTATGGACATAATCTGCTCCTTCCTCTTAGCTCTTCAAACACTCCAATAGAAAAGAAACAGTATGGGGAAGATTATGAATTACCTACTAAAATAAAACACTCCTATTGTCTAACAATGAACAAAAGGGGCTTGTGGAATAAAAAATAAGAATCTGAACATGTTAAAAGCAAAACAAAGACATAATTGGACTTCCAAAGCACCATTTCCACTAAATGAGCTTCTTATTATAAGGGATCATCCTGTTTTCATTGTGCAGGAATTAGTGGCAGATTAACTGGATCTGATTTCCTTGGGTATACATTGATCATTTTAGAATAGTTCCATAATAACATCTTTGTGAAGTATTGTGTTTTATTAAAAGTCATCTGTTGGTTGTATGTGTACCCCAAGATAAAACATATTTGGAACAATCAGGTGACTGGGATTTTGAATGATAATTCCATTATGTGACTTGCTCGTGGTTTACCTATGGTTTGAAATACCTGCATGTTAACCTTTTCAAATGAGCAAATTGCAAACCTTTAATTGCTCTTGGATGCTACAATATAGTTTGTTTATAATGCGCTATACTGAAGTAGTAAGATCAAAACTTTAAAATACCGATTTTGAGAAGTTATTTTTAATTTTTAAAAAATCACTAAGTTTTAATAAAATTGTTACTAAATAAAAAGGAAAATCACTAAACAAACTAGCATTGGCAAATATTTGTTATTTTAATCTCTTTATGGTGCCTTCTTTCTTTTGTAAACCATCTATATTATATTTTGAATTTTACGCTGTGGCATGATTTATATGATTCTTTTCTGTTCCTAAAAGAATAAAGAAAAGAAAAAAGAAAGAGTATGTGTGTGAGAGAAGTAAATAAATAAGAACATAGAAATTATTGTGTCAGCTAGTTTTATCTCATGAGAAACTTTTTCAAGTTGTTATAACACGAATTCAATCTCTTCACACATGGCCAGAAAACATGTTAATGAAACCTCAGAGATTTGAAAGAATAATCCTGAGATCATCAAGAATTACTAACATACCAGGATCTAGGAATGGGGACTAAGGAGAAAACACTACAATCTACTACAATGCATTTAGTGTAATCAAATCATAAGAAATTTCTATAAATCTTTCTAGAAGTAGCAACAGAATGTTGCTGAAAATATCTTTGGGAAGATGTAGGAAAACTGTGTTAAAATCTCCACTCAGTTACTCAGTTTGTGCATTTAAAGGCATAATTTAAAACTTAACTGCTGCTTTTTCCACTTGTGTTTTGATAGCTTGAATAATGGAACAGCTTGCCCTCGGAAGTTGTGGGAGCATCATCACTTGAGACTTTCAAGAAGAAATTGGACTGCCATTTGTCAGAAATGGTGTAGGGTCTCCCGCTTGGGCGGGGGGTTGGACTAGATGACCTACAAGATCCCTCCCAACTCTGATTATCTGTTATCTGTAAATATTTGGAGAATGATGACCTAATAAATTCTACAGAATTTTGGCTTAGTGCAAAATGCACATGGCTTTGTAGACAGAATTGTCAGTTTAGAGAGAAAAAATTAAATTTCCTAGGTAATATCTCAATAGGAACAACAGGATTTATTAAATATTTCATATGATTGTTCAGTATTTTCTGACCTTCTCATTAGCATATTTTGACCCTAATTAATTAATGCTTTTAAAGACTTTGATTAGATCCTTGCTTCTGAATGTCATAAATGCAAATTGAGATAGTTTTAAAAACAGAGCTTAAAGTAGACTTTATTTTAGAATCTAGCCTAATCTCATAGCCATAATACATATTCTTCACCCCAAAGCATTATAGGTAACTAAATTACCTATAATAAATCACTCTCCTCACTTTGACTTTGCCAACATATTGAAAGTTAGTAATTCACCAAGCCTTAAGACAAATGCATACAAGTCAGAATTCATAAGACAGCAACAGACAGCAATTGCCACCTCTGCAAAGAAGCTAGACAAACAGTGGACCAATAAGTTAGTTCCTATATAAAGATCACACAGACTGACTACAAATAGCAATATGACAAAAGTAGCAGCAATGATATACTGGAATATTTGCAAAAAACACCCTCTGCTTGCAAGCAAGATCTAGTGGGAACCACAAAGTAGGTAAAGCCAATAGAAAATGAAGAAGCTAAAGTGCTCTGGAACTATAGAATTCATACAGACAGGCACCTGCCACATAATACCCCAGGCTTAACAATTATTGATAAGACCAACAAAAATCTGGATAGTGGGTGTTGCAGAATAAAAGAGAAAACAACTGGAGAAAATCACAAAATATAAAGACAGGCAAATAGAAGTAGAACAACTATGGCAAAAGAAATACTAATTGGAATATGGGATTTGGATGCAATCCCAAAACAACTGGAGCACCACTTGAACACCATCAGTGTTAATAATGTAATATCAGTCAATTGCAAAAGGCAACTTGGAACAGCTTACATCCTGCAACAATACTTCGATACCGTCAAACAACATGTGCCTATCCCAGCTCCTCGGGAAGGACTCAATAGGTGAATAAAAATGCTAAATCCCATCTAAGCATATGGCTGTCTATATGACCAACTATAACAGCAGCAGCAGCAGCAGCAGCAACAACAATAACAACAACAAGAAATCACCCAACTTCCAATGATCCTAGTTATATTTTTCTAATATTTCCTCCCCTCCTCCTAGGAATGAAATTGAGTAGAACTTGGCTGTAATGTATGATAGTCAACAAACCTATTATAGATAATAGCAGGATTGTGACCTTTTCTGATAGTTATTACTGTGATGCATTTCGAATAGTTTGTGATATAAAATCTCAATTCAGAAACGGCAAACAAAAGGATGTACTAGGACCGAAAGGTTTTAAAAAACACATTTATGCAGAAACAATAATCAAATATAACTGACTGCCACAATGCAACAGTGTGGCAAGCCCTGTTTGTATTATTAGTATGTTGTCTACTTAAACATAGTTTAATTTTATAAAGGCATCATACCAGGGGTGGGATTCTACCAGTTTGCACCTATTCGCTAGAACCGGTTGTTAACTTCTAAGCAGTTCGGAGAACCGGTTGTTAGAAGAAATTACTGGCCTAATCCTGTAAGGAGGGCAGGAAGGAAGCATTCTGGTATTGCTTACAGAAACTGCTTCTCTGTTAACCCTTATTACATTCTTGGCAGGACTAGACTTCCTGTCTCAGGAACATCTCTGGAGTTATTTTTCCCTCCTTTGCTGGTACTTTGGTTGTGTGGAGTGACCATTCAAAGTTACAACGGCACTGAAAAAGTGACTTATGACCATTTTTCACACTTACGACTGTTGCAGCATCCCCACAGTCATGAGAGGCCAGGCAAGGAGATGCGTGCCTTGATGTGAGTGATATTGAGTTGGCCAGGCCCAGCCAATAACATGACCACCAAGCCACATCCACCCAGTCATATGATCACCAAGCCACACCCACCAACTAAGCCACACCCACAAAAATTTGAATCCCACCCCTGCATCATACAAATACAATTTGATCCTTTGCAGCTTAGTAACGCAGAAAACCAGCATTTGAGGATATTAGTCTTTTTTTTTAAGGTAGGATTAGTAATTGTTTTCAGCTAGCATTCTTTGTTCATAAAGAACAGTTCCAAACTGTAAGTCTGAAGACAGAATATGAATATATTTCTGCATATGTAAGCACAGAATAGAAAATCAACTTGCTATGCACAGGTATCTTAAGGCAACTGGGTTTTATTCAGCATTTCAGGAGAAAAGGCCATGTCTTTCAAAAGCATCTCATAAATTGCACTGTAAAATTCCACATTTAATTCTTCACACATACTTCCCTGACAATGTGCCCTGAAAGGAGATTCTTAAGTATTGGTGTGTGAAATTATGACAAAAAAAATATTAAGGCTACCTGTAAGATTTGCTAAGAAAATCCCTCAGCAGCCCTTTATCCATTACACGTTATGTCTCATGTCTTAATCTGACATTGCTTTGAACTGACCCAGATTTTCTTCAGAGGCTACAGAGCTAAGCAAAATATAAATGAAATACCCAAACAAGACTCTTCATACATTTGGCACATTTATGAGACTATATGAAATGACATGTTATACTTATGTGTTTACAACATGCAAGTGGGTGTGGGTGTATGTTTGTGGCTGTGGGTGTTTGGTTCTGACTACAGCTCATAACAGACCTGATTTGGCTGGGCTGCGGCTGCTACTTATAGCCAGCAGCCGCAGTTGCTAGCCAATCAGAGTGCAAGGTTTTTCCCGCACTTTTTAAACCAATCATATTTGACATTTTACAAGAACAGTTCAAACTAAACCAATGACATTCAAACCTGCATACATAACACTAACAATAACCATCTGTGTAGAGAACAAAATTGCCTATTTCTCCCAGATATCGTGAGGTGAATAAGAAGTCGATCATCTTTGCAAGCAAAAGGAAATTCCTCATTATTCTACCCACTGGAGTGTTCTAAACCTCCTCTTAAGCCAGGCCTGGATTTATTCTATATGACCTAGGATTCTCATCAAAGGTGGGTGGGATATTAACTGTCTATTCCTCCCACTTACTGCTTCCCCAAGGTATTTCTACTTATTATTTTTTATCTCCTCGCTCAGAATCCTCTATTTTTATTTCTTTTAGAACATCTGGGTAGCTGAAACCCCTCCTTAGGACATCCCATCTCTTATTATTCTTTCTTCTGCTCTTAACTATTCCGCCTGACAGTTTTTCTTTTTTAAGTCCACTCTCAATACAAGAATAAAGATGTACGTATGAATAAATTGTCAGCATTTCAGTGATACAGCTTTGGACCAGTGGTGGGATTCAAATATTTTTACTACCAGTTCTGTGGGCGTGGCTTGGTGGGCGTGGCAGGGGAAGGATACTGTAAAATCTCTAGTCAGAGGTGGAATTTACTGGTTCTCCAAACTACTCAAAATTTCTGCTACTGGTTCTCCAGAACTGGTCAGAACCTTCTGAATGCCACCTCTGCTTTGGACGCAGTCATATGAAATTCAGCAGCACTGAACATAAGCTCAGAGACAGAGTATGGGTTAGATTTACTGTATGCAGCAATAAAGGACAAATATTATACAATTGAATAAAAACATTTTTAAAAGAAATGTCTATTTCTGGATCATGTACAATTGTAGGGAATAGGTAAAGACAGGCATCCTTTTGTAAGAGCTTAAAGACATGGCTCTGCCAATCGACTTGTGTTCCCAGTGGGGGAACAGTGCAATGGTTAGTTGATCGAGTAATAACAGATCCTGCCTCCCTCCCCTCCCCCACCCTCCCCCTGTGTCTTTGGCTGTAACATTTGATTTTAACATTTTATATTTTATGTTTTAACTTAGATGTAACTGTAAGCCATCCAAAGTTATCCTATGGTAAGAGGGGTGGCCAATAAATTGAATGAATGAATAGAATAGAATAGAATAGAATAGAATAGAATAGAATAGAATAGAATAGAATAGAATAGAATAAACAATGTGCCAGAGACATTCTGGAGAACTGGAGGAAAGGAAAACAAATGGATGGTTTCTAATCTTACAACTGCTGTGGCACAAGACTGTTGTTTATTCATTTGTTTACAGGTAGTCCTCGACTTACAACAGTTCACTTAGTGACCATTCAAAGTTACAACTTAGTGACTTATTACCATTTTTCACACTTCTGACCATTGCAGCATTTGCCACGGTCACATGATTTATATTCGGATGCTTGACAGCTGACTCGCATTCGTGATGGTTGCAGTGTTTGGGGATCATTTTGCAACCTTCCGACAAGCAAAGTCAATGGAGAACCCAGATTCACATAACAACCATCTTACTAATTTAACAACTGCAATGATTCCCTTAAGAAATGTGGCAAGGAAAGTTGTAAAATGGAGAGAAAAAAATCACTTAATATTTTTTTCACTTAACAACATACGTTTTGGGCTCAATTGGGGTCTTAAGTTGAGGATTACCAGTTGTTCTGACCCAAACCTAGTTCCAAGAGAGTAAACACAAGACAAAGGTAACACCACGAATCCTGTTTCTTCACAGATAAAAGGCTGCTTCCAATTAATTAGCTCTGACAAGAAAGAGCCTTGCCAAGTTTTTGCAAGGCTGCCAAGAACAACAGATAAAGTTCCTAAACAATAAATCAAAGAGTCTCCAAATACTAACTCAGATATTCTAACGTCCACTTTGCCTTCTGCAAAGAACTGCAGTTTCTCAGCTGGCTTTTATCTTCTCAGGGAGGGGCCATGACCTTCCAGCCTTACTCCCGAGTCGCCCATGCAGCTGCAGCTACTCTTTCCTTCGAGCAGCCCTGCTCGCACGTGTGCTGGGCACAGGATCCTCGGGGGCCTCTTCATCACTGCTGCCAGCCTCCACAATCTCCAAAGGCAGCATTTCACTCCCTGATGGTCCTGGCTCTATTCCTGCATCACACGCAGGCCCCTCATCTGAGTCCTCACTCTCCAAGACCTCAGCTGTTCACACCTGCTGCTGGTGAACCACAACACCTGTATTAGATTTTGATCCTGCCTTTCTCACTTTATAAGTAACTCCTAATTTCCCTATTTTCTCCATAACAACAACTCTGTGAGGTGGGCTGGGCCAAGAGAGAGAGAGAGTGAGTGACTGGTCCAAAATCACTCAGCTGGCCTTCATGCTAGAAGTGGAAAGTCACCATCACTTGGTTTCTAGCACCTTAACCACTGCACCAAACATTTTATCTATAACATAGAGCGTTGGTTTTCAAGAAACCTTGTTGTAAAGGCTGGGTTGGGGCCAACCTCATACTGGGGGGACCCAGATGTTCCAGAGGGCAGGAGCAATGGCAGAGAAGGGGAAGGTTTCACAAGTGCATGCTGCATGTGTGCTGCTTTTTAAAAATGCAGCTTCACACATGTTCGCCCACCTTTTCCGCAGCCCAGTTCTGAACAAACTGTGGCCCAGATCGAGGCCACGGACCAGGGGTTGAGGATCGCCCAATCTACACTACTATGACACAGCCCCGATTCTGTTGTACCAGACAGGCAATAACAATAACATCAATTTCTCAAGTCTCTGGCAAATTGCAAGCAGTGTAATAGGTCCCAAGTTTTTCAAGGCTGAATTACATGCATTAGGTCTGAGACTGGTTCCAAGAGAAATTCTGGAGTTAAATGCTGCCTCAGGTTTAGCCCTGCCAACTGACAATCCTCTTGCTGAGCTGTCCTTGATTTGATATAGAAAAAAGAAATGCTAATCAAAGATGTTCTTCAAAACCCATTTTTCCACCAAGTTGCTTATCTGTATTCTTTATCACAGACCTCCTGGGCTTGTAGTTACTAATCCATCACTGAGTTTTCCAAATTAGCAGGTAGCAATTAAGTATGCCTTCTCACCAGGAGTAAAAATGAATCCTTAACCTTTTAACAGGTCAGCAAAGTCTTTTCATTCAAAGCAGAGGTGTGCAGCATTAGTATTCAGCTCGCTGCTCAGAACCTGTGACTACGTGAAAATAGATGCAGTGATGTTTCCTTGTGTTTTACAGACTTTGTACATACACACACACCCCTTTTAAAAGAAGCAATAGGGAAGGGGAAAAAAACCCAATGAAAAGAATCTAGACTGGAATGATGAATCTCCCCAATATTTTAAGCATTTAAGTTATTTCATGCCTGGGTGTTTATTCATTGGCTGACACTGATTCTCTAAAAGACCTCAAAGTTCAAATAGTTCTTATACATTTCTAATGCTAAAGAATTCTCACTTTAGGAGAATGCAAGGAAGGAACAAGAGCACCACCCAGTGATTGGTTATGGTAAAAAAAAACAGCTAGTATAAATCTTGGGCAATTTTAAAAATTAGTTATGTTTTGTTTCAGATTTGTTTAATAATTCCTTTTTCTTACTAACCATTTATCTCATTGATGGAATAAAATCTGATTTTTAATGGATTTCAGCATTTCTTTTTAAGACAATACTTTTGTATTCCTATATTGAAGAGAGGCCCCTTCCAATTTACAATTCTATCATAGAAGTGAATATGTTTGTGTGTTATGCAGATGCTTGAGGTAAAAATGAACTATCTTACTTGTAGTGAATATTAGCACACTATAAACTAAACAAGTTTCAGGTATGCAAACCACAAATGAAACAAGCAGGCAAGCTTTCTCTATATTGCCACAGGTGAATGGAAAAACTCTGCACTTTTTTTGTGCTGGATGAGAGCCAGTTTCTAGGATAGAAACCAGGAGACTGTGAGTTCTAGTCCTGTTCTAGCCAGCCAGGTGACTTTAAGCCAGTCCCTCTCTCTCAGCCCTACAAAAAAAAGGCACTCCTGTATAATGTTGCCAAGAAAATTAGATGGACTTCTCCTTGGTAAGACAGAAAATAAGGGCAACAATTTATGCATTCATAAATTGATTCAGTATAAAATTATTTACCTAATTTATAGAAGACAGGGCAATTACCCCTATACAAATTTTGTGAATCCAGAAATACCCTCATGAATGAATTTTCTTCAATAACAATAGCACTTAGCAATAGCACTTAGACTTATATACCACTTCACAGTGCTTTACAGCCCTCTCTAAGCAGTTTACAGAATCAGCATATTGCCCTCAAATAATCTGGGTCCTCATTTTACCCACCTCGGAAGGATGGAAGGCTGAGTCAACCTTGAGCCTGGTGAGATTTGAAATGCCAAATTGCAGGCAGCCGGCAGGCAGCAGAAGTAGCTTGCAGTACTGAACACTCTAACCACTGCACCACCATGGCTCAATTGTATTCCTTTGCCCACAGCAAGTTTGGGTAAAAGGTCCTTGTGGATTTGGAAGCAATGACCCCTTCCCAGTATTATGAGTCCTGTATTTAAGACTTTATTTCAAGGCAGTAGAAGTTAAATAATAAAATAGCATAACATAAGCATAGTGGTGATGCAGAAACCCATTTTGAAGACTTTAGAGATGTATTATGATTTCTCCTCCGCATGAAGAAAAGTCTAGAAATTTAGAGCTCATTTTGAGCTAACCTGATTGTTGTTGTATTCTTGTTTCCTGAATAGAGAAGGGGAAGGGAAATCTTCATGTAGCTTTAAAGCTTCCCTTGCTGTGAAAGGCTCAGACTTTTGATTCCCATCTCGAATTCTCCTGTCCATAAGAAGGCCATGAAGTCATAGTGCCAGGTTTTCATAAACACCTTAGAGTTGTTATTGTTGTGCAGACCTATTCTTGGGTATATAATATTGCCTACAGAAGTTGTCTGTGCTTCATCACTGGAGGCTTTTAAGAAGAGACTGGATAGCCACTTGTCTGAAATGGTATAGGGCCTCCTGCTTCAGCAGACCATTGGAGGAGAAGACGTCCAAGATTTCTTCCACTCTATTCTGATTTATTGGTTGATTGATGAGTGATTGATTGATTGTGGAAACCAGCCATCCTTGGGTTATCTCTGATGTTGTTAAGGAGCCCCTGGCAGCTCATAAAAGATTTGGGTGTCATCTTGCTTGGTATGCATGCTTGTTATATTTTGCTTTTCATTGTGTTTGCTACAGATAAATAATAACAATAACAATGATAACAATATGATAATGACAGATTACATAGATGGAAAACCAAAGCTGGGCATGGACAGCACTTGAAAAACATTGAAGGAAAATGTGGTGACAATTTTACATGGGCATGGCTTAAGATGGGAACCATCAAGAAAGGAATGGAAGGTTTAATACTTGCTGCTCAAGAACAAGCACCACAAACTAATGCCATAAAAGCGAAGATACCAAAATCCACTGACAATCCAAACTGCCGACTTTGCAACGACAAAGTCAAAACTGTTTCACATTTAATATGTGAATGCAGTAAAATTGCACCAACTGATTACAAAGCTAGACACGACCAAGTCGCTAAATTAATCCACTGGTCATTATGTAAAAAATATGAGTTACCTGTATCAGAAAAGTCATGGAACATAAAGCGGAAAAAGTTATCGAAAATGAGAAGGTGAAGATCTTGTGGGACTTTCGAATACAGATGGATCATCATTTGGAACACAACACACCAGATATCACAGTTGTCGAAAACCAAAACCTACAATTTATTGATATTGCGGTACCAGGAGACTCCAGAGTCAAAGAAAAAGAACTGGAAAAAATCATGAAATATCAAGATGGCCATCGAAACTACATGATTATGGATGAAACATGTAACAGTAATACCCATTGTCATCAGGGCACTTGGTACCATGTCCAAGAATTTTATAAATATATCAGGAAATTGCAGCTTCCTGCAATAACACCAGTGGATCTGCAAAAAAACTGTGTTACTCGGAACATCGTACATCTTAAGAAGGTACTTGGTTGATACTTAGAATGCTGGCAGCAACCAGTATCAACCACTAGCACCAGTCAATGGTATTTGTGACACATTTTTGAATGTTCAGTTGACTGAGTTTCAGGTTTAATGAATAAAGTACATAATATTAATAATCCTTAAAATATTTGTATTCAGTGGATAAAGGATCCAACCCAAAAGAGTCAATTGCCTGGGCATCTGATCACTGCCCTGACACTTGAAACAACAATAATACAGTAATTCTGTCAGTCAGAGAATCTCTGAAGAGATGATAGCAAGTGGAACACTTCCAGGTCAAGAAACATCCATTACCCTCCAGATTAGGTCTGCACTGAAATTCCCTACCATGGGTTTTTCTTTCTTTCTTTCTTTCTTTCTTTCTTTCTTTCTTTCTTTCTTTCTTTCTTCCTTCCTTCCTTCCTTTCTTTTCTTTCTTTCTTTCTTTCTTTTTGACTAACTTGACTAGGCTCCAAACCACCATTACTCACAGCCCTTTTTGAAGGTCTCATCACATCAGGAGTTTGCCAAGGACAAATTAATCTTATCATGTGCTTGGAATGCTCTATCCAATTCTACCGAAAGAGAGAGTGGGAGAAATATTAAAACTTAAGAAATATTTGTTTCGGTCAGATGGCAATGAAACCATTTCAAGGTTAAGAAGTGTCTGTTTCCCAAGGTTTTGGAACTGATAATAAGGAAGATCATCCTACTCTACACAGATATCCCATCAAGGACAGAGCAAAAAAAAAGTATAATCCAGGAATAACCCTTCAGTGTCTTAAATAAATTCTGGCTTAATTCTGTATTACCTACTCAACCACTGCATGAGAATATAAATATAGAATGTCCCATGCATCAAAAGAAAACAAATGCATACCACCATCTAATTTCTTCCCGTTAGTCTTCCAGTAAAATTACGGATAGTCCTTGACTTACAACAGTTCATTTAGTGACCAAAGTTACAATGGCACTGAAAAAAGTAGCTTATGACCATTTTTCACACTTATGATCATTGCAGCATCCCCATAGTCATGTGATCAAAATTCAGACGCTTGGCAACTGACTCATATTTATGATGGTCGTAGTGTCCCAGGGTCATGGGATCCACTTTTATGACCTTCTGACAAGCAAAATCCATGGGGGAAGCCAGATTCACTTAAACCAGGGTTCTTCAACTTTGGCCACAGCTTCCTGGCTGGGGAATTCTGGGAGTTGAAGTCCACAAGTCTTTAAGTGGCCAAGGTTGGAGAATCCCGACTTAAACAACTGTGTTACTTGCTTAACAATTGCAGTGATTGACTGAACAGCTGTGGCAAGAAAGGTCTTAAAATGGGGCAAAACTCATTAAACAAGTGTCTTGCTTAACAACATAAATTTTGGGCTCAATTGTGGTCGTAAGTCGAGGAACAGCATTATAAAGAAGGATACATACTATCAAATACCCAAACAATTACTCCTAAATAAACAAGATGAAGATTGCAGCCTTTTGATTAAAAAAATACCTAGAATATGTACATAGTGCAACAGGTTTTAATCAAAAAGAGTTTCTTTTCCTTAATTTCCCCCGCCCCTTTTACACACACACACACACACACACACACACTATCATATATGTAGGAGCAATAAAATTCAAAATGGTGACTACAACTGTAACATTAAAGTCATTGTCTACTGTGGGTTGTTTTTGTTGTTTTTTGTCACATGCACAAGCATGGAGAGTCCTGTCGCTGTTCTTCTATTTTTGGATAGATAGATACCAAGCCTCTTTTCAACGCCAAGCAAATCTGGCTGTAACTGTTATTTTCACAGTACAGTCCTGGGCTATTCTATTTAGAAGGGCCCCTGAGGTTAACCTGAATTAATCCTAGGTAAGTCCCGTAATATTAGAATTTCAATTTTCTCATAATTTCTTAATAGTGTAGCATAGAAACTGCTTCTCTTCAAAAAGAAAAAGAACAGCCCCTCCTCGCTCTACAAACTAACGTGGCTTCTAAATCAAAGGGAAAACCTACGTAGTAAATAGTCTTATCAACTCTTTTTATGAATCATAAAATCTCAGTTTCCTTCTCCCTTCTCATCATATCTCTTTGACAAATGGTTTGGGCTCCTCTGGATAAGAGAAATACAGTACATACTTGGAATATTGACCTTTTAGATTCCCCATACATAAAGGAGTCAATAAATTCTATCTGGAATGTTCAGAATAAATAGCAGATACGGCTGCTTCTGGTTCTTAATTAAATGCCTATTTCTCACTTTGCTGCTTTATGCTCTCCGTCTTTACCAGTTTGGAGACTGGTTCTGTCCTGAAGGTGTTCTTCTATGGCAGCGGTGTCAAACTTGATTTCATTGAGGGCCGCATCAGGGTTGTGTTTGACCTCGGGGGCCGGGGTGGGCATGGCCAGGGTGGGCATGGCCAGCTTGATGTCATTCGTGTCGGGGGCACCTGTCGTGGTGAGTGCTCTGCCAGTGAAAATGGCCTCTTGCAGCCCTCTGCCAGCAAAAACAGAGTTTGGATGGGCTGCACCAGAGGTAGTATTTAGCCGGTTGAGACCGGTTCTGGCATACCGGTAGTGAAAATTTGGACTGGTTCAGAGAACCAGCAAATACCACCTCTGGCTGGCCCCACCCCCACTCTTACCTCTCCTATATTCTGTTATTTAAGATATAATAAAAATAACTGAAAAAAGAACCCCAGCTCTGTTGTATTTTAAAGCAGAGGTCCCCAGCTCCTGATTCATGGACTGGCACCAGTCCCAAGGCATGCCAGACATTGGGCCACACAAGCATGCAAAGACCCATCCGTGGGATGCAGGCAGCACACTGGAATAGGAATAAGAATAGAATAGAATAGAATAGAATAGAATAGAACAGAATAGAAAGGGATCTTGTAGGTCATCTAGTCCAGTGGTCGCCAACCGACAGGCCGCAGCCCATTGGTAGTCCACAAGAAAATTTTGGTGGGCCGCAGAGAATTGTCACCCCCAGAGCAACCCCCAAAGCAATTATTCCAGGCTGCGCAGGAACACAAGGCTCACATGGCCCGCGGGAACCCTCCCTGCCCACTCACTCCTTACCTGCCAAATTTGCCTGCTAAGTTGCTATTTTTCCTTTTTTTCCCAACCATCAGCTGTTCTGCTGTGCCAGGAGATTTAGATTAGCTAGAAAGCAGAAAACCATTGGATTTCTTGCTTTCTAGATAATCTTTAGATCTTCGTCTCTGCTTTTAATCAGAGCCGAACCTTCCTTAGGACTGATGCTTCTATTATTCAGTGCAGACTCAGGTAGCCGATGGTAGAAAGATAGATCTCTGAATGAATCTGTGATTCTGTGAGCAACTCAATCTGCCTGCCTGCTTTGCCTGATTTTGTGTAAAAGTTGCTCTCCTTTTTTATAAAAAATTCAATATTTACATAAATATTTATAATATTTACATACAAGCCATGCCCAGCCAATCATATGACCACCAAGCCACACCCACAAATTAGGCCACAGCCACAGAACCAGTTGTTAAGAAATTTGAATCCCACCCCTGCCTCTGTGTGTGTGTGTGAGAGAGAGGGGAGAGGTTAGATCAGATCTCTCTCTCTCTTTCTCTCTCTCTTCCACCAATGTCAGAAAGCCACTGTCAGTCAAAATTCATTTTAGTGGTCCCCGGGATTTAAAATTATGAGTTTGGTGGTCCCTGATGTCCAAAAGATTGGTGGCCCCTGATCTAGTCCAACCCCTTGCCCAAGCAGGAGACTCTACAACTTTTCTGACAGATGTGTTAAATAATATTAATTTGGCCTGGATCTTTAAACCTATATCTATTTCACAGAGTCATTCAATAAATTGCAATGCCAAGTTGTGTCAGATCAAAACAGATTTATTTATAACAGAACAATCAATAAATATATTATTCTTAAATATATACAGAGTCTTTTCTTCTTTCGTTCCTCTTAAACAGTCCTTCAAGGAACTAGAAGTTACTATGAGAGATTCACAGTTCTTCCTCTCATAACCTCTTCTTAGATATAGCTAACCTCTTTAGAAAGTCCCTTTCTCTTTAGGTTATAGATCTTCTCTCAGATCTCTTTGCTATATCTTCTCATACACAGACCTCAGTCTGTCAGATCCTAATATCTCCTCAGAGTCTTGGATCTTCTCAGTATCTCCAATCTCCCTCAGAATCTCCTCATTTTCTTTCTCTTTTTCTCATATGAAAATGACAGTTGACAGCCCTTTTATACTTAGGGGTGTGTCCTACAGTATCACAGTGAGGTGCTCAATGCCACCCTGTCATTGGTAGGTTTGATCACCCCATCAAACTCTACTAATTTGTAAACTGCATAGTAACTCCAGAAAGTTCTACTTTCTGACAAGATGGCAGTCCAGTTTCTTCTTAAAAGCTTCCAGTGATGAAGCTCCCATAACTTCAACAAGATGTCATGGTGCCACAATGCAAACTGTGCCTCTTTTGTTTGTGCAGCATGATCCTACACACATGTATGAAGGAACTGATGCTCATTATGACTAAATTGTGGGAACCTGCAAAACAAGCATGCCATTGTAATGCAAACTCTGTTCCTTTTAAATATTGTGTCGTCACATACATATACAACAGGAGCAGAGCTTGCACCACAATGTTGCAACAACCATGTTGTTATTTTGAAGAATTACCACATTCAGTGACTGGATTCATGGGAAATATAAATGGCATGTGGTTTCAACCCAATGCTTTGTAAGTATTTCCAAGCAACTACCAAAAAGGACAAGTTGTCTTCTTCTGTGGGAGAGAACAATCTGTTGGGAGTAAAGTTCTATTGCAAGTATTTTTATCAGTTTCCTTTCTAATCAATAATTGTTTGAGGACTATATATGAGACCATTAGCCATAAACTATTATCCTGTTTGCCCTAATCTTAAAGACCCGGTTACCATACGCTCAATATTGCCTAAACATAGCTTCCCATTTATAACCATGATAACACCAAAATGATGAATGAGCATCAAGATGTCCTAATGCAAGCTAACACCTTGGTGTACTTCCATCATATCTGGAGTGAATGGAGTACTGTAACATTACACGTTTTGCCATTTGCTCCTTCCTATTCTCTTCCCAACCAACCCTCCACCATGAATATATTGGTGCCTGATTTCATGCATTCACAGTGATGGTTCTAGTGATGGGTTAGGAACTGGAGTGTGAGAGAGATGGATGTAGAAGGAATTCTATTTTTTTTAATGATTTGCTGAAAAGAATCCCTGGAGTGGAATAATTTATGGGTCTAAGTGACATCCTCTGTGATAGAAAACTCACCTGATAAACACCAACTTCTGGAGAGGAACCAAGCATTGTTTATTCCTACTGATATCAGATTATAGTGAGTCATTAGTCTTTTGCACTGAGATAAGACAAGAGCTACTGGGATAAATAATATAGAAAGTTGATCACAATTGTAGAGCATGCAAAGGATTTAGCAAAGAAGGAATTTCTTTACAACTGATAAGAAAGCAAGATAACCACACAGGAAAAACAGAGGAACCCTTCATGGTGTGAAAACATTGCAGACATATTCCTAGAATGGCAACACACTGTAGTAGCTTTGATATACAGCTTGTGCCAAGCTTCTAATTGATATTCTAACAAGTAGTCCATGAACTTCACCGCAGAGAGAGATAAGGAAGCATAGCAGTACATATATTGCATTTTCTCAAGGCATGAACTCTGTAATCAATTAGTCACTAACAAAACTTGCACAGCAAGAAATTGCATTTGCAAAAGTGTTACATGACAGATACACAAATCTCACACAAATGCAATGTTTGTATAAGGAAATACATGATTGCATAATTACTTCACCTCAGTGGTGGAATTCAAATAATTTAACAACCAGTTCTCCCAGGGTCAGGTTGGCTATTGTGGGAGGTGTGGCCCAATCTGACCCTGGGCGCACCCTTCTCCTTCCCTTGCACCGGCTGCTCCGTTGCCCATTTCTCCACTGCAGTGCAGCACAGCCCCCAGGATCCACTTTGATAGGGCTGGGTGGGTAATTTAACAACTGGTTCATCCAAACTGATGTGAACCGGCTGAATCCCACCACTGTTTCACCTGAGTTCAAATTCCAACTCTCCCCAATGATCCAAAATGCATTCTCCAAAAGTCCCGAAGCAGCCAATGTCCCCTTTAATCATTCACATTTTGACCATTTAGTCACTTCCAATTCTTTTTCTATGCAAGAAAGGGACACCATATCCTCAGGACTGTCTCTGAGTTATGGCTGCCTTGAGTTCACATAAGCATATATTTGTCTATTTTGATGTGCCTATCTTTGCTTTAAACTTTCCTTTGTTTTCTGTAATCGTTTTAAACAGTTTGAGAGTCATTTTGCAGTATTATTTAGATATATCTCCTTATCCCCTTCCTTATGTTCTTCTCTGGAGCGCATGTTTATATAGGTAGTCCTTAACTTACAATAGTTCATTTAGTGACCATTCAAAGTTACAGCAGCACTGAAAAAAGTGATTTATGACTATTTTTCACTCTTACAACCATTGCAGCATCCCCATGGTCAAAATTCGGATGCTTGGCAACTGACTCATATTTATGATGGTTAGAGTGTCCCAGAGTCACATGATTATCTTTTGAGAACTTCTGACAAACAACGTCAATGGGGAAGCTAGATTCACTTAGTAACCGTGTTACTAACTTAACCACTGCAGTGATTCACTTAACAAGAAAGATCATAAATGGGGCAAAACTCACTTAACAAATGTCTCACTTAGCAGCATAAATTTGGGGCTCAATTGTGGTCATAAGTTGAGGGCTACCTGTATTTAACTTAAATCCTGGTTCTGCCTTTGATTCTTTTTCCTAAATAGGGTTGCTAACAAGGAAGACAATCAAAACTGAAATAAACAGCAGAGAGTGTTTCCAAATGCCTTTTCTTATACAGCTATGTAACTGTAGCTAAGTATGTTCACCCTCCTCCCTTCTAGATATTAACCTGACAAGGAAGCATTAGGTCCAGTTATCCTAATTATAAGATATCATGGAACATGCTGGGATGCCAACTGTTGTAATATTATTACTCTGTTAAGGTGAATGGAAATATCAAGTATTCCTGTCAAATCTAATAATAAGAGGTGTCATCTGGCAAGTGAGCATATAAATTGCTTTGTGGTCTCAGGGAAAAAAATAGCATTCATAGATTAAACTGATATCTAAAAGCTTCTAGTATATACATCGGTAGACAGAAGATGTCACTATTATACATTTCAAACAAATGCTGTCTCTATAACCACCTCTATGTATGCAGTTGATTTTCAGCATTTTAGAATGTGTGCTAGAAAGGGCTGGTCAAGGTCTTTTTAGTTCAAGAATGTCCCTCAGGAAATTTCAAGGCACCTGAGATGATCTCACTGCAGTCCATACCAGAGGCAACTAGATGGGTAGCTTCCATTGGTGGGATTCAAATATTTTTACCACCAGTTCGGGGGTGGCTTGGTGGGCACACTTTGCACGCATGCACACACTTTGTGTGTGCAGACATACAAATGCGCATTTTGCACAGGTGCAGAGGTGTTTACGCAGGCGCAGAGGCATTCTAACTCACCTCCTGCAAGCCTGCAAGATCCCGGTCACTTCAGCAGCTGCCGCGCAACACTCTTCTATGCCGCGCAAAGCAGCTGCGCTTCAAATTCAGAGGATAAAGGTGAGTAGGGGAGCCCGGGCGGGCAGGCAGGCCCAACAGCAGAGCGGCAGAGAGAACTGGTTCAGTCTCCACTGCTCATCGCTGCTACCAGCTCAGCAAAACCAGGCCGAACTGGTAGAATACCACCACTGGTAGCTTCCTTAGATAACTGAATTATAACATCTATCCCACTGCAATTGTATGACTCCAAATTATAGTGACTTTTATTATGGTTTTATATTAATTTATTATCTCTTAGATTGTATTGGCCACATAGCTCGTGTGTGTGTGTGTGTGTGTGTGTGTATGTTGATGCTTTATTTAAACTAAATTTGTATATCAGTAATTGCATGACCTCTGTAGGTGCCACATCTTAAATAAATTAAATAAATAAATCCTTGCACCTTTTCAACTTTCACTCCTCCCATGTTTGCAACATCAGAACCCACTAAATTTATAAAGGTGCCTTTAATGCAAAAAAAAAAAAGAACCATTTCCCTTTAACATCCAACTGCACTGGCTTTCTTCCTTCTGCTCCTTTAACAATCTGGAGAAGAGGTCCTTGGTGCTCTCTAAGCTAGGTTGTTTTCTTGCAGATGTCCAGGGGTGGGATTCTACCAGTTCAGACCGGTTCGAGCAAACCGGATGTTAAATTTACATCTGGTTCGACGAACCGGTAGCTGAAATGACCGGCTGGCCCCACCTACCCCACCCCTCCCAGGAGTCTCCACGCCGCCCATTTTGGATGAGATAAGTACAGGGTCCAAGTGGAGGCTCTGGAAGGATGAAAAATGGGCCAAAGCGGAATATTCGGAAGTGCAGAAATGGGCCTGTTTCCAGCTTCTGGAGGCCCTCTGGAGCCCAGGGTAGACTGTTTATGCCCTCCCAGAGGCCTGAGAGAAGCCTCTGGACTCTGGGGAAGATGAAAAACAGTTGAACTAGAAGTTCTGAAAGTCCGGAAATGGTCCTGTTTCTGGCTTCCGGAGGCCCTCTGGAGCCTGGGGGAGGCCATTTTTGCTCTCCCAGAGGCCTGAGGGAAGCCTCCAGACTCTGGGGAAGGTGAAAAATGGCTGAACTGGAAGTTCCTGAAATTTGGAAATAGGCTCTCTGGATCCCTGGGGAGGCCGTTTTTGCCCTCCCAGAGGCTTGAGGGAAGCCTCCAAACCCTGGGGGAAGCCTCCAGACCCTGGGGAAGGTGAAAAATGGCCCTCCCAGAAGTTCTGGTAGGACACACCCATCATGGCCACGCCCACTCAGCAACCAAGCAGCAAACCGGTTGCTGGGATTTTTGAATTCCACTCCTGCAGATGCCCCATTATCCAAACAGGGCTGGCGCCAAGCACCAAGGGCCCCTCATTTCAACCTTCAGCTACAAATATTCTCCTTTACTGACACTTGGAGAAGTATGCAAGCTTCCGCAGTTCTCATGCTTATTCTATAGCATTATCAACTCCTTAAGACAGGACTTCATTCCAAGTGCTTATGCTTTAGAATCCTAGTATTTCCAAACCTCAATTTATACACACATGAAAACCTCTTACATAACTTTTGGACTGTATTACTGAGCTCCAATCTCACACACATACGCGCACACACACACACACACCTTGTATTTTGTGTGCAGCAGCTTTTGAGGGAACTAAAGTACAAGAAATCTGTATTTATATTCCTAAGAGATATGGCTCCAAACACTCTCCTTCTTTGCTCAGACGTTACTGTGAGGCTAATTTAATCAGGCAGGAAAGCAAGGTTTCAATACTCTTCTATCCATATACCATCTGCACCTTTGAAATATGAAAGCTGAAAAGAATGCCAAAATCACAAGTCAGATAAGGCAAGAGTCTGGTCAAAGTGCCAGTAGTAATAGCATTTAGGTTTTGTATGCCTCCCCATAGGGCACAGCATTCTCTAGGTGGTCTACAAATGTCAGCATATTGCCCCCAGCAGACCGGGTCTTCATTTTATCTGTGGAAGGATGGAAGGCTGAGTCAACCTTGAGCCACTCAGAATTGAACTCTTGGCAGAGAGCAATGAGTTAGCCTGCAATATTGCATTCTAACCACTGTGCCACCAGGCAGTGCAATTTGTTCAGTATGCACCAGTGAATATTCTGACTTCTTCATTCCAATGTGTTGGTAGGGTGATGCCATTCACTGCAGATGCAATGTGGCAGACGAAAAAAAAACCCATGGGCTGCCTCTTTTGATATAGAATAATTCAACTGAGCCTCACTCTATGGACAATCTAATTTGGCCAGGGAGTTTTTCTACATGGGTTCCAGCTGACATCTCTGCTTCAGAATTCTGAGTTTTCTTGTAAATCAAGGGACAATTTGATTTTATTAGAACAAAAAGTGATCTTGGGTACAGTAGTATTGATCACTTGGGTTGACTCAACATTCCTTTGCTTCACTAAAATATTGACTGCATTATGAACAAATGATTTGGGAAATTTCTCAAGCTCACTCAACAAATCATCTGGATCCATCCAGTGGTGGGATTCAAATTTTTTTTACTACCAGTTCTGTGGGTGTGGCTTGGTGGGTGTGGCATGGCTTGGTGGGTGTGGCAGGGGAAGGATACTGTAAAATCTCCATTCCCACCACACTTCTGGGGGAAGGTTACTGCAAAATCCCATTCCCTCCCCACCCCACTAACCTGTTTTCCAGCTCCATTCTCCTGTGCATGGCAACAAAAGAAGACCCAGCCAATCAGCTGGGACTTGGGAGGTAGAGAATAGATGGGGCGGGGCCAGTCAGAGGTGGCATTTGCCAGTTCTCTGCAATTTTCCGCTACCAGTTCTCCTGAACTGGTCAGAACCTGCTGAATACCACCTCTGGATCCATCCAATGTTTATGTCAGGTCCATTTTAGTTTACTCTCTGCCCCTTCAAAGGTTATATTACTCAATTGTCTAAAACTAATTTCACTGATTTTTCACTGATTTTTATTTTTTTGGTTTGGGCATTTCTGTTCCTGTTTTGTGCACTGTCTAGATTTGTGACTACAATATGGATGGCTCTACAGACCTTTTAAATTCTATTGATCTGAAACTTGAGAATGAGTGGTCAGTCTATGACAACATAATCACACAAACCCCTCTACTTTCAGAATATCAGGGAGCCTTTTTGTCACCAAATGTTGGTAATAGCATTTCAGGAGCATTTATGTGGGTTAAGTATGGAGCTGGAAGAAACCTGTCTTTTAGAGACCTCCTATGTCCATTCCCACCATTAGTTGGGGGAGGGGAAGGAAACTTACAAATTAAATGAGGAAAAACTACCTATTTTGCTGCCATATGGAACACACCTTAAAACTCAGTCATTTCCAAAGCTGTCCTCATCAAAATGAAGGCAACAGATTATATTTCCAAATTCCTTTCCTAGTTTTTTTTAGCTTTTACAGGCTATCCATTTTGACTTTCAGAGATAAGAACATTTTTTTCTCTCTCTCCTACTATATGCATCTTATACATACATCTGTGAATTCTAATAACAACCAGATGATGCTACAAGTGAATCATTATGTAAAATCTTCAAATGCCTTCCCTTCCAGCTGATATTCATTCTTTGTACATTAAGTCCTTCCCACACTTTTCTCATTATTCTCTCCAGATCTTTTCTTCCTGTAACTAAATTTTCTTAGTAACCTTTTCCAAGATAAGTGTTTTCTGTTGGGGGAAAACATTGTCATTATTGGACTACCGCTTCAAAATCCTAAATATCTCTAGCTTGAATCTGCTAATACCCAACCTAACTCCAGAATCTAAAATACAGAAGGGACTGTAAGTCAGAACTAAAATACTATTTGTCTTGGCTTACTTGTTTTCTTGCAAGTATTTCATTACCCAAACTACAGTATGTAACATGATGTTGTTACCTAGTTTGGGTAATGAAACATCTGCAAGAGAAGAAGCAAGCTCAGAGAGCACCAAGGACCCCTCATTTCAACTCTGAGCTACAAGTAGTGTCCTTTATTGGAACTATTTGTCTATGCCTTAATCACAGGAAGTACTTGTGACAGTAGGGATTTTGATTCTTATACACCCAAAGTCAAATTAAATGCAATAAAGATAATAGGAAATATTTTTCCCATAACAACCACCCTATGAAGTAAACTATGTTGAGAGAGGGGGGAAGGAGGGAGGGATGGAGGGTGTTAAGATATTTCCCGTTAGGAGAATGAGTACATTCAGGGAAGTGAAAGGAGAGAGATAATGAATAACACACATGACACAAAAATTATACTGAATACTAAAATGTAGGTTTTACTTCCAGTAAATGGTTAAGCAGAGTCCAAAAAACAGTCCAAGTCATACACGGATAATATCAGTCAGTAGTCAAATCAATAATTCCAAATAGCAGTATCCTTTTCCTTACCAATATCATACACAATTCGATAAACACGGAGTTTGCAAAAAACAGTAGCAAAAAACCTCACACCGGATCGAAGAGCAACCAAGACCAAAAACTGAAGACGAAGAAGAATGAAACCAGGTTTCTGGCTCCATCCTATGGCTGGTTGCAGTAACTTTAGCCAATCACATTTTGGCATGCTCTTAAAGTTACATACAATCACTTTGTAATCCTGGTTGATATATTGACAACCCAATAGTTAGGTATCCAACATTCCTAACAGAGGGGAGGAGAGAGGGGGAGGAGAGAGAGGGAGGGAGGGAGACTGGTCCATAGTCAAAATACAGTGGTGGTATTCTACTGGTTTGGCCCGGTTCGCCTGAACTGGTAGTAAAAAAACAGCTATTGGTTCGGCCCAACCGGTATTTTTTCCTCCTGATGATAAGCTGTTCTGATGATCAGCTGTGCCGGGATCTCCCTCACTGTCTTACTGCTTTGCCCTGGAGGCTTCCCTGAGGCCCAGGAGGCAAAAAGGGGCATGCGGGGGGGTGTACTGCACGTGCCCCGTGCTCTGTTTTTGGCCTCCTGGGCCTCAGGGAAGAACAGAGTGCGGGGTGGTGCTGCAAAAAAAGCCACACCCACCCAGTCACATGGCCATGCCCACCTAGCCACTTCCACCTAGCCACACCCACAGAACCAGTAGTAAAAATATTTGCATCCCACCCCTGTCAAAATAATATACAGGAAACTATGAATTTTGAAAAGGATTCATTTTAATAAAACATTAATAGTAATAGACACAACAAAAATAAAAGCAAAGGAGTCTTACTACACTCAAGGCCAGAGATAAGAGATGCAATATAGAAGCTTCTTGCTACAGCAGAGGTGAAAAATATAGTATTTATTCATATAAACATATGGTAAATCTTTTCTGGGTAAGCAACCTTTTATTTGGAAGTGAGAACAAAATAGAACTTTACATTCTTTGGGAAAAACCAAGATTTTTAGACTGAAAATGGAGAAGAAACGCTCCCTTTTGTACTCTGAGCTACTTGCTGGCTTGGTATGACAAAATATGTTTTGATTTTGATAAAGAGAAGGATTACTCATTCTGCTCTTCTTCATTTCGGGATCTGAGCAGTCACATTAGGCCTGCTTTTCCTTCTTTTTCTCAAGCAAAGGAAGAATGTGTAAGATTTTTTTTAGCATAATAATCAGAGATAGTCAAGCTGCTGTCAATCACCTTGACAAAAAGCCTTGCTGAAGAGATTGACAGCAGCAGGATAGAACTTGAAAACTAGAATTACCAGTTATTCAGTACTTCAGATTTAGGATTGTTTGGAGTATGTTTTTTCCCCCACATTAAATATCAGGATATTCTAGAGCAGGGGTGGGATTCAAATGTTTTAACAACCGGTTCTGTGGGCGTGGCTTAGTTGGTGGGCGTGGCTTGGTGGTCATGTGACTGGATGGACGTGGCTTGGTGGTCATGTTATTGGCTGGGCATGGCCAACTCAGTATCACACACACTGAGGCACACATCTCCTTGCCTGGCCTCTCATGACTATGGGGATGCTGCAACAGTCGTAAGTGTGAAAAACAGTCATAAGTCACTTTTTTCAGTGCCATTGTAACTTTAAATGGTCACTCCACACAAGCAAAGTACCAGCAAAGGAGGGGAAAAAAAATTCCAGAGACAGGAAGTCTAGTCCTGCCAAGAATGTAACAAGGGTTAATGGAGAGGCAATTTGTATAAACAACACCAGAATGTTTCCTTCCTGCCTTCCTTACAGGATTAGGCCAGTAATTTCTTCTAACAACTGGTTCTCTGAACTGCTTAGAATGTTAACAACCGGTTCTAGCGAATAGGTGTGAACTGGTAGAATCCCACCCCTGTTCTAGAGCCTTTTCAGGGCTATAAAATTTCTGGCCAGAAATAGTAATGCAAAAAAAAAAGCAGGAAATGGGCAACAACAAAAAAACTTAATAGATTTCTCTTTTGCTAAAATACATGGTAAATCAAACAATTCACTGAAAATAGTATGTAGGAAATCCTCAGCTTATGGCCAGTTGTTTAATGACCATCGGGAGTTATGATAGCCTTGGAAAGGATGCTTTCCAGCCCACAAAGCACTTCCAGACATTGTAAAATGTCATACCACTCCCTCCTGTGGTCACATGACTGCATTTCAGGTGCTTAGCAACTGGTCACATTTACCACTGGCTGCAGCATCCTGGGGAGTCACATAACTGTGATTTGCAACTTTTTCACTGGTTTCTGGTATTTTTTTACCAGCAAAAGATGCCCATTTAGGAAATTAGAGTCAGACTTACAAATATGTGATTTGCATAACAATCATGTGATCCTGACTTACAACACAGGGTTTACTTAATGACTGCTATAAAATGGATTCAGTAACATGATTACCCCAATTTCTGACTGTCATGAGTTACAACAAAAAGTGTGATGCCAACTGTGGTTTTAAGTAGAGGACTACTATATCTGGGAAGCTTTGGAAGTTATGCTCCTTTAATTCCATATTTTTCTTAATATCAAGTCAGGATGGCCCCTCTTGCAAACTTAATAATAATAGGACATATACTTCTTCAGATGTTAAAATGTACAATATAAATCTTGAATCTGAAGAAGTCAAAAAAAAAAGAATCTCTGGCAGTGTTTCAAAAAAAGTCAAGCAAAAAATCTGAACTTTCAGTAATGTATTAACCAGCCAACCAATTATTTTCAAAAGCCTATATAGGCTGATTGTCCTTATATTATTTTATTCTGATCATCCTTCACATCTTTCCAAATTTTAAATTAAGCTATTTTTAATCTTGGCTCTTGAGAGCATGCAATGTTATCTTCAGGTTATCTTCTGTTGAAACTTGGCATTTTGGATAATTTTTATGAAGAGATTTCATGTTTCTATCCATAGTTAAAGAAATATATTTATGAATGTGCAACTGTTTTATTACAAAGAGTAACCAAAACAGTAGACCTTTTGCCATAATTTGATAATATTACACATATATCATAATTTCATCACTGCTTAGAGAATAAGTTCTTCTTAGTAACACCCTCTTCAGAAGTATGGACATGCTGGCAGAAGTTCACAAATGTGTTGTGAATTGCCCTAGATGAATTTTAATAATGGAAAGACTTCTCTGGTTCTTTGGCCATGAAAGGAACTATGATAGAAACTTCTTCATTCAGCAAGTACAATTTAATTAGTATATAGGATTATTCAATAAATATCCTACATTAGCCTAATAAGAATTGGTAATGTGATCAACACTGAATTGAAATTTCAGCTGTAATTTCCTAAAAGTTGACTTCTTTATGGAAAAAAAATCAAATTATTATTTTGTATATCTTTTCTTTTGTAATTGCTCTGCAAAGCGATTTGTGTTTTTCTACCTCATTTACAAGTTCTTTGTATTTTCTCTAGACTCTATTGATGTTATTTTTGCTGTAGAAGGGTAAAAAATTGCAGGGTTTTTTTTACTGTTCTATTACACGTCTATCATTTTGTGGCATCTTCAGTGTTCCCTGCTTCCATACCTTAAAAAACAAATCCAGTGAATTTCATTCTGAAATCTCCCCACAGAGGCTGTAAATCACTGAATAAATACAGAAATCATTTTTCCAGTAAAACTTCCACATGCAAGACAGAAAGACTCTAATTACTAGTGATGATTGATTTTAATTAAATCATTCTTGAGCTCAGCAAATGTACACTATCATACTGACTCAGAACTTTGGAAGTTTCATGCTAATAGAATGTACAATAATAAATGAAAAATAAAATGCAATAGTAAACTTACAAAGCATTGTGCAGATTCAGCATAATGAGTGACCATATGTTGGCCCACTCCAGCTACAAACTAAGAGTATGCAGGAATTAGACAAAGATCATTATGAAGCAGCTGTAACCAACTGTGGAAATACAACATAACTGGGGCTGTGCCCTCCTGGCATATTGGAATTAGGTCATCAGTAGAAAACAAGACAAGTGCTTTGTAAATGTCAGAGGAGGTGTAGTCCTCTAAATTAACAACTCATGCCAAAAGCTTATTCACCTCAACTTTGCCAAAAGGTTATTAAACCTTTCCAAATATCACGTACTTTAGAAATCATAGATCAAAATCACTCATAGAAAATTTTAATTTCTAAATTTATCAGCCAGCTTTTTATTCTGCCTATGTTACCCTCCTAGTACGGTCATCAAAACTATTATATTTCCAAAGTCCTGATTTCTTATTAGATTTTCACCTCTTTTTTCTTTGGGTTCTTCCCTACTACTGAGTGCTATCCACCCATCTTTGAATCGGCACCAAACAATGCCAGCCTAAAATTTGCTAATCCCTATTCCATTTCTATTGCCTATATTTTGAATCCCTGCCGAATTGCATTATTGTATCTGGGGATTTGCAAATGTGCTAGTCATTACAGGTAAAGTGACTGGTTTATCCATTGGCTATGCTATTTCTCATCAGTGCATCAATAACTTGTAAAGAAAACATCCACCCCTGGATGTGTTGAATCATCAATGGGTGGGTTGAATGAAGGACTCAGTGTCTGGCTTTTCTTGTCTGGATAGTTTGACCTTCCTCATGTGCTACATTTGAGCATCCCTTTAACCCTACCAATTTTCTGTAGAGTGTTCAATAATGATAAGTAGCAAACAACTGTATCTTACTTGGGGCAGTGGGGAGGGATTTAAATTTACCCAAAACAGGGAAAGTGGCAAAGAAACATCTAGTTCACCATCCCTTATCATTTTATGGACATTGTAATGAAGAAAAGCAGGGTTGCTGCATTTGAAGGTGGAAAAAAATTTGGCAGTGCCAGGCTTGTAAAACAGGTTGCACCAGCATGAGTACAGGACCCTGATCCCTTCTCACAGGCATGAAGACATGGTATAACTCTCTGTCTGGTTGCAACTCACTGGAAAGGCAACTTTTGCCCACTGCTTCTTGCTACATATCAAAAGTAGTGTCTCCTGACTGGCACAAGCAATTGTGTCCAGTTGGATTGGTGTCCTTCATTTCATTGCCCTAAATAAATAAATAAATAAATAAATAAATAAATAAATAAATAAATCTCCAGGCAAACTGGTTACTCTGCACTGTGGTTCCGCTCTCCTCACAGCCACTTTCATTTCTCTGATTTTCACAGTTCACCAGTAGGATGGCATATAATTTACGAAATGTAGCATGCAAATAAACAAATAACTGATACCTATTGTTCACATGAACATGAGTTATACCTGACAGCTTTAAGTAGTAGCATATTTTCCACAACAGGGAGCCTCTAAGATCATTTACATAAAATAAACGATGAGATTTTATGAATAACTTCAGGTTCAACATACAACAGCCGTAACGTTGTGAGAAAGCCCTTATTATACCAAGGAAATCCCAAATACACTACATTAGTATAATATATCTATATATCTATATATCTCTATCTCTATCTCTATCTCTACATCTACATCTACATCTACATCTATATAGGCAAATACAACCTCTGACTGGAGATTTTACAGTATCCTTCCACTGCCATGTCCACCAAGCCACGCCCACAGAACCGGTAGTAAAAAAAATTGAATCCATACATATGTATGTATGTATGTGTGTATGTGTATGTATGTATGTATGTATGTATGTATGTATGTATGTATGTATATTACAGGTGAAACTCGAAAAATTAGAATATCGTGCAAAAGTTCATTTATTTCAGTAATGCAACTTAAAAGGTGAAACTAATATATGAGATAGACTCATTACATGCAAAGCAAGATAGTTCAAGCCGTGATTTGCCATAATTGTGATGATTATGGCTTACAGCTCATGAAAACCCCAAATCCACAATCTCAGAAAATTAGAATATTGTGAAAAGGTGCAATATTCTAGGCGCAAAGTGTCCCACTCTAATCAGCTAATTAAGCCATAACACCTGCAAAGGGTTCCTGTGCCTTTAAATGGTCTCTCAGTCTGGTTCAGTAGGAATCACAATCATGGGAAAGACTGCTGACCTGACAGTTGTGCAGAAAACCACCATTGACACCCTCCATAAGGAGGGAAAGCCTCAAAAGGTAATTGCAAAAGTTGGATGTTCCCAAAGTGCTGTTATCAAAGCACATTAATAGAAAGTTATGTGGAAGGGAAAAGTGTGGAAGAAAAAGGTGCACAAGCAGCAGGGATGACCGCAGCCTGGCGAGGATTGTCAGGAAAAGGCCATTCAAAAGTGTTGGGGACTTTCACAAGGAGTGGACTGAGGCTGGAATCAGTGCATCAAGAGCCACCACACACAGACGGATCCTGGACATGGGCTTCAAATGTATTCCTCTTGTCAAGCCGCTCCTGAACAACAAACAACATCAGAAGCATCATACCTGGGCTAAAAAAAAACAGACCTGGTCTGTTGCTCAGTAGTCCAAAGTCCTCTTTTCTGATGAGAGCAACTTTTGCATCTCATTTGGAAACCAAGGACCCAGAGTCTGGAGGAAGAATTGAGAGGCACACACTACAAGATGCTTGAAGTCCAGTGTGAAGTTTCCACAGTGTGTGTTGATTTGGGGAGCCATGTCATCTGCTGATGTTGGTCCACTGTGCTTCATTAAGTCCAGGGTCAACGCAGCCGTCTACCAGGAGATTTGGAGCACTTCATGCTTCCTTCCGCAGACGAGCTTTGTGGGGATGCTGACTTCATTTTCCAGCAGGACTTGGCATCTGCACACTGCCAAAAGCACCAAAACCTGGTTCAATGACTGTGGGATTACTGTGCTTGATTAGCCAGCAAACTTGCCTGACCTGAACCCCATAGAGAATCTATGGGGCATTGCCAAGAGAAAGATGAGAGACATGAGACCGAACAATGCAGAAGAGCTGAAGGCCGCTATTGAAGCATCTTGGTCTTCTATAACACCTCAGCAGTGCCACAGGCTGATAGCTTCCATGCCACGCCGCATTGAGGCAGTAATTGCTGCAAAAGGGGCCCAAACCAAGTACTGAGTACATATGCATGCTTATACTTTTCAGAGGTCCAATATTGTTCTATGTACAATCCTTGTTTTATTGATTGCATGTAATATTCTAATTTTCTGAGATTGTGGATTTGGGGTTTTCATGAGCTGTAAGCCATAATCATCACAATTATGACAAATCATGGCTTGAACTATCTTGCTTTGCATGTAATGAGTCTATCTCATATATTAGTTTCACCTTTTAAGTTGCATTACTGAAATAAATGAACTTTTGCACGATATTCTAATTTTTCGAGTTTCACCTGTGTGTGTTTGTGTGTGTGTGTGTACGTACATACATACATACATACATACATACATACATACATACATACATATATGTAGGTCATGGTGTATTCGGGTCTTGTTCCATGTAAGATTGAGAATACCTTGGCAACATTTCGACCAAATCTCATCCGTCATCTTCAGGCTGGTGTCTTCAGTTCTTCTGGGAGAAGTGTGTGATAGTGGCTGTTTTTCCCTTTTAAACTCCAGAGTTGGCTGGAGCTCTGGAGTTTAAAAGGGAAAAACAGCCACTATCACACACTTCTCCCAGAAGAACAAAGCTGAAGACACCAGCCTGAAGATGACGGATGAGATTTCGTCGAAACGTTGCCAAGGTATTCTCAATCTTACACGGGACAAGACCCGAATACACCAAGACCTACATACCTTTACCCGTGAAAATCTACGAAAATATATATATATATATATATATATATATATATATATATATATATACACACACACACACACACACACACACACACATATATTGCTGGAATGGTGAAAAAAGATGTTTCAAGTGACACTGAATCATAAGCAATATTTAAATAGCAGTACAGAAAACTTACAGCATACCTGATAATTTTAATGCCAGCCGTCACCCTAGGAAAAAGAATTTGGTTTGATTGGAAAATTCTTTTTAAATTGTTGTGCTTCTAGCACCATCTCGTAACCTTTGAAGAATTCCTGGAAACAATTAGTCAGTAATGATGTGCTTACCCTTTATCTCCTGTAGTGAGACAACTACATCAAATCTTGTAATTTATTTATTTTATAGCAAATGTTATGTTTTCTTGATATATTAATGCTGGGGTTGATATACAGAGCTTTGGCATAACAATAAATATGCGTTATACAGCCACCATTATATAAGCCTTACCACTAGGGAAAGGAAGCCTGGGGCCATTTCACACAAGCTATTTATAATGCCAGTGTGACAGCAAGCAGGGAAAATTGGGGTTTGATTTTATGCTTGCATCTATCTATTAGTGTACAGGAGACAATTTTCCTCCATGATAATACATTATATTTTAAACATGAGCTCGTTCTATCACATTCATGTACATTTTATTACCCCTGAGACACTATTAAAAATGTCCTGATCCAAGCAGCTCTATGATATACTAATGAATATCATTTTCACCAAATGTCAAGGGTTATCCTTTATTACATTAGAAGAAATGGTCTTGGTTTATAAGAATACATCATAAATATATCTCCCCTTGGTTCTTTCTACCACAAGGCACTTCAGTAGGACTAGAGGTACTAACTATTATGGGATTTTAAAAGGTAAAAGGGCAACACTTTTATGGAAAAGTGTGTGGTTTAAATCCATTTTGAGAGCTATAACTCAAAAACTCATCTGATAAGCCCTTATACTTCTGAACAGGCATAGGTTCTTTGTACATGCTCTGGAGATTTATTCTTACCCTTACTAATACATCCCTAAAGCACATAATTTAAAATATGATCTGGGTTAAATCTCATTGTTTTCAAATATGGTTGATTTGCTTAAGTTACAGCAAGACTGGGAAACTGTAGCCCTGTCACCCCCCCCAAAGGTCATGCTGATTATGGTTGATGAGAATGAAAATGCAGTAATAACTGGAAGCTAACACATATCTATCCCTAGGCTATAATCTCAGTCTAATCAGCTTCATATAATTTTTAGGGTGCTGAAAATATATTTTCATGACATATTGAAGCACAATAAAGGAAAATATGTTTTAGCCTAGTACCATTGTTCAAATTCAGTCCGTAAGGTTCATTCATGGTTCAACATGTTGTGCAAAACCTGAAAATTAGGTTGCTTAAACCATGGGTGTGGTATAGAAACAAGTTTATAATGTACCTCTGAGTCCCATTTCATCTGGCATCCTGGAAAATAGAATATTTATTAATTCAAAGAGGAAACTTTCTCAAAAGAAAGATAATTTTATTTCCTGCTTTTTATTAGTTTAACAAATAACTCAAGGCAGCTAACAAACCTAATAATTCTGTCTCCTCATATTTTCTCCACAACAACCACCCTGTGAGGTAGGTTGGGCTGAGAGACAGTGACAAGGCCAAAGTCACCCAGAGGGCTTTCATGGCAGGATTACAACTCAGGAGAATTCCAAATCTCTAATAGTCAGTACTTTACAACTTCGCTTTTGCTTAATGCACCTCCCTCACCCCGCCCAAAATTAATTTCTGATTTTGCAACTATAAAGCCTGTAAAATGAAGGGGAAAATTGTGATCTTCCTTGTAGCATCACTCAGTACTAGCTGGAACTAATGGGTGTTAAGACTCAACCATATCGTGACAGACTTATTCGGTTTTGCTTTCTTCTCTCTTCTTAATCAGCAACCATTAAGCGTCATACAAGTAAGAAGCAGGTCTAGTAATAACTGGGATTTGTTTTTAAAATGAGGGATGATGCCACTCTTCGTCCCTTTGCTTCTTTATCCAGGATGTCACCCCACACCTATGACTAATTTTTTTTTTTTAAACCATTTCATCTTGATTCCTAACTGCAGAGTTTATTGGCATAACATCTGGTCTACTTTTCTTTTCATTGGCAATAGAACTTAGTTGACCTTGAAAAGGCTAAGGTATAATCATCATCTTTACATCATGATGTTGTTTTTAAATATCTTGCAACAGTTCAAATGTTGAAATAAGGAGGCAGGCCTACAGAAGGTGATGGAGGCTGGGTCTGGAAATCCATACTTAGCTTCAGATTATCTCTTTGCCAATAGAATTAGCCCCACTAATTGCTAGTGGACATTACCAACATGAAAGAAAATTTCAGAGGAGAAAAATATCTTTAAATGGATTATCTCCTATCTATTGACTTTAGGATAATAGGGTATAGGATATAGTCAGATTAAAACTGCCATAAAGCAATGCAAAATTAACAGAGATTGATTAGAGGCCCAAGCTGTTTTAAGAGTGAGTTATAGATTTATAATAGTATCTGCTTTCTAGCTAACTTTTTTGTTTTTGTTTTTGGAGTGGTGGGGAGGTGAGCCAGTCTTGACTCCAGATACAATTGTCCATACAGTTTTCTTAGCAGCATTTTTCACAAGCAGTTAACCCTTGCCTTCTTTCTAGGACTGAGAAACAGTGACAGACTGAAAGTCAACTATCTGGTTTGGTGTTTAAAGCAGGATTAGAATTATTGTTTCTTATAAACACTAAAGTAAAACTGACTGCAAAGGGATCTGGATGTCGACACATTTTAAGGCCAACTTCTGAACAAGGACTTTTCCATTACCCACAATGCAACTAAGCTCTTTGAAGCAGCACATAAAATACACTGGAACCTGGTAGCCAGGAAGCATAAATTGAATCAGAAACACCCAGTACAGGTAGTTTTCGACTTACGACAACTGAGCCCAAATTTTATGTTGTTAAATGAGACATTTGCTAAGTGAGTCTTCCCCCTTTTTATGACCTTTCCAGACACATTTGTTAAATGAATCATTGTTAATAACATGGTTGCTAAGTGAACCTGGCTTCCCCATTGACTTTGCTTCCCAGGTAATTGATCCAGAGCTATTGGCTAGAGAGGCCTTCAGGAAAGCCTTGCTGGCTGCAGAAGAAATGGGCCAAGGTGTGCAATGCCTGGCTGCAACTATTCAAGGTAAGTAGTAGTGCAGCTCCACCCCTTCATCCCCACCCTAGTTTAATTTTTTACTCATGCACCCTGGAGTGGGTGGGGTCTTAATTAGGGCTTATTTTGGGGGGGGGTGCTTATATAGGGCGCACATGTAAAAATCAAGCTAGGACTTATTTTCTGAGTAGGTCATATTTTCAGGGAAATGGTAGTTATTACTTTGTTTAAATATTACTTTAGGGATTTGATTAGGCTAATAAATGTTAGGAGCCCAGAGGAGATGGTTGGCACATGTTATCAGAATGGATAAATGCTATATGACTTGCCAGGTGCTCTATAGCAGGGGTATGAAACTGGCGGCCCGCAAGCCGGATGCATCACATGCAAGACATGCCCACCCCACTCTGCAAATGGGAAAAATGTCACGAAACGTCACATGACGGCAACGTGATGAGGTAAATGTGACACCAATGCTCTATAGCACACTGGAGTCTGGGAGGAAACCCAAAATTGAGCACGCAAGCACTACAAAGATACAATGAAAGAAACCCTAAGCCACTGTGACATCCAGTCAAGGGAAGATGCAGCTGCTGAAAGAACCCTCCGGTGAGTTTTATACTATCTTCATTGGCTTTGAAGACAGGCACTACCAAATACTGACAGAAATCCATGAGGGAGCATAACAGAATAACACCCACTGTTACTATAACAATGGACTTCCCTATCATGCTAGATTCTGCCTCTCCAGTCTGGGCCTGCAGAGGCACCTCCTTGTCCACAGATGAACTGGACAACTAATGTATATTTTAGAGGTATAGGTCTATTTATACAGGTAGTGCTCCACTTACAACAGTTTGCTTACAATAACACTGAAAAAAGTGACTTACAACCATTTTTCACACTTACAGCCATTACCACTACCCCCTGATCACATGATCAAAACTGAGATACTTGTAACTGGTTCATATTTATGACAATTGCAGTGTCCCAGGATCATGTGATCACCTGGGAAGCAAAGTCAATGGGGAGCCAGACTCCCTTAACAACCATGTTACTAACTTATCTACTGCAGTGATTCACTTAACTGTGGCAAGAAAGATCATAAAAGAGGGAAAAACTGACTCATCAAATGTCTCACTTAGCAACAGAAATGTTGGCCTCAATTGTGGTCGCACATCAAGGACTACCTGTATATAGTTCTTAGTTTTATAGAGCTATTGACCTACTCATTTGTAACTCTGAGTTTTATCAACTTTTAAGCATGTGGCTATTTTATAGTGCAATATAAATTTAATAAGTCTATGAACATTAAATGTGAATTAATTTTTAGTTTACAGATCTTAATGTCAGATATTTTCTGGTAAAGACATTATGCATATACCTCGTACTTCACCTTAAACTCAGATGTTTTGTAGCAAATGCATGCTCAGTTATTAAGGATGCGGTTTTATAAAAGAAATATAACTTTGTGATTAATTTTCTATTTTCAGCTTATGCTGCTCAAACGCTAAAGCAAGATTGATTGAAATGTCTAAGCACTTGGACCCTAGAAGAATGGCAAAGCACTTCTGAACAGTGTTGCCAAGAAACCACATGGACTTGTCTGCAAGTGTCTAGGACTAATTTGAAGACACACACACACAAAGAAAAGATTTGTAAGTAATAAAAAATGCTGCAAAACCCTTTCATATTATTGCCCAGAAAACCACACAGATGCAGCCATATAATCTCCAAGAGCGGCAGCATTTGGATTTAAAGGAGCGTCTTTGAAGATCCTGTATTTTGCTGGTCCCAAAGGTGCTTTATTTTTTTTCAAGGGGCAACTCTTTTCCTTGAAGATGTTTCGCTTCTCATCCAAGAAGCATCTTCAGCTCTGACTCGATGGTGGGGAATGGAAGGATTTACATTCCTTGCAGACAACTGGTCATTTGCATCCTTTAGAGTCATTGCAGGTTTATCTGTGTCCTCAGGGTCACCTGAGTAGTGCAAATGTGTGGTGGAGCCTTCTTGGAACTGTGTTGTAGACTGGAGATAGACAGTGTCATATCCCTCCTCTGGATAGGGAGATTCTATTAGCAGCAAGCAAAATACAAGATTCTCAATCATCCAGGTCATGGTCTGTCCCCACCTTTGGGACAACCATGACTTGGATGATTGAGAATCTCAATAGACATTTGTATTTTGCTTGTTGCTATTTTAAAAAAAAGGCAAGCCTCAGCAGATGGCAGCACCTGGCAAACTTTAGTCTCAGAAACAGAGCAAAATCAGAGATTATGGAAGAGATCCAGGGAATCACAAGGTTTAGGTTGGGCTGGGAAATTGGGGGAAGGAAGCATCCATGAAGGCAATCCCAAAGGTGCTTTTTTTTTCAAGAGGCAAATTGGACTTGTTTCTTTTCCTTGAAGACATTTCACTTCTTATCCAAGAAGCTTCTTCAGCTCTGACTGGATGGTGGGGAATGAAAGGATTTATACTCCTTGCAGACAGCTGGTCATTTGCATTCTTTTTAGAGGGTAATTGAGGTCACCTGGAGGTTTATCTGTGTTATCAGGGTCATCTGAGGGGTGGAAATCAGTCGAATCCCTCCCTCTCTGTTGAGAAAGGGCTGTTCAATTTTTTGACATCGGTGGCCTCTTTGACCCCTCTTTCAATCCAGTGGCCCTCTCTGTCCAAACTACGGACTCACGAAGGCAACGATGGCAAAGTAGCGTTGCCAGGAAGAGAAAGGCGCATGAAGGTACCCGGAATCGATTGATAAAGGCCATCTGGGGCGAGGGGGGGTGGTTGTCCCCTTCCGGCAGCCCCGCAAGCTTTAAAAAGCTGAAGCCCTGTGTTGAACGTACAATTAGAAGCAGAAAACCAGCGCCAATCCATAACAGAAAAGCCTCCGCACAGCCGACCCTCCTACGGCAATAAGACCTGCTTGAGCTCTAAGGGGCGGGGCCGAAAGGCAGCCCCGCCCCTGGCCAATCCCAAGTCCCGTGGACTCCGGGCGGGCGAGATTTGCCGGGCGTGAAGTCGGCATCCTCGAGGCTGGCGACAAGGCGGCCGAGCTTCCTTCCGTGGCTCCGCGGGGTAGCCGCCTCAGCCCGCGCGGGACGGCAAGGCTGGCAGCCACAGCCTCAAAGCCTGACCTCTCTCCCCCACCCCACCCCTTCGCCCGCCAACCGGCCATCCGGGCCGGCGTGAAACTTCCCGAGAGCTTCATCCCGGGGCCCGTCCTTTCCCGGCCGGCGGAGGCTGGCAGGAGGATGACGTCACCGGATCAGGCTGACCGGCAATGGGCGCCATTTTGAAACCCCCGAACCTCCGGCGGCGTCGGCGCTGGCTGTGGCGGCAGCCGCAGCACCAGCGGGTCCACCAGCAGCAGCAGCGAAGGAGGCGCTTGTAGCGGCTTTCCCATCCGTCCCCGTTGATTCTTCCGCTCCGCGGGCTTTTGCAGCCGGCGGTCTCCGCCAGCCAGACGCCGCGCAACATGGCAGGTAAGGGGCACGCGTGGTGGCGGCGGCGCTGCTGCTGCTGCTGGTCACGGAGGCAGCGGCGTTGGACGGAGGCAGGCCCGGGGCCCGCAGGGTGGCCATTGGAGGGCTAAGCGGAGTCCGAGCGGCCCGAGGATAGCTCGCCAGGCCTGGCCGGCATCCGGGCCTCCTCGGCGACCGCAGAAGCTGAGGCTTGGCGGGCACGGTCCCTGCTCACGGCGCTTTTCCTCTCCAGCAGGGGTGGCCGGCGGAGGAGGAGGAGGCGGCGTCGGCAACGATTTCCAGTGGTGCTTCTCGCAGGTGAAGGGGGCGATCGACGAGGACGTGGCGGAAGGTAAAATGCGGCGTGGCGAATGACCCCTGGCGCTTGCGAGGCCGTCCCGGGCCTTTGCTTTCCTTCTCCCTCCGTCCCAAGCTGGCTCTCCACCTCCCGCAAGCGGTGGCATCTTTGGAGCGGCCCCTTGAGTTTTCAGGGGAGGTGGCTGAAATAGTGGCTTTTTTTTTAAAGCCCCGAATGCCTTTTCCTTCCTTGCACCTTCGGGATGGGCTTAAATCCCGGACCACATGATGGGGCTGGAGGGATGGTTCCTTATTTGTTCAGCAAGTAAGAAAGACGGTGCTGTTTCACTAACATTGATGATGTTACCTAGTTTGGGTAATGAAACGCCTGCAAGAAAACAAGCCAGCTCGGAGAGCCCCAAGGACCCCCGAGCTACAAATATTCTCCTTTATTTAAAGTACCGTGCTGTTTGTTGAAGGCAGGGGTCGGGTGTGAAGATGCAGAAAGTCTTGGCTTTGATGATTGGGTGCCTTTAGGATGAATGCAGCATGATTTATACAATAAAAATTAACCCCAAGGTATTTGCGGGGTATTGAGACCCTCGTTTTTTCTGGATTACTAAACTGGCAGGGATGATGAGATTGGTGTCCAGTAGCTTCATGCCCAAATTGGAAGCCATAAAATTTTCAAAGGCTTAAAGGCCACTTCATGATGGATGCAGCATGATTTATACAATCCTAGCTGTAATTAAAAAAAAAACCTAAGCCCAAGACATTTGCAGGGCATTGGGACCCCATTTTTTTTATTACTAAGATGGCAGGGATTATGGGAGATGCTGTCCAGTAGCTTCATGACCCAAGTTGGAGGCAATGTATTTTCAAAAGCTTAAAGGCCACTTTAAGCTTTTGAAAACTTTATCAATCTGTCAGTAATCTGTATAATACTTTACCCCATACCTCTGGTCCTTGGGAAAAGAGTGGGAGATGCAGGGTCTGACTAAGCTGCTGCCATCTCCCTCCCTCTCTCTCAAAAAAAAACTTTATGTTTTGGACAAATGACACTAGAGTTGGATAGTGGAAGGAAAGAGGAATGCAGGAGTGATGAGAATAGCTGTCTATTTCCTGGTTCTAATTGATAATGCAGCTCTTTGGTCTTAATTTAAATGATTAAAACGTGAGCCTTTCTGGCAATGCAAAACTTTTACTCTTAATACGTTGATTAAGCTGATCAGTTTGGAACAACAATAACCTTTACTCGTATTAATAGTTTAGCCTCTAACATAATTGAGAGACATCATTAACTAAATTCACTGGGATTTATTACCTGGCAAATTTCCTTAGAATAGGAGGCAAATTACTGCTTTAGGTTCTCCATTACTGATTAGTTTTCTTTGCATCACTTCTTGGAACTGTAATTGTTCAGGTTATCTTTATGATATATTCAAATGCACTTTTGAAAATAGGTATCTTTAAAATTATATTGTCTGAAAGATGTTAATTTTGTACTTTGCAAGAGTTTAGACCTATTACAGGAAAAGAGGGGAGAGATTAATGCAGGCTGTGGACTGGATGAAGTACTGAAACAACTTTAAATACTAACAATGAAAATAGTGTCCTTTTCAGATTACTATATTTGATTTTTTTCCAAATAGAATTGAATTCTTTAGTATTTTATAAACAAGTCTGTAGATAAGGGTTTTTTTTATACTTCATTGAACATTTACATTTTTCAAATGTGACAAGTAGTCCAAAAAAGTTCATTTGAGCAATGCTTGTTTTTTTTCTTACTGTTTATGCATAATTTAAAAAAACTTTTCTGTGAATCATTAGGGTGTGCATACTGCAATTTATAACATGGTAAGTGTAGAAGAACTGTTCCCATTAGCTAATCTCTGAGAGGAGAGAGCTTCATAGGAAAGAAAGTAGTACAGCATTCCTATACATGTACTTGTATTGTTTTTAGACACTACAATGACGTTTGATAGGCTTTACTCAGTTCTGTAATTGAATAGCAGACAGCCATGAAATGCTAGTAACAAGCTGTCTACATGCTTTCCTATTGAGCATAGCTAATATTTATGTGGAGAGTAGTATTTGGAGTTCTATTTATAGAGGAAAAAATAGCCCCACCCATATTTGTTCAATTCCAGCTATGTTGCATAAGAGGTCAGAATTATATGTATAAGCACCTGGTCTTATCATTGTACTAGAAATCCATACTATTAAGAATATGAAGTGCTGTTGTGTTTTCTGTAGTAGTAGGGCCACAGAACTTGCTCTATCTCCAGTTGTTCCTTGTATTTAAAGGAAGAATCTAGGCCACTGAAACACACTGGGGGAGGTTGGAGAGAAGATGGTCAGCATTTGAAACTTCTTTGAGCCCTCCCCCCTCCCAAAGGTTTCCTTTTTTTAATTTTTTAATTCGTTTTATTTAGTAATTAAACATAACCAAACAAACAAACACTGACATAAACAAAACGTAATCAAACACAAAACATATGTTACAGTCGAACCTAGTACGGCTAGGCTCATATCATTCATTGTCCATCATTTGTTAAGTCCAATTCAGAAAGTCTGTTAAGTCTGAAGAGATTTTGGTCACAGCATAGCTTTAAATGATTGGCAAAATATTTGGACTAGAAATAAAAAAATAACCCTTGCAATTCCATTTAAAGAAAATCTGTATAAATTATTTTATAGATGGCATATAACACCAACAAGACTATCTAAAATGAATAATAAATTTTCCTCCTTTTGTTGGAAGTGTAATAAGGAAAGAGGTACATATTATCATATATGGTGGAGTTGTGGAAAGGCCCAGGAATATTGGAAAGAAATACATCAATGCTTACGAGAAATTTGTGATGTAGAGATTAATTTCAAACCAGAATTTTTTTACTGGGAATCACCAATAAGACCTATCCAAGGAAATCTTTTATTTAATGATCCATATTATTACAGCGCAAGGATGGCCTTTGCACAGAAGTGGAAAAACACTGAAACTCCAACAGAAGCGAATTTACTTAAGAAAATAATTGAGTGCGCAGAAATGGACAAATTGACAATGGAAATTAAAAATAAGGAAGAAACAGACTATTACAAAACTTGGAATAACTTTTATGGATGGTTAGATAAGAAAAAGACTTAACAGACTTTCTGAATTGGACTTAACAAATGATGGCCAAAGGTTTCCTGATATTTCTGATTTATGGGCACTAGGCATGCGTTAAATGATAATACATTGTATTGTAGGCTGTTTTTATGATATTCAGAAATGCACCTTTGGAAAGAAGTAACTTCTTACACTTTGCCTTTGGTGATGATTATGTAATTTTGAGGGAATATATTAAAAGTGATTGGTGCTTCTGTATACTGTATTAGACTTAGGTTCATGTGTGATGCCTCTTGCTTATACATTTGGGGAGCAATAGACCTGCTTTCAGAATATACAGAGGTGCAGTTAAACAGACAAGCTGCAACTTGCAGTAAGAGCTACCATTCGAACAAAAATGGCCTGTTGCGCATTTAATTGATGTTTTGATCCTAAATTGTTCATATTTGAAAATAAACAGTACAGGAGTCCTTGACTTATAACAGTTTATTTAGTGACCATTCAAAGTTACAGTGGGACTTGATAATGTGAGTTATGACCAGTTTTCACAGTTATGATGTTTGTAGCATCCCCATGGTCATGTGATCAAAATTCAGGTGCTTGACAACTGATTCATACTTATGACCATTGCTGTGTCCCAATGTCATGTGATCACCTTTTGCAACCTTTTGACAAGCAGAGTCAATGGAGAGCCAGATTCACTTAACAACTGGATTACTAACTTATCAATTGCAGTGATTCATTTAACAACTGTGGCAAGAAAGGTGGTAAAGTGGGACAAAACTCGCAACAAATATCTAAACAACATAATTTTTGGTCCAATTCTGGGTGTCATTTGAGGACTACCTGTATAGGATTGTTTGTTAAAAATTGAAATGTTTATTCATGGGGCTTCATAAGGAAGTTATGTTTGGTTCCATAGTATATTCATAAACTCTTGCAGTTTTGTCTTGTTTTTTCTTAAGCCAATATAAGAAATCCTGCAAGAAGTATATTATTTTTGGCATGAGCAAGAGTCACCTAGGTATGAAAAATGAAATTACAATGCAAGTATTATGTTTAAGAACCAGAGTGTTTAGGATCAAGTACATCACATAAATAGTGAGTTTATTCAGGGTTAAATTATATATGGATATTTATGAAATTAGTGTTTATTTCTGATTTGTGGATCACATCCTAAGCTTCCTTACTCATACTGAAGTACTGTGCATCTTAAAGGGGCTTACACTCAAGTAATTAGTGTTAAACTGCAGTTAATATTGGGCTGTAGGAATGTAAGGACATTATACATGTTCAGTCTGCAATAAATCCAAATGAGTTCTAAGTGAAATTACAATAAGAATATAGAATAGTATCCTAATAAAATATAAAGTATTTTAAAGCAAGTTTTATTGCTTTATTAACTGTTTTCATGAAATATAACTTCTGCTAAACAGCCTACAGTGCTATCTCTGTGCCATAAGTGCATGGTGTATTGAAAAATTACCCACTTGCTAAATAGAAAGTATTATGTGCATTTAACTGGCTTCAGTTATTTATGTATATGCGGTTTCCAAAGAATGCAAACAATTTATCTTTCAAAAAATGTTAGGGTTTTTTTTTTGAAGTTTGTAATCTTCAAAAAGTTTTGGATATTTTAATTTGTCTTTCCCATAAAATGAGTTTGCAGTGGAATCTGTTTGTATCTGATTCAAGCTCCATGTAGGTGTTCTAGTGTGGGAAAGAGAGGACTGCAACCACAAAGGCAAGTTTCAGGATGTCAACCAGGATTATTTTGGTTCTGCCAAACCAAGTCAGACTCCCTTGACTGCTGATTGCTGTTCTAGTATTTGAAGGCATTCAACATTTGTTAGTGCAGAGAAGTCCTGTTGTATCCTATAGCAGAAATTCTCAGACTGTTTCCCCAACAGGTCAAAAGCAACTTAGAAAGATGTCAGAATGTTCATTACCTGTTCAGACTTGTGCAGGTAAAGTTCAAGCACTGTTAAAACTCCCTATGGGCTTTGCCTTTGCAATCCAGCTGCATGTTTGCCCAACCAGAACAGGGGCAAGTTTTGACAATGCTCCTTTGCCAGGGCAAGCTAAGCAAGAGCATTGTCAAGAGTCACTTTGATCTTTGGCTGTCATTTTGTTTGTGCAAGCCTGCAAGGGACAGTTGTATTTCAGAGTATGATAATCCTATGGTATATAGACTAAAATTTTAAAAAATACTGTTGCCCAATCCCAACACCAATATGACCAATTATTTCATTTATTGAGGTAGTCATAAAAGCTCAATTTCCATTTTTCCAATTTTGCAGAGCTGCAAAATTTAAGGACCACTGCCCTATATACATTAATGATGCTATATTGTGACCTGCATGTGGAATGAGAATGATGGCTGTGTCAGGTGTATATATGTTAGAAAATATTGGCCACATGTTTATGTATTGTGCAATTATTGTTTAACATAAATCATAAACCTTCCTGTCAAGTATGGAACTATCATTATGATCAATATACAAGATAACATAGTAAGACATTTTAGGCTGCCCTGTTATATGCCCATTCCTATTATCACTTTACATTCTAAATTTAAAGCTTGCTTGCTTTTGTGTATCTACCAACAGAAAGGAAAGATGCAACTTATTCTAAGCCAACAGCAGGTCTAATCATCATATAAGTATATCATCTCTTATATAAAAATGTCCCAGTATGAAATATTTTCAGATTAAGAAATCTCATTCCTTTGGTAACAAAAGATTCTCTAAGTTCTGTACATCAGTTTATAGTTAATAAGAATTATTCATCTTTCATACAGTTATAAAGAACTTTCCCAACTGCTTGGCAATCCATTATCTAGTTCACAGTCCAGCAAATTTTTAATGCTGAAGGCTACATTTGCTCCCTCCACATACACATAGAGACGGGTTGCTGCATGCATTCCAGTATCATAATGTGGGGGTGGGGGTTGTTAGGTGCTTTGAAAGCATATATGTATGGATTGCCTACACATGTTCTGAACATAAATGACTTTACTAGTAAGACATTTTTTTCCTAAGCATTACATCTTCCTCTGTACTTTGACAAATGGGCATCTAGGAGAAAGCCGCTTTTGTTTCCCAAGCTGCAGAATAATTGAGTGCTTTCAGGAGGGAATTTTTATTTTGCCACATATCTTGCTCATATCGGGCCTACTTATCTAATGTGTTAATTGATTTCAACATATGCATTCAAAATGTATTTTATTGTATGTCTCTGTAAGTACCAGTAGCTGGGTGGTTATTTTCTTAAGTACCTATTGTACTGACTCACTTAACTTTATTTGAAATTAAAAATTCTAATAATAATTAAATTAGAATGCTCCAAAGTGCCATCTCAAGAATGCTCATGGGTCCTGCATAACCCCCAAGCAGATTAATAAAAAATAAAAGGAAGTGTGCTTACTTGCCAGGAAAGACATAGATAAAACTGTTTGAAAGAATCCTGTGAGTTTAGGAAAAGATGTTAGGGAGCAAATTAAACTCTTTGCTTTCTGGTGAATTTACATAGTGTGCTTAGTTACAACCATCATGCAGCCATTTTGTGAATATCCTATAATAATCATGATGTGTCAGTGTTCTTAACATTTCCTCAATATTTCAAGTGTTTCCATAAGCAGCTTATCTGCCTGCAATTTAGGACTAGGCAGCCTGCACATTATTTTATGCAAATAAATAAAAGGCTACTAATTATTTGGTGTATAAATCTCTCTCGGACTCACAGAATAACAATACAAGCAGCATATAACATCAGTAAAAGCCATCAACAGTAGTAAGACGTTCTCTGCAAAGCTAAACAGCCACATTAAAACATTTGCAAGAAATAATAAAAAATAAGGCTAGTACTGATGGCCTAAGCTGTTTACTATTCAGCATAGTAGTATGTGTTCCATTTAAATGAAAGAAGGGGAGGAAGAGTTGGACTAAAAAAATAGCATTGAGGCTGTGATAATAGCAGCACAAGAACAGGCACTAAGTGCCAGATCCATGGAAGCGGAGTTCTACCACATTAGTCCAAGGTACAGACTGCAGGCCTCAGAGACAGTCCAACACATAGTGTGAGGATGTAAGATACAGGTAGGAAGCACACATTCTAAAAGACAAGTAGCTGGCAATGCTTCTAGGAACTTCAGCACGGAATATGCGCTAGATCCTCCTACGTTAGATAGGAGGGTACATAGGTAAGGGCAGACAAGCAGGTACTAGCCAATCAGCCAGACAACATAGTAGTTGATGACCAAAATACAATGTGGGTGATTGATTGTAGCAGTGCCAAATGATAGCAACATCAAGAAGAGGTGGTAAGAAACTGGAGAGCCAGAGCCTGAAGGAGGAACTTGAAAGGATGTGGAAAGTAAGACGCCAAAGTGGTCCCAGTGGTGATAGGAGCACTTGGGCCTGTGACTGCTAACTGGGGGAGTGGCTCCGACAGATCCCCGAACTAAATCAGCTCTGTCCAGAAGAGCACAGTGTTAGGAACAGCTAATCCCAGGCCTCTGGTAGAGGACCCAAGAGTGAGGAACACATACACAAATGCATTTTAAAACTTCACTTAAGGCTTTACATAGATGACAATAAGACAACAAATATTCAACACTATTGCATTGTTTTCTTTTAGAATAATGCAATAAGAGAAGGTGTATGTTATCTTCTATCCAAATTTCTACAGAAATCCATAGCAAGTGATCTCCATGAGCACCTCCCCAACACCTTCGATAACTGTCTTCTTCCCATCACCACTTTAATGTTATTACCTGCTTCTGTTGCTAGCCCACCCCAACCTATAGTACCCCTCATTCAGATGAAAGAGCTTCACCCACACACTAAACTCCCACTATCCTAACAGGTTGGTTATCTTTGGGCCCTTCTACCTACCAGTCCGTGCCCAAGCCTAACAATTACCCACTTCATCCATCTATCAAAAGCCACACTATACAACCACCACTGTCTTACCAGGTCTCCCCCATGGTGGACAAAGTTAAAATCAAGTAATTTTCGGGGTAACTAGTGGAAGCTTCATTTTCCCTTCTTTTACTGGGGGCAGAGGAGAAAGTAAGCACACCACAGAAAATCCTAGACCAACAATACTGTCTACCAAAGTCCAAACTGAGCATAAATCATAAGTCCACTGTTTTCATCTCCATCTCTTGCTAACAGAGTTAATAAAAGCATCCTATGAAATGGTAAGATATCAATTTGGCATCTCAGGTTATTTAAGCTTATTAAATATTACAATTAAAAGGATAAAACCTAATAGAAGCTAAAAGGTAAACTACATTAGTCAAATTTTAATTGAAATTAAATTAAATCCTTAATTTAAAATGAAAATTTTGGTTCTTTCTGGTTCCCTCTAGCATCCAGCCTTCCAAGTCCCTTCATTTTTTTTTAAAGAATTCAAAACACCAGCATTTTTTCCAACAAAGAATTCTTATAATTAATTTCCAAATCTTATTTAAACTCCATCTGGGCCTTTAATCCATTTATAATTTCCAAACACAATATTCTAATCACCCTGTTCATTGCAGAAAAAGAAATTTATAAGTCATTGTATTTACAACTTCCTTTTTTTGCCAAGAATTGACAAAAGGTCACACAGTTTTTTCAGACTTGTCAATCCAAAGATTGTTAATAGAAATTAATTAACCAATAAAAAGTGATTAGTGAAAGAAATAGGCAAACCTAGTGTCCTTTTTAAAGGTGCCAACCACGATTTCAGTAAGATGGTTTTCCATAATCTTTAAGAATTCTAAACTTGCCAAGGACCACTGTCTGGCAATCTCTTCGTGAGGACCAACTGTCTGGAAGCACTTGTGGGCTATCACAAGCCCTCTCCTTGTCTGGAGAGGAATTACGAAGAGCCGTTCTACTCTGGCTTTCATTCTACCACAATCAGCTCTGCTTTTGGCAGAGCCGTTTTCAGTTTACCATTTCTAAGTTGGGTATCTCAGATTATTCACAGAATAAATCTTAAATATAAGCAAACTACTAAGTAAACCAACAAATTGAAAAGATTGTGCATTACCTAGTTTGGTAATGAAACATCTGTGAAAAAACAACCAAGCCCAGAGGGCACCAAGGATTCACAAACTGAAAAGAACTGTATTTAAAGAGCATACAGGTAGTCCTCAAATTAAAATGATAATTGGAACTAGAATTTCCATTGGTAACTGATGCAGTCATAAAGCATGGCATTACATCATCGCTTAGCAACTGCAACCTTAGTAGTGTCCATTGTTATTGTTAACCGAATTCTGCCAGTTGTTAGTCTTCTGAAGCTTCTGAATCCTACTACTTATAGGCATTTCTTAGGCTTTGCAAAGCATTGTGAGAAGCGTATATACACAGTTTGGAGAATGGTGGGAGTGGCCTTCTTGCAAAGTTTCCGAAGGCCTCTGAAACTTTATGAAACATCGCGAAAACGAAGTGCGGTATTTGGAGAACAGTGCGAGCAGCTTCGAGAAGAAAGGCTGACATGGTCAGCAGTTGGCTTACATAGGGCCAGGCTGGGCGCACCTTATCAGTGGGATGAAGACAGTGAAGGTCAGCTGGGCATAGAGGGCCTGTGGAGGTTTACACTCTGGTATTGGGATGGATGGATGGCCACAGAGCTGGTGGTGATACTGTGTGGTGGCACTGAGGCAGAAGTAGAGGTCTGGGAGCCATGGCAACCGGCTGAGACTGCTGAAGATCCTGGGCCTCTGATTCAGTGCCACTGCTGCTGAAGAGTGCCAATATGCAGGGCACCAAAAGCAGGGAGATGAGTGGGTGTAGCCAGTTGAAGCATCCCTGTAATTGTAAGTACAAGCAGGCTGCCAAGTGCCCAAATTTTAAGCATGTGACCATGGGGGCACTGCAACAGCTGTAACTTTGGGGGCCAGATGTTAATGCCTTTTGTTAAGCACCATAGATTCAAATGGTTACTAAGTGAATGATTGTTGTTGTTGACTAGTTAGTTTGCTATTGGGGCACTACCTATTTTCCTTAATTGATCTAAATAAGTAGTGCCTCCCTGAATTTAGTCCATAAGTACAGGTAATCCTCGACTTACAATAGTCCATTTAGTGACCGTTCAAAATTACAACAGCGCTGAAAAAACTGACATGACCATTGCAGCATCCCCATGGTCATGTGATCAAAATTCAGATGCTCGGCAGCTGGCTCATATTTATGATGGTTGCAGCTCCCAGGATTATGTGACCCCCCTTTGCCACCTTCTGACAAGCAAAGTCAATGGGAAAACCAGATTCATTTAACAACCATGACACTAACTTAACAACTGCAGTGATTCACTTAACACCTGTAGCAAGAATGGTCGTAAAAGGGGCAAAATTCACTTAACAAATGTTTCACTTAGCAACAGAAATGTTGGGCTCAATTGTGATTGTAAGTTGAGGACTACCTGTAATTTACATAATGTGCAGTTGAAGAATGTACTTAAAGATGCAGTTTAAAAATATATTTCCTAAAGCATGATTCCTAATTATATCTTTCTTTTGGTCTAATTTATAATGATTTGAAAATTTGAAGTAGTCAAAGTAAAACAAACTGCTACCTTTAGTATTACATCTAATGATGTTTTTAGTTATTACTTATGGATAAAATCATTAATACAGTCTCTGAAATATAGCATGTATATACTGTTAGTCTACTTTCAAATACAGTTCAACCATGTTAAGACATCTCAGGCAAATCTTACCTGCTTGCCTATCACCTGCAGCAATTATTTTCACAGTTTCTTGACACATTCTATATTTTCTTACAAATATCCTAGAAGCAAATTCATTCATACACAGAATTAGTTTTAAAATAAAATACCAAACAATATTCATAAATTGTTAAGGCTTGATATAGGAATGGGGAAAAGATAAAGATTGTACCATAGTTACTTGATAGAAAGAAGGGCGAAAGTTAAACTGTATATTTTTTCTCTATTTTTCTTTACTTTCTATTTTTGTTTGTTTTGAATACTTTTACTGTACCCTGAGGTATGATCTTATTCAAGATGTCTTATTCAAGTCCATGTCAATTTTCAGATGCCTAAGACTTTAATGTGTAGTCCATTCATTTTATCTTTTAAGTTTGCTACAGTTTAAAAACTCTCTTATTGACAGTTGATTTAAGCTTTAGCTCTTTTCACCAGCGTTATTCTGTTCTTGGCCATTTCTCCAGTTCCTTACATTTAAGAATAACTTATTCTATTGGGAGAGTGACCTATCAATACTTTTTTACCTAGGACACATACTTTTACTTCCTGAAGTCTTTGGGACATGCAGACCACAAATATAGAGCAAGGAGGAAGAAATCTTATCTTATCCTTATCCTATGAGGATACAAAAAAGTAAATAGAATATGATAAAGAAAAACATAGAGATAGTTGCAGATATTCAGATGATTCATCACAAAAAACCCATACATCTTTAATGCTTAAAAGAAAGAGCAAGAAAAAGAGTAAGACCTTATAGTCAACAATAGTTGGGATAGTTTATTTGCTCAGAAAGTGGAGGTAATTTTGATATATCAACATATTTACTGATTAGATCGGATACAAAACTAAAGGAGAGCGCTCTCTCACTCTCTCCTCCCTCCCTCCATCTTTCTAAACAAATAAGATATAATTTGGTTGGCTTGTTCACAGATTATATGAATAAAGTCACTGAATAGACTTTGGTTTCTGTTAAGGTTATAAGCCACAATATAAAAACATGATTATTTGTTAAATTACTGGTTGTAAGTATGACTTAGCAAATGGAAAGTGGTCTTTTTGTTTCCGATGTATTGTGGTTAGTTTTCTGCTTTATCCAAACCTTAAATCATAATTTCTAATTTTGGCCAGGAAATTCTGGGAGGGAGTTAAAAGTCCAAAAATCTTAAATTGACACATTTGGGAAACACTGGTCTAAACATCCTCAGAGGTATAAGCCTCTTGATTTCTTGCCATAATTTGGTTGGGTTTTTTAAGGCATAGGACATACTCATTCTATTTTGGTTTATGCTTGTTTTTTGACCTCAGGGACCACCAAACTCATAATTTTAAATCCCAGGGACCACTAACTGGTTCTGTGGGCGTGGCCAGATTTGTGGGTGTGGCTTGGTGGTCATGTGACTAGCTGGGCATGGCTTGTATGTAAATATTATAAATATTTATATAAATATTGATTTTTTTATTAAAAAAGAGCAACTTTTACCCAAAATCAGGCGAAGCAGGCAGGCAGATTGAGTTGCTCACAGAATCACAGATCATTCAGTGACCTATCTATCTGCCATCGGCTACCTGAGTCTGTCACATAAAATATGCTTGATGTGAGTCTGCACTGAATAATAGAACCTTCAGTCCTAAGGAAGGTTTGGCTCTGCTTAAAAGCAGAGCCAAAGATCTAAAGACTAGCTAGAAAGCAAGAAATGCAACCATTTCCTGCTTTCTAGCTAATCTAAATCTCCCGGCACAGCAGAACAGCTGATGGTCAGAAAAAGGAAAAATAGCAATTTAGCAGACAAGTTTGCCTGGTAAGGAGTGAGTGGGCAGGGAGAGTTCCCGTGGGCCATGTGGGCGGCACAGCTTTGTGTTTCTGCGCAGCCTGGATTAATTGCTTTGGGGGGGTGCTCTGGGGATGAGATTTCTCTGTGGCCCACCAAAATTTTCTCACGGCCCACCAGTTGGCAACCGCTGGTCTGGGCAATTTATAAATACTATTAACTAAACATCTTGATAAGATGGGTAAGAAAAGAGAAATAGTGTGTCTGAATAAGCTGTCAAATGGTAAGAGCTAGTCATGAACTGAAACTAGTGAAGCAGCAAAGATGGGTATTGTTCAAACAGGATAGCATAATCTAAATCAAATCTGAGGGCCTGTTAGGCGAAACACAGACCCAGTGGAGATATGTTTTTCATATGTTTACCATTTGCTGGGTGAACTTGGGTAACAGTTCTGTAATAATGATGCCCCCTCAGTGGCATCATTTTCCCCTTAATTAAAAGGCTACTTTATCTGGGCTGCCAAAATTCAGATAATTCTGAGATGGTCACAAGTTTGCTACCCAGCTGCATTGGTTGTACAAAGTTAGATACTAAAGATAGAAAACCTGAGGAGAGAGGAAGGTTTTCTTTTTTTTCTTGCAATCCTTTATCTTTCTATATTCATTCAATTTAAGCTTTCCAGTGTATCTAACTGTCTAGATCCTTGCTATAGATACAACATGATGATTTATGCTTGGCAGAAACTATTATTATATCTGCAGTTAATATTGCTGTCTTTCTAGAACAATCAAGCATTTTATTTCACAAATCCAGGATGTTTTTATAGAATTTCAGTATTTTTGATATTAAGTTTTTCTTGGATTTGTCATTGTAAAATGTTTTTCTTTTTGTTGTGCTTTTCTTTGTGATAATAAAGCATAGCATTTTCTGTGAAGTAGGCGATTTTGCATTTTGACTGTGCTAGTTTTGACCTTACTTTATCTGAGAGGTAATAAAACATAAATTAAGGAGTTGCTATGTTAAAGTTTAGAGCCGGAAACTGACTATGGGGAAGGGAAAAATTCAGGGCCAATCAAGAAGCAAAATCATAACTATAAAATCCTTGAACATTATCTAATCTCTGTGTATAATCCCTTCCTCTATCTCTCATCCTATTTCTTTATTATATTCTGTTAGATAAGTAGGATCACTGTTATATTGACAGTGCTAATATTTTTAGCTTTTTGATTAATAATAACCAAGAATAATGGTTAATAATAATAAACAAATCTTAAATGCTAGGGTGGCAGCAGAACTGATTAGAGAATCAGAATGGTTTTTTTTTCTTTTTCATTAAAAATTTTCGTACGTGAAGATTTTGGAGGATTTAAACAAAGCACCATTCAAACAAGGAAGACATAGTGCTTTTAAAAAAAATTTCCCTTATAGCAGTAAAAGAATAATGTTACATTATCATTTCTTTTAGTTCCCTTAATCTGATTATATACTTTCTCTCCCTAAATTATAAAAATAATGTAAACATCTTTGTGATGCTGCCATTTGTGTGTATATGTGGGTTCCTCCCCCACTTTCATTTTGTTCTCTATAACAGTGAAAGCATTAAGTTCATCAGGGTCTTTTCTGCTACATTCTTTCTCAATGAACATTAAAAAAAAATTCTAAGCACTCAATGTTGTAACAACATTACAATTCTAGTGAAACTGTTAATCCTTAAATCCTATATAGCATTAAGTAGATTTATTTTAAAAAAAACCATGACATAAATTTAGTAAAATAGAAAGCACTTACTGAAAATTTAGTTAACATTTTCAACTTTACAAAATCTACAAGTAAATAGCTTTTCAGGTTAAAATTTCTTGAATACTTTTAATTTTTTAGTTAAAAAACTACTTTATTATATGCTATTACTCTCAAATAAAAATAAGACTTGAGTAGGTGATCAGCTCAAGGTAATTCTAGGCAACTTATACAAAGGTCCATAACCTAATAAAAATGCAGACCATAATTCATAAATAGAAAAATAATAATAAAATAGGAATCCAGACAGTAGTAAAGCCATCATCCAGTAAGGCCCCAACATACAACAACACATTCCCAACACTTTTCAGGGAAAAGCCAGATCCTCACAGTGCCTATGGAGATTCTCAGTCATCCAGGTCATAGGTGCTTTTTCAAGAGGCAACTGGACTTTTTTATTTTTCTCTGAAGATATTTCGCTTCTCATCTAAGAAGCTTCTTCAGCTCTGATCCTCACATCCTTTCTAATAGCTGGCAGAATTGGGACCAATCATATGTTGAAACAAAGATTATTCCATAAGATAGATTCCACTATGTAGAAGGCAGGCCACATGCATCCAAAGATGGCGTTGTTTGAGTGAAGGAACCCAGATAACACCTTTCCTGTGAGAGCATGTGAGAGAACCAGATATCCTGAAGAGAAGATGGTTCCTCAAGTAGGGCTTTAAAGGTGATAACTAGCATTTTGATTTATACCCAGAAGCTGCTAGGCAATACAGCATGTTGAGGAATGGAATTATGTGAGTATAGCAAAAAGTACTATAATTACCTGTATTCTAGACCAACTATTGCTGGTGTTCAAGGCAGCCTCATGTACAATTCCTGTAATGATCTAATGGAGAGATTTATTTATTATTTATTTATTTATTTAGCATATGACATCTGCAGAAGTCATTCAATCACTGGTATACAAATTATATAAATATATAACGGTATGTGAACAATACTATATACCGTGTTTCCCCAAAAATAATACCCACCCTGAAAACAAGCCCCAGCCTGATTTTTTGGGGTGGGCCTAATTTAAGCCATACTCCAAAAATAAGCATGGCCAGCACGAGAGGTATTGAGCATGCTGGGTTGATGGCATTTGGCAGCAGCTGCAGCCCGCTGGCCCCTTGGCACAGCACAAATACCGATAAGTCCAAGCGTGGAGGTGAGGAGAAAGATGGGCGATCCGGACATGCTGTGCAGCTGCATGACTCACTGGAGGCTTGCATAGCAGTGGCACCAAATGGGGGATGGAGGCAGACGATCCCGATGCCCTGTGCAGGTGTGTGTTTGGCGCGGCCGCAGGCAAGCCAAGAGACAGTGGGACGGAGTGGGCGGCGCATTGAGATTGCCTCTGCCTCTATTTGGATCTGCTGCAAACTTTTTGCCCAGAGGGAGACAAAGCTTCATCTGCTTGCAAAAGTGTTTGGTCTCCTGTGGGGTGTTTGAGAATGAAGCAGATTAGCTCCATTTCAAAGCGTCCCCTTTGCAAGCAGACACAGCTTCATCTTCCTCTGTGTAATAAGTGTTTGGGCAGCTACCACTGGCCCTGCCCTCTCTGTCCCACTGTCTGCTTGCCCACGGCCTCAGTCGGGGCCAAACTGTCATGCCTCTGTCAGAATCTGATTTGGAGGGGAAGACTGAACAGCTGACAGAGAGTGTGAGTGTGGCTCCGTTGGCTGTGGAAGAAACTGGGGAAGGACACAGTCCGGCTGGGCAGAGCAGGGTAGAGGTAGAGCAAGGGAGAGGGAATTCAGAGGAAGACCCAGGCCCACCCCCTCTTCATCCTAGGGCATGCAGGGAGGAATGGAGAAGGGAGCAATGTGAGTTGCGTGGCTTACGGGGAAGGAAAAGGCCCTGATTCCCTTCATTAGCTGCAGCTGAGAACACAGTGTTTAAAAAGGGAAGCTGTGCACAGAAAGTTGTTGGGAGCAAATCGTGAATGTATCTGGTATTGTCGTGACTTATCTGTGTTCCTGGCGTCTTCCCAACTGTGTAAGTGTTGCTCTGCTTTCAAATCTGAAAGCCTTTCTCCTGCCCTGTCAAGTTAATTACTGCAGCTTTGTTTGTTTGGATTTTTAGTTATAGTCTGTATGTACCTTGTTTTGGACTGAATTTTCTACAATTAAAGGCTGTTCCTGGGAGAATTTTTCTCCAGCCAAAGCTAACCTGGACATTGGGGGCAAAGTTGGAGATAATGAAGGGACTCTTCTTGCTTATTTGACTGTGTTGCCTTTGTGCCACGCCCCAGGTCATCACACAAACTCTCGGCATGTCCTGGCCTCCACGTGTCCTACCAGGAGGGCAAAGAGCCTCCGCAAGGCACCGCAGCCAACAAGTGTCCCAGCAGTAGCTGGGCCAGCAGGCAGGGTGGGTGGCCTGTTGCAGCCGTGGGCAAGCAGACAGTGGGACAGAGAGAGCAAGGTCAGCGGTAGCTGCACTCGCACTCCCATGGGCCCCCACACTTGCCATGTCCTGCACTTAAAAAAAGTAAGACCTTCCTAAAAACAAGAGTGCTTATTTTAAAAATTGTCCATCTTAACAGAGCAGCTAAAAGTCGATGCACATGACAACCAAATTGGATATTGTATCCCTCATTACTAAAAACTATAAAGGCAGCTCATGGGGTACAGCAGTAAAACTCATTGACAAAGAGATTTAATCCCAATTCGGAGTGACTAAACATGAATGTAGACAATCATGGAAACTCCAGAGTCACCAAGAAGTCTGTCCATGACAAAGGACTGGTAATAACAAGAAGATCAGAGTTTGAAAAAAGTTAAAATCATTGATTTTCTTTCGTAACAATGTAGAATGGTTGTAATATATTAGTTTATCCTCAATTATAAATTATAAAATGATCTATATTTTATTTTTACAGCTGACATTATCTCAACGGTTGAATTTAATTACTCTGGAGATCTTCTGGCAACAGGAGACAAAGGTGGCAGAGTGGTTATATTTCAAAGAGAACCAGAGGTCAGTGAAAAAGTGTTTCAAACTGTTTTATAATGTAATGATGTTACATTACAATCAAATGTCATTGTTTATGCTGACACATATATTTAAAAAATTTAAAGGTATTTTTATTTAAAATTTAAATTGATAATGAACTAGGCAGACCAGTAACATTTTTTCTATGAACATCTTTTATACATAATTATTTGTCAGATTATTCTTTTTAAACAGATATTGCATACATAAAATTTGTGTTTAATAGCAAATAGAAGTCTGGGAATAATAGAGTAATTAAAAATATATTAAAGTATCAGCATGCGTGTAGACTTCCTATAATGTCATATGTTGCAGGAAATGTAAAGAATAAGCATGCACAAGGATCTTCTATAATGTCATATAATTGTGACATTTACTATGCATGCATTTGCCTTTGCCTCTGTGTCGTACGAGAAAACTTTGCTTTGCGCCTCACTGGAGCCATCTTTATTACAGGATAGAAAAAATGTGGTCATCCAGATGTTGCTGAAATATTGTTTTGAGAGTATTTGCAATCACTACAGACTGTGGTGATATTGTAGTTCAGTGATAACTAGAAAAGCTTTCAGTTCCCTATCCCCAATTTATCTGTTAATACCATAGAAATTAAGAATTAAGAGTTTTTGCTCCATCTAATTTCATTATAATGTTTCATTCATTAGAATGTATCCTATTTTTTTTTCTGTTCACACATTTGTTTCCTTGCAGAATAAAAGCCGCCCTCATTCAAGGGGAGAATATAATGTTTACAGTACCTTTCAGAGTCATGAACCTGAGTTTGACTACTTGAAAAGTCTAGAAATCGAGGAAAAAATTAATAAAATTAGGTGGTTACCACAACAGAATGCTGCTCACTTCTTATTATCTACAAATGGTAAATATATTTTATTTACATAACAGTGCTGTAGATGCTTTAATTGCATCTGATGACTTCCATATTAGTACTTCCTCATTTTTGAATTTCTGATGTAATTGTAATAAACATATATATTTGTATCTGCTCGTAAGCATTCAATAGAGCATGTTTCCCAATAAATGACTGTAAGCCTAAATAGAACATCAGGTTAATGTTTGATGGACTTACCAGTTTGAATTCTAGATTTTTCTACTGTTCTTAAACATTCAGAATAATATGTTGAAAATAAACATATTCCTTGTGGCTGTTCTTGACTGTAGGCTTTTATTATTTCCTTAATGGTTCATAAAATATCTTGCTCCCAGTCAAATTTCCATATGTGTTTAAATTATTCTGATGGCTCCATTGTTTTGGTTTTGTGCACTTCCCAAGCCATGGAATTTGAAAGAAAGCAACTAAAAAACTTCTTTCAAGCTAATCTATTTTATTCTTTTTCTCAGAAGCCCATTGTCCTTTGTAACAATTTCATTTCTGTACCAAATAACATCCCCTCATCAAAAGTAGAATGAATATCTAAATTTCAAATTTCAAATCTTCACAACAAAATGTCTATTTTACAGAAAAGAAATTAATGACAAAGTATTATACCTGTAATAAAAATTCTCTTTAAGTTCTCTTTATTCAAAAATCCACACCCAAGAAGGAAACTGTTTTGTAGAAAAAAGTCACATATCAAGTCACTAAGGAAATCTAGAAACATATATCCCACATTTAAAACAGATTACAAGTATATCTTTAAAAAGCTTCTGCCCTTAAACAAAGCACTACAGCATTAATGGAATACATACTCCTACAAATAACACAAACCAAGCATTCTTTGTAGCTCCTAGTATATTTTGAACGTCATTTAAGTACTGCAGGAGAAAGGATGAGATTGACCAAACCTTTATTATTTATGTTTTTGGTAATCTAATACCCCCTCCATCCCTAATGTTTAGGTGCAGAGAAAAAGTCTTTGTGAGGACATGGGTTACCAGGGCCTCACCTCTGTGCTCCCTAATGTTGTATGGTGCTGGAGAGTGTTCAGTTTGTGCCACCTACAGCCTTACCTACAGTGGGATGAGGTAACCAGAGAGTTGGTGTAGTTGGGGGTCACTCAGTCCTTGACCACAACTTGCCTCCTCTGTTCACCTCATGTGAGCATCTTTGACTGATGCTGATATTCCTTTTCATACGGCTGTTACTGGATCAGCTCAGTATGAGGTGAGGTATGTCATGTACTCCACTTGTAACTTGCTCTAATGCTCCTATAGCTTCTCTGATGCTTACGGATTCCAATCCTCTTTTGCAGGATCATTCCATTTCATGTTCACAACTAGTGCTATTTTGTACGTCTCTGTTGTATCAAAATTCTTCACTTTTTATCAGGGGTGTCAAACTCAAGACTTGTGGGCTGGATCCGGCCCGTGGGATGCTTAGATCTGGCCTGTTGGCCTGCCCTGGAAACAACAAAGGACCGGCCCACAGTGGCAAAGGACTGGCACAGTGCCTCTGCCAGTGAAAGTGGAGCCCAGGGAGGCAGCGCGCAGCCTGTCCGGACTCTGTTTTTGGCTGTGATGTCCTCCTGCAGCCCTCTGCCAGCAAAAATGGAGCTCAAGGAGGCCATGCGCAGCCTGCCCAGGCTCCATTTTTTGCCACAACGGTCTTCTGCAGCCTTCTGTGAGCAAAAACAGAACTCGGGGAGGCTGCATACAGCCCTCCAGGCTCCATTTCTGCTGGCAAAGGGTTGCAGGAGGCGTTGCAGCTTAAAATGTTGCCTCGACGAGTGACATCCAGCTGGCCATGCTCCCTTGGCCACGCCTCCTCGGGCCCCCAAGGTCAAACACAACCCTGATGCAACCCTCAATGGAAATTGAGTTTGACACCCCTGTCTTATACTATTGCAGAATTTTTATCATTTAATTGCTGTGGTACTGGAGATGATGGATATTCTAGCTGCATGTCACCTACAACTTATTCTGCAAACCCCTGACATTTTTCTGGTGTTTGTGGTTGCCAGTTCATCAATTTAATTTTCATTCACAGTGTGGCCAGGAACCCACCTGGCTTTGCTTGAAGCTTCTAACTAACAGCTATGCTGCCACTTGTTCAGTTACCTTAGCACTGGTCTGTATGGTTTAATTATTATTCCTTTTACTCTGCTAGAGGCATTCTTCCCCATCGTCCTCTTTAGCCACAAAATGGCGCCAAAAGATTGAAAATGATATATACCATTCATCTCTGCATAAAACTCTCATCCACAACCTTCAATTGAATGAAATAATGCATCACAGGGCAACAAATGGTCGAAAGTCAAGGATTACCTGAAGCCCTTTTCCCTGTTATTCTCTGGCAGCTGTCCTTTAAGTTACATTGTTTGTGCAGAGATTAGTGTCTATTGATAGCTCTGTTTTCCAGGAATTGTCTGTCCCCTGCTGCACTTGAAATTGTATGTATGTTACTAATTCCTATCCAATTTATCAAACTAAACAGTTATTTTATTTAGCCAATATCATATGCCATAATCCTGGACAAAAGCAGAGTTACAGATTTCACTTAACAAATAAATAATTTGTATGGCTATAAACATGTGCTTGCAAAAGTATGGTTAATCACTGTCAAAATACAGTTATGCACCAATTGTAAGCAAAGCTTCAATGTCCTCTATTTTTATCAAATCTAAAATAAATGTTGGACTGGAATCCAAGCACTCTGTCAAGTTTGCAATGAAAGCCCTGCCCAACCCCACACCAACCCTAAGTTCTCAAAGAGTGCAAAGTATATATGACAGTCCTGCAGAAAAGGAAGCATCTCTCCCCTAAATTTGGGGAAGAGGTAAGAAGCACTTGCTCCAGAATGAAAAATTCTGTGTTATTTCTAAGAAGTGAATAATAAGTGATACATTCAGATATTTTTAGTAATGTATTATTAATTTGAAACCTTTCTCCTTTCAGATAAAACTATTAAATTATGGAAAATCAGTGAAAGGGATAAAAGAGCTGAAGGTTATAACTTGAAAGATGAAGATGGACGACTTCGGGATCCATTTAGAATCACAGCGCTACGGGTATTTCTTTAACATTAATAAAATCTGAATAATGTCTGAACCTGTTACGTTGCATTTAAGCCATAAAATATTCATTTCTGAGCAAGAGTGCTAGAATTTATTTTATTTATTTATTATCCTGGGTAGCACCTCAATTACCAAAGTAATTTTTGTCAGATTTTTTGGATATATTGTAAAGGGTCACAGAATCAGTGCTCACAAACATAAATGTAAGAAAAGCTGCTATTTGGAGAATCATTATCAAGAAAATCAGCCATAGGCATTTTAAGCTCTCTGAGCTACATTTGGCCCTTAAATCCTATCATATGGATTCCAACCACAAGTAGAAATTGGCAGCAGTTCTGTTCTCTTGGGTGGAAAACAAATGAAAGCATAAATCCTAAATTAGATTCAATAGTTTAAAAAGAATATTCTACCATCCCTTCTCCCAGTCTAGGAGAAGAAGAAAACCTAGGTTCTCATTATTGCCTTATCTGTCCCCCAATCCCTGTATTAGATATATATGCCCTTAGGTCACTAACAGGTTGTCACTGCCTAGTATAGACAGTCATAATCCGGATGGTCTGATTTTGTTTTCCTATATTCCTTTAATATAGAACTTCTGAAATTTGCTGCCCTGCTGCATAAAAAGACTAAAGAAAAATAGTATTTGAAATAACTGATCTTCCATATTGAATATCTGCTGCTTGATGCAGAACATTTTAATGCTATATGAAAGTTAGGTTTCATTTTAGTTTGTGTAGTATATATCAGTTAATGTAATTATTTTGGATGATTTTTACTGTGTTAGCGGGGTCTATCTGAAAAAATAAAGTACAAAAATAGATACACCTTTTTAGCAGAGAGTGTTAGCACACTTGCTTCTTTCTAAATGTATTGATACTTCAGACACTTCTTGTTACTAATGTTAATAAGATGTGATTATGAGGTATTTTCTGAAACTTCTCTGGAATGATAGCATTTGGTACTAGAACTCATTGGGTAACTAGGGAAGTATTTGCAAAAAAACCCCAATTATAATACAAATAAGGCAAAAGTAGTTTGTGGCAGTATCATCTTTGTAATAATAACCCAGGTTAAAATTGTATACTCACTTCCCTGGAAGTAATTCCATTGAATTTATTTCAATGGGAACATAGATTGTTCATAACATTTAAAGCAATCAGGCTAATTTGAAGTTTCAAATTAATATATTTTTTTCAATTTTTAGGTGCCAATATTGAAACCCATGGATCTCATGGTAGAAGCAAGTCCCCGAAGGATATTTGCAAATGCACACACATATCACATAAACTCTATTTCAGTAAATAGTGATCATGAAACATACCTTTCTGCAGATGACCTAAGAATCAATCTGTGGCATTTAGAAATCACAGATAGAAGTTTTAGTATCCTTTTTAAGTAAAGAAAAATGTATAAATATAATAGAGTGAAATAGTTACTGTTTAATACTTGGTTAAGTCTCAGCAGGTGGCAGCACCTGACTGACCTTGCCTGGTCACAGAATCTAAGCAGAACTTGTTAGTATTTAAATTAGACCACCAAAGAATTGGGATGTGTAGACTAGAGCAGAAAATCAAAGTACATCCTAAAAGGCAGTGGCATACCCTTTTTTATGATCCTGCCAAGGAAAATGACAATTCTTATTGACTTCACTGGGTGTACTGTATCTCTTTACAGCTGATGCACACTAGATCATTGAGAGAGCCAAAGAATACCACTGAGAAGTCAGTATCTGCCTCATTGATTACAGAAAGCCTTTGGTTGTGTCAGTCACGTCAAGCTGTGGGATATGTTTAGAAGAATGGAAATCTAAGGAAATCTTATGGTCCTCATGAAAAAACTATGAACAGAGCATGTTGAAACAGCTTGAGGTTTGGCAAAGGAGTGAAGCAAGGCTGTATATTTTCCCTTTATATTTCCGCCTATAGGCTGACTATCCATTAAAGAAAATTTAATTAAAAGATTAAAAGAACAAGGCAGTTTTAAAATTGGAGAAAGAAACATCAGTAGCCAACATTGTGCTTATACCCTACTCTGATAGCCAAAGATGCAAAGGATCTACAAGTTCTAGTAATAAATGTCCAGGAAAATAATGAAAAAGATGGTACTAAAATATAAAGACCAAACTTGACAATAGGTACAAAAACCAACCTTCGAGTTGACAATGAAGATATCAAAGTGTTAGAAATCTTCTGCCTTTCAGGATCATTTGTAAAAGAAAAAGTGAAGAATTGGGCCACCAACTAGCACTTGGTAGAGTAAAGCCTTGGAAAAGTTATTCAGATGGTGTGATGTTTTATACTTACAAAGGTCAGAATTGTGCAGGTTTTCCCTGTGACACTGGAAACTAAAGTTGGACTTTGAAGACAAAGATTATTGACAGTTACAAAATTTGGCTTTAGAGAAGACTCGTATGGATACCAGAGAGCCAAGAAAACAAATGGATCATCAAACTAATCAATCTAGAATTCTCACTTGAGCATGACACACATGACCAGAATTGAATCATCATTTGACCATATTATGCAAAGACCTAGAGCTTTCTGAGGAGGTTCCAATGTTGGAAGGAAAATAAGGGGATGGCAACAGCAAGATGGATGGACTCAGTTACAGTAGCAAAAAGTGAAAAACTGGAAGACCTAAAGGACCAGATTAAAGATACATCATTATGAAATTAACCTTCCTTTGTGATTGCTAATGGAGTCAACACTGACTGGACAGCACATAATCATGACTTTTTAAATATGTTACTGAAAATTCAGTGGCTTGACTACACTCAAAGATAGTATGAATTCTTCTGACCCCTTGAACATAAAGTGCCTCTTGGCTTGCTCATAAATTACAAGTCTCATATGAAATATCATTCATTTAATGTAATTGCACAGTGAAAGTGAAATTACAGAACAGCATAGCTTTGTTACCATGTCCTTGAATCTTGCATATCTGAAATGCTAAACAATTAAAATTATGTCAATAAACAGTAAACATTTTCATAAAGCTGTTCTGAAATTTAAGTGACTGCTTTAGAAACTACATTAAATGCCACAGATAAAAGTTCTGAATGTTGCAACATAATTTTATTTAAAGATTTCATAACGTTTCTCCTCTGTAAAGCTGGATTTTTGGGATAACCAAATCAATATTAACCTTTACAAGCAACTTTCAGATATTGTAGACATAAAGCCTGCTAATATGGAGGAATTAACAGAGGTGATAACTGCAGCGGAGTTTCATCCTCATCATTGTAATGTGTTTGTCTACAGCAGTAGCAAAGGAACTATTCGGCTCTGTGATATGCGTTCTTCAGCCCTTTGTGATAGACATTCAAAATGTAAGTAGTTAGGTTTTATAAAGCATATTTGGAAATGAAATGGGTATGTTCATTTTTGTGAATAAGTACTAAATAATTGCCAGTAAAGAAGTTTTCAATATCATTCCTACAGTGAAAGAATTGCATTTTAAAGAATAGGAAATCAACCTGTTGTTTTAGATCAGGGATGTCAAACTGGCGGCCCGCAAGCCAGGTGCATCACATGCAGGCCACACCCACCCCAGCTCCGCGAATGGGAAAAGCATCATGAAATGTCACGTAACGGCAACTTGACGCAGCAAGTTTGATACTTGTGTTTTAGATAGTTCTTAAGCAAGGCTAACGTGTGAGACATGACTAATATAATTTAGTTTGCCCATTTATAAAATACAGCTTCTCGGTTTTTGGCAATCCTATCTTAACTAGTTGGTTTAAAAAGCTGTTAAAAAGTTTCAGTATATTTTTGCTAAATCAGTTGGATTGGTAGAACATAGATTCTTTTAGTAATGAGTATAGTTAATTAAGTTGACAGAACAAAATCATTACAAATCTGATTTTTAAATGTTGGATTTGAAATCGTGTGTAAACATTTCTAAGTCAAAATTAAGCATCCTACATACAGAAGGGATGTCTCAAGGTCATGGTCTTGTTTTGAGTCTGCTAATTTTTTTTTAATATTCAATTGGAAATTCTTCCCTAATATATTTTTAAAAAGAATTAAAGCTGCAATTGTAATTATGTTTGAGAAATACTAATACTCTGTTGCAATTTGTAATTAGATATTGAGAGAAAAAAATAATGATAGCCATTTGTTTTGGGGTTGGACTTATTTTTTTTCAGCTTAATGATTATGCATAGTAAGTATTGTTGCTCCTAATCTGGTGCCATTTTTAAAAATGTGGAAATAGGCTCCTGAGAAGCTTGTACAAATATAGAACTATGAAGTATCTTAATATGCAATCATCTCGCCCCCAAGAAACAGTACTCAATGTGGCTAGGAATAAAATGCAAATTAAATAACAAAGCTGTTAACAATTATGATGTAAAATTAATTGACACATGAACAATATGAGAAATTAGAGAAGGTTATCTATCTTTGGAATGATTTAGGTCAAATTCAGTGGTTTCATGGATGGGTCAACGGAAAATTGTCCTGTCATGAATGGTATGTCATGACTGCTTCTGCAGTAAGGTTCTGGGGGAGTGTTAGGGCTGGACTGGGGAAGGCTTTGGATCCAATTGTGATCCAAATTCCCTATATTTTCCAGGCATACTTCTGGAGCGAATGGGAAACTATATCAGCCCCTGGAGCTGATGTAGTTTCCTGCTTTCCCTTAGGGAATAGCAATAGCACATAAGACTTATATACTGCTTCACAGTGCTTTTACAGCCCTCTAAGCGGTTTACAGAGTCAGCCTTTTCCCCCCAACAATTTGGGTTCTCATTTTATGCACCTTGGAAGGATGGAAGGCTGAGCCAACCTTGAGCCTGGTGAGATTCAATCTGCCAAATTGCAGGCAGCTGGCAGTCAGCAGAAGTAGTCTGCAGTACTGCACTCTAACCACTGCACCACCGCGGCTCTTGTAATGGGAATGTAATGGGAAGAGGGTTTTTGTTTTTTTGAAAAGACCAAATTGGCAAGATATTTTTACAAAGGTAAAAGCTGCAACCCTCTCTTCTGCCCTAGCTGGCATGAGCACAGCAGAACTCAGGAAGTGGAGGATCCTCCGGGAAAGATTCTCTTTCCCCCACCTTATTGGATTGGTTTGCCAGGTAGTATCTTGAAGCATTTCAAATTGTTTTCTTATTATTAGATAACTCTGCTTATGAAAGCCTGAAACAACTGCTTTCATAATTAAATGCAAATAAATAAAAAGCTAGACTTCTCAAAACTGTGGTTCAATATAGTTTCCAGAAATAAAATATTTCATGATTTTACATTGATCATTTTTTAATAGCGCTTTAATACTTAAAAGTTTAGGAGCTCACATTTTGAAAATAATTTGTTTTCTGATTACAACTGTTTTAGAATAAATCATGTGAGCAAACGAAGAATTCTTAGGATTTATGCAGTTTCCCTGATTGTACTAGTGGATTTTCAGGTCCAAGATGCTTACATTGTACGAATACTTTTTTCTATACTGATTGCTAGAAGTTTTCTTCCCATAAACTATACGCTGAGCTATTAGATGGTTAGCAGAGGAATTCTTTCAGATCCCATCTTGTATATGTTTAATATCAAGAACTGTTAGTTTTCTTTATCATGGGGAATTGTGATACAGAACAACATTTTAAATTAAATGTAGCCTATTTCTAGTTTAGAAGGGGACTTAAAATTTACAATATTATCCAAGATATTTAGACCTGTCCTTATGTTTGTTTTTATTCATTTCCATTTATATGGCTACCACCTCAACCTTGTGATTCAGGGTGGCAAACAATTTAAAAGATAAAATAATATCACTGTTGTGTACTTCCAATTGGTGAAATGCATTTTACTGTTGATTAGTTTTACGTTGTTCAAGAGCCTGAAGCCATTGCTTGGGAAGAATATTGTTTGTTGAATATTTAAATATAAATTTTATAAATTGTAGATCAGAGATTAACAAAAGTAACATTATTTCTGTATGACTAAGGAAATGCCAATAAAACTCAGAAGTTAAGCCACATTAGGATTAGCAAGGAGCAAATTAAAACTTGAATTTATTTACTGCTTTTTGAGCACAAATAGTTGTTTATAAGCACCTGCTATGGTACCTGTAGAGTTTCTATCATGCCACATCCAATTTGGTTTGTCTTAGATTAATAAAATGAATAAATAACAAACTGGAATGTTGCAGGTAATCAGATCTTTTATCTTTGGAGTATGTTCTGATCTTAATATAAGTTATTAGAAAATACAAATGTGGAAGAGTGCCATCCTATTCAGAAGTTATGGCAGTCGACTTGGTATGATAGACAGCATCCCGTAGAGCCAGGGTCCCAAAGTCCCAGGCTGTGTGGCCTGTTTGAAACCAGGCCGTGCAAGTGGCGGGTGAGAGTGTGTATATGCAGCACCACTTGCGTGACTAGTCGACACTCAGTAAGCTCTATTTGCACATGCGCGAACACCTGCTGCACAATAGAACCATCTCTCCCCCCACCCTGCCCCCTCTGGTCAGCCAAGCCAGAAAGGTTGGTGACCGCCACTGTAGAGCTGAGTTCCTTAAGATGTTTTTATCTTAGGACCCTTTGCCACTCTAAAAAATTATGGTGGATCCAAAAGAATTTTTGTTTGTACAGGTTACATTTAACTATATTTATTATATTAAAAATTAAAATTGATACCGTTGCTGCTGCCACTTCTCACAATTATTTGATGGGATTTCAATATTGTGTTCTTTTTCAACTTAAGTTAGTAATTAATATTCATTTCATGAAACCCTGAGTGTTGAAGAACCCTTAGGATCTTAGCACCACATTTTAAGAAATGTTAATGTAGAGCAACATATAAGTGTATATATGTATTCAAAGTCATTTTGGTAGCCATTCTAACAGGCAGAGAATGGACATTTCATTAATTTATCACAGTAAATGTATATGCCACCTATCTCATTGTGAACCTACTCTGGGCTTTCAAGTTATATTTCAGTCACTCTCAAGGTATACTGTCTGGAAATACAGGTAGTCCTCGACTTACTATCACAATTGAACCCAAAATTCCTGTTGTTAAGTGAGACATTTGTTAAGTTTGCCCCATCTTATGACCTTGACACAGTTGTTAAATGAATCACTGTGGTTGTTAAGTTAGTAAGTTAAGCAAATTAAGTTAGTTGTTAAGCGAATCTGGCTTTCCCATTGACTTTGCTTATCACAAGGTCCCAAAGGAGGATCACTTGACCTTGGGAGACAGCAAAGGTCATAAGCATGAACCAGTTGCCAAGTGTCTGAAATTTGATCACATGACCATGGGGATGCTGCAATGGTTGTAAGTTTGCAAAACGGTCATAAGTCACTTTTTTCCAGTGCCGTTATAACTTTGAAGGGTCACTAAATGAACCGTTGTAAGTCAAGGACTATCTGTAGCTGTTTTAGCTAAGCCTACATTTATTGAAAAGGTAACCATCTTCATCTACATAATTATTAACCGTTTTCATTCCTATCTTGTAATTTTCAGTCTTTGAAGAGCCTGAAGATCCCAGCAGCAGATCATTCTTTTCAGAAATAATATCTTCAATATCAGATGTAAAATTCAGTCACAGTGGTCGATACATGATGACCCGAGACTATCTTTCAGTTAAAGTATGGGATCTAAATATGGAAAACAGGCCAGTAGAGACCTATCAGGTATAGTGCTCATGCTTTAAAAAAAGGAAAATAGATAAATAATCTCAATGGAAAACCTTCTCATACTGTTCTGCACTTGTATATTTTAAGGTTCATGAATATCTTCGAAGCAAACTCTGTTCACTGTATGAGAATGACTGCATCTTTGACAAATTTGAATGCTGCTGGAATGGTTCTGATAGGTAAGTCTGGTTTATATACTTCAAAGGTTTTCCTGAATATTGAAAATGGTTATATTGTTTAACTGCAGCAAAAATAAAGAGATACAGTTCACTTTAACATATTTACAGTATGATGGTGGATTATTCAGAATTTGCTAGCCCATTGAAAAGGCCAACATTTGGAAACCATGCTCTGCCTCTAAATGATGACACATAATAGAATGTATAATAGATTAATAAAGGTGCCTACAGATGTGTATTCATAACCCTGTTACTTTGCAGATCGTTTGATTGGATCTGAACTCATCCTTTGAATTTGGAGGCATAAAAATGTCTAAACTTACTTTTTTTAATGAGATGAAAATTGAAGTATGGTAGACATTTTAAAGGAAAGGTCAGCAGATTTCTGATGAGAAGGGAACAGAGACATTTCACTACTGCCACCATTTCCAGGGGACGTGACTTCCCATCTATACCCTGAGAGTTAGTGAACCCATTGCCAAAATAAACTAAGGAGCCGCAAGCACCTCTCCCTATCTTGCTCCCTATTTGGGGATGTGAGCTAGATGATTTTATGTGGTGAACCACATCCGGTCCATGGGTTGTAGTTTGCCAAGCCGCCTTCTAGCAATTATTAAGTTTGCAAAATATCTACCAAACAACTTTAAGGGATTCAGCATAATATTTTTTTGAAAGACTTCTTTGCATCTCTTTTAAGTCCAAGATAGGGATGAGTTAAGGAGCCTGTAGCTGTCTCTAAATTATCAAGAAAAAAGCTTACTTTTAGCCTCATAATTTGCAATATCTTTAAAATGAATATTTGTGGCCAAGGCCTATTAAAGAACTGGAGAATTGCAACTATTTAAAGAAAAGGTCTTCATACTTGGCAAGTTTAAGACTTGTGGACTTCAACTCCCAGAATTCCTGAGCTAATGTGACTGGAGGAGGAATTCTGGGAGTTGAAGTCCACAAGTCTTAAAGTTGTCAAGTTTGAAGACCCCTGATTTAAAGCATGTCCCAAACCAATGTTAGCCCCGCTTCTCTATTTCTAGCTTTTCTCTTAAAAGCAGTAAGTAGAAAATGCTTCTGTAGCCAACATCTATTCATGCCCTTGTTACCTACTCTTAACAGCAGTTAGCAGTTAGGAACAAGGACTGTTTATAGGCTTACACCTTTTTATTCAGTGTTGAGTGTGAAATTAACCCCAAGCAAATACAATTAAAAGAAATGTTGTCCAAAGTGTGCACTACTCAAACTTGGAAACCATTCCCGTTGATGATAAGGGCAAGAATTTGTCAATTGCTGCTAAAAAGCAGTCTATAACTTAGCGTTTCTACTAATCATAACACTGGCTGAAAAGCTGCTGGGAGAATTTCTTCCAGGCAAAACCAGAGCTACTTCGGCCTGCCTCTTTCTCTTCCTCCTACAACTGATCTTAAACTGAACAGACACCCCTCACCAATTCACTTTTTTGCTGCTGCAAGGAGAGGTTGTTGCTGCAAGTTGCTTAATTCACCTGAAGGGTTTTACATGCTAGACAAATGCATAGATCCTCTCTTAACTATAGCTGCCTCCTGATAGACCCAGTTGACTACGCGCTCCAATGGCTTTTCCAGTTCTGGAACCAATGAAGTTGTGGTTAAAAAGACTTTAGAAAGAAGTTGTTCAGTTTTAGAATATAGTGGCAGGATTTCTGGGCTTGGTAACGTCAAGAGAAAAGAGTTGAGGACAAGCCTGATTTACCTTTGCCATTCCTCTGGCTGAATCTCACCAGAAATGAGCTAGTAAAGAGGAGAGCTTCTTTGGGTTTCTTTTATCGCTGGGGGTCTATGGAAGTACCAGGAGAAGAAGATGCAGTTGTCACATGAATTCCTGATTCATGCTGCAGACTAAATAGAAAGGGTGACACTTCATGATAAAGAGGAAAGAGTTCAGAGGATATTGAATGTTGTACCGTTGCCTTATAAAAAGCATCTCTTCCTTTCTCTGGGCTAAGGAAGAGCCACATTTGCTGCTATTGGTGCAGCTTAAACTATCATGCTTCGACCTCTAGGTTTTCCTTCTGTTTAAGGATGGAAGATGAATTGCTTCCCTCATGCCACAATAATATTTCCCACACATTTGGAAACTAGGGGGAGTTCCCTTACTGTTCCAAAATCCACTCAACTATTATCTTCCATGCTTGCACCGCAATCAGTGCCCCACTTCATGTTGTTATTCATACTTATGTTTATTAAAACACAAACTATGAGCTTCTTGGTGCTTCTGCATTACTTCTGAGTTTATTTTCACAGTTGTGTATTTGATACATTGTAATATAAGGAGATGTTACGTTCGCTTTTAAGATACAGCATACAAAATAGAAACTACCTCAAATCCAATTGTGCAAGGCTTAAACAGAAATAAACACACAGAAATCAGGGTTTGTCCTCCTGGGAAGAATGAAAACAGAGACTGAATGTGCTGATATGATAAATGCTCTACTGCAAAATTTAAATAAGATTTGGGTGAATTCAAAGAAATAAAAGACTTTAAAAAAAACTTATCTCTCCTCCATCCCCATAAACCTGTTTAGATTCTAGCAGCAGAGCAAGATACAAACAGTAGAGCAGAAACATAAAGCAGGATACTTTCCCACCCTAGGAATTCCAATAGGTAGAGTTTTCAAAGTTCATAAAGATTTTTGGTATGAGAGGACCTATTCTGCCACTAAACTCCTCCTCTGTGTTATAAACACCTGAGAACAAAGTTGCAGCCTTGTTTCAGATCCTCCCAAAGTCAGAAGCATGGAGGGATTTCACTGAATAACTGGCCCTTTTCAAACCGTTGAGCTCACTTCTATGTGTTGCAATGGTTCACTGTTCCTGATAAGTGATCTTCTTGTGTAAAGTGATTTTAATGAATTTTCCATAAATCAAATTGCCCTATTAAAAATCTATGCAACTTTAAGTGTTTTTAATGTTCCACTGCAAGACATCTCAAGGCATCTCAATAATGGGCCTAAAGGGCCTAATATAAATATAATTCAAAAAAAAAATAACACTGCCATAAGCAGAATTATTGTTAAGTGATGAGACTTCTTCACATGGCATGAAATAAATGCCAGGGTCAGTTCCTGTTAGTGGACCAAATAATATTGTATATGTTAATGGAGTGGAATTTTAAAGGCAACAGCTTTAAATACTGTATGGCAAATGATAGTTGTCGCATATAAAATTTCTGCATCTACCTACTATTTGAAAAATACTGGGCCAAAAATAACCTCTCCCTGTTAACCCAGAGAACTGCTGGTAGCCAGAATGGACAGTATTGTCCCAGATAAGCCATAAAGAGGTTTTTAGAAATCAATATCTGAAAACAATGTATGCAGCAGACCACTTGTTTAACCATTTATTTAATGAAATAATTCTAGATACTTTTAATGCCTCAACCACCCAAACTGGCACTACAGAAATGCCACAGCAAACCATTAAATAACAATGGCATGATTTCTCAGATCTGTTTTATAAATAAAATAGTGATAAGCCATAAAAGGATTCTGGAGATTACTTTAGTTTTTAAGACCTACTGCCAGCCATTCAAAACAGAGTATAGATGACTGTACTGTTGAATCCGGTCTCTTCTGCCTACATTATTTTTTAAAAACGCTGTCATATAAAATGGCCTATAAATTGAGGACAGCATGAAGTATGGCAGTGATATATTAAGAATTGACCGCATTCAGGTAACAGCATAATTAAATTAAATTAAATTTAAACTGAAGAAAACGCAGCCATAAAATTGAACATCCTTATTTAAAAATAAGATAAAAAGTATCAATCCTTTCTGACTTAGTGAACAGCAAAGAGAGGGAAATTTGGACATTTATAGCAATTATTTTCATCCAGATGAAACAAATGAGTAAAATATTGTTCTTCCTTTCCTACAGTGCCATTATGACTGGCTCCTATAACAACTTCTTTAGGATGTTTGATCGGAACACACGACGAGATATTACATTAGAGGCCTCAAGAGAAAGTAGCAAACCTCGAGCCATCTTAAGACCCCGGAAAGTGTGTACAGGTGGCAAAAGAAAGAAAGATGAAATAAGTGTTGACAGTCTGGACTTCAATAAGAAGATCCTTCATACAGCGTGGCACCCAGCAGAGAACATCATTACTGTAGCTGCAACCAATAACTTGTATATATTCCAAGACAAAATTAATTAAAGACGGCTTATTTGAGGACAGAGTTGTCGTCTTGAATAGTTAAGCTCTGTTGTTTATCTGTCAGAGATGGCCTTGTTGTCCTTCCAGTAAAGAACATTGATGCACTTATTTCCCTTTATAGGCAAAGGAGAGAAACTGGCCTGGACTTGTTCGTGGTGTATTTCTGCCTTCAGTGAGGGGGGAACATGGAATTGATTTTTGTAAACAAGGAAAGCCCACTGGAAGCAGAATTGATGGACAGTACTTAATAAGAGTCAATATTCAAAAAAAATGTATTTATTTAAGTCTGAGCCTTCCTTTCCAGTTGATAGACCAAAAATCTAACACCCAAGAAACAAATTGTCATAAAAATGTAATTTCTATCTCACATGCTCTTTATCTGCTGTAATATTTGGGCCTTTCAGAACATATATTTGTGCTTTATGCCTGTAAGCATTCTTTCTCTGGCCTTCATCTAAGCTTTAGGTGTTTCTACCTTTGAGCATATAGGTAAGTCTAGAGTCAGGTGTGTAGACAGGTTTTTCATGTATATTTACTCACCAACTGTATCTATAACCACACCTTCTGGTGTAAACCACTTAATAAAAATAACAAACTATAAAAAAGTGTTTTTAAATCTGAAAGTATGTATTCAGTCTTTTTTATTGCATGTATTGAGATTGTGCAAGATATCCGATGGAAAGATTTGAAAATAGTTTGTCCCCAAAAAATATTTATTATACAAAATGAGCAGTTTTGGGTGGTGTCCTACTGCTTCAAACTCTAAATTTGTATCCAGCTGTTGTCTTTACCCTAGTTTGTATTGCTTTTCTATGTTTAAAAGAAGATATCATACGGTATGCACAAAAGAGGTGATGTGAAAAACAGCCCGATTACTTACATGTAGCCTTAAACACAATGGGCCATGTACATCAGAACCTTCAATAATCATTGTTTTGGTTAATAGTAAATATGCTTTACAATTAATGGTAATGTACATATATTAATGTGCATTACATTTTTTACCCTTAGTTCTTTGTTTTCAAGATTTTTTTTAAAAAATGCTAAACTAGGCATAAGCAGATGCAAGCATATTGCCCCTGAAGCTCAACCTTGTATGTTATTAAAAGTAATTATGCCAAACAGGAGCACATTTGGATATATTTCAACTCTTAATCTGGGCCTGTGACACTAGGAGACCTAGACCTGGTCGTCTTAAGGCTGATGTGGAAATGTATTTATAGAATGCTAAGTTTCCACTAGGAATGGGGGCAAAGAAAAATACATCTCTTTTATGATTTTTTTTTATAGAAGTAGGAATAACTCCCAGTATTTCACTATAAACATCTCTGGGAGTGAACCTAAGAAATAGCAATGGGCACAATTTTGATAAATTACGTATCTTCCACTTTCTGTAAAGTTAACTGCTGAATGTGCCTATGAAATGCCCCTTAAAATTCAGGCCTTTTGAGCTTCCTGAAGATAAGATAGGGTGATTTGTTAATGTTCTAAATTAAATGAAGGTTTAATATGATTATTAAAAGTATGAGTATGCAAGAGGAATGTGTCTCTGATCTTATCCTGTCAATGTTCATGGAGTGCCACTCGTCCTCAGAATCTAACACCAATTTGGTGGATCTAAAAATAAAAATCATATACTGTACATCAGTTGTGACACTATTTGCAAATCTTGAAATGTGGAACCAATAGGTCATTTAACCATTAGATTGACTTTGTTCCCCCCCCCCGCCTTCCTGCAAAACAAATACAATGGGTTTGTATATAATTGTTCTATTATTTTGATCAAAAAGTTTAATAAATTTTAAATGTTTACCTGAATTTGTACTGTGTACTTTAAAACCTTTTCAATTTTTTTTCTAAATTTGCATTAAATGCCTTTGATATATATATATATATATATTTAATATATTCATTGTGCAGTACTATACTAGTTAATAGCAGATAGTGGTCAAGAATAAGTTAATTTGATTCTTACTAGACCTGGTTCTAATTTGTATTTTGCAAGGAAATACAAAGGGTCTACTTTGTACTCTTTTAAATCCTATTTTTAACATGTTTATGTGATTATGCATAAGAAATGTATTCCATCCTATCAAAGATCATATATTCACAAGGTTGATATTGTTTACATCCTATTGTTAAGTATAAATTAGCAAATCAAAATTTCAGAAATGTTAATATTTTCAGTCTCCATCGATTTCTTCTACAGGGTATTTAAGAAGTTCAATGGATGAAAATTAAGCATTTACTATTCCCTTCTCTTAAAGGACTTTTTTCACATTGTACATAAAACTGAGCAGGTATTGCTGACTTCTGCAGGTCTGATTGGATTTAGTTTATCTGGCTCTTCATTATTTATGACACATTTTCTGGTCATATGGAGACTTTGCGCTGCTTCACGATTGCTTCGCCTCATTGTAAGTTTCAATTTATGTTCCCAGAAATTAAATAAGGAACTGGATAATCTATAAAGCAAAATATATACTCTTACCATCAACCCCCACCATTGCCTTACCAGTGAGACAGGTGGCATATATAATAAATACAAATAAAACTATAGGGCTATAGATATTTTTAGAGTGAAAAATCGGGACTTTAGATGTGTACAGCTTACTAGAAAAAAAAGTAAATACAGTAGAAGGTATTTGGTGAGAGATGCAACAAGCATCTTCTGCTTACAGCAGGGTATCAAAACGTCACAGCATCACGTGATGTATCGTGGTTTTTTTCCCCCTTTGCTAAACCAGGCATGGGTGTGTCCAGGATGTGATGCATCTGGCCCATGGGTCAGGAGTTTGACAGCTCTGGTTTAGCGGGTTTTATTACTGGCTGCAGCTAACTACTCTAAAAATTTGAAATGGATATATTTGCTTATGCTTCAGCCCTTTATTTTCTAAGGTGGGCAAGTCTGACTTCAATTTCCAAGGAAGACATTTGAAAATAACCCCAGAATAACATTTATTTAGTTTCAGCATACATTAGTGCACTAGAGAATTCAAAAGCAACATATAAGTTTACTCATTCCCTTTATTGGTTTAGCACAGAGCAAACAAAAACATGGACATCTGATGCACTATTTCACAGCTTACTGATTTGATAAAAAGCTGGAAAATAACCATTTTATACGCTCACCATTTATATGACATGATAGCCAGTAGTGACATTGTCATACAACTATTGTACACACTTCGATTCATTAAAAAAAAAAGTGAAATCAGCAGTACAAATGTGATCACACAGTAGGTGGCTAATTGAAGAACAAGCAATTTTTGAATAATATTGGCTAATTTACTAGATCAAGGCAAATCCCCATTTCATAAAATCTATGACGGCTTCCAGCAAATGAAAATTAAAAGAACCAAGTTTCTCTCTTCAGTTGATGGTGTATCTATTTAATTTGCAATCACCAAGATATTGATCTACTAAACTATGGTCTAAAAAAAAAGCAGCTAGTCTCTAAACCTGTTAATTCAACCCATCAACACAGCTGCTATCTGTTTTTTCCAAAGAATCTGTTCAAGACAAACTATAAAACCTGTGGTGCCTCCACCTGTATAAATATACAGCAACTAGATAAATTAAAAGTTATTCAGTTGATCAAATAGCATTTACTGCAAATGGTGCAAGCTTGTGAAAGATGTGTGGACTTCATTCCTCAGAATTCCCCAGCCAGCCATGCATTTTGGAAATTGAAGTGCACACATTTAACGCTGCCAAAGTTGAGCAGCATTGCAATAGGATGATCTGAGGGGCACAGTATCAGTTATACATTCCAGTTCTAACTCAAATAAATCACATGCCAAATAAGATCAAAATTGGTGTAAGAAAAAAATTACACCAGTACTACAGAAACATAATATAGGTCAATCCTAATCATGCCCCTTCCAGGCATTTTGTGCCCCTTCTCGCCCCGTCCAAAGAACAAAATAAACTTTCATTAGGGAGTCCATAATGGCAGAATATTCAGGGAATAATAAGAATAAAAAAACCCAGCAGCTGCCATTGCATGACTGAAATCCCACCTCCTTAACCCAGCACACATAAAAAGGGGATGGGACTTTGTTTTCATGGGTGCAGCTGCCATCTTGACTGATATTCTACCCCCTCCCACACTTTGGTACAGGAAAGTTTAAACCCTCTTGAGAGAATAGCTATGAAAGTACTTAATCAAGCCAACCTTTTGGCAGTGCTATGCATGCTGTAACCCAGAAGCTGCCTTCACACATAAAGCTAAGGCAATTTTTTTTAATGACACTTTATTAAACAAGTTGTACTGTCTGGTTTATACATCGTGTAATCCCTAAATGAATTCTCATCCTTTATTGTAACCAATGAACAATAAGACCTTTAAATAAAAGTAGCAGAGGCTACAATGCATTGTTTTTGTACGAGTAAATCTCAAGTCTTACTAGGCTGGAAGCCAGGCAGCTAAAACATATAATGAGGCCTTAAAACTATGCCAGCTCAATGCTGAGCTTGCAGGTTTAATTGTGGGCTCGTAGCTTTCAGCATAAGGATATCCTCCCTTAAAATCTCATTTTCTTTTAGGGGTTATTGAAACAATGTCCAGAACCTAACATAGGCCCTGTACCTTTAGTCCCCAATCTTTGTAGCCCGTAAGGAATGGGGAAGCCTGGATGGCCCGCACCATCACTCACAGTTTGTAAATCTTCCTTATGAATAGAACATGGAAATCACAGAAGTTTTTCAGACTAGAAATGAACCTTCCTTAACATTTCTGCCAGATACTATGACTCAATGTTGAACATATGGAAAGAACGTGTGTGAATGTCAAGCCATCTATGCCTTGTCATCATGCTCATTGTGTTTCCATTCTATATAACAGGGATCTGGCCTGTTGCACATCTAGAATAAAAACAGCAATGTGCAGGAGAGAGAAAAAAAACCATTCTCTCTCTTTCCTCAGCTCCTTGTGCATCTACAGCAGAAAGAAAGAAGAAAACCAACATGGAAAAGCTAAGATGGCAAAGCAGCCTCTGACAAATGGATATTTCTTCTGTAACTGCCATCATTCACCCTGAGGAAATTCCTATGTATTCACACAGGCCAGACCAATGGCTAAGCTACAGCATTTGAGATTAAAAAGGCAGACCCAGCTACCCCAATATGACTCACTGATGATGACTTAGGACATTAAGCAATGCCTTGAAATCAGAGACAAGAGATTTCTGTTTATCGATCAAGAGGGGAAAACGGAATGGCTATTGCTACAATGAACTTCTTGGAAGAAATTCCTCGGGGCTTTCTTTCTTATAAGTTTTCTGACTACACAATTTTGGGCTGATTTTGAAAAAAATCAGATTATGTAATATTAAACCATTGTCTCAACAGCTACACACAAACTTTCGCCGGAAACAGAAAGAAAAGGTTCCACATTAATACATACACATATCAAAACACTCTGCACTGATTCATGTTTACATTTCAAAGCATCTCACTAATTCATTTCATCTCAAGTAAGAAAAGTATACTCTTAAGAAATGTTAGGCCATTCTACTTTTCGCAACTGGACAAAAACTAATTGTACATTAATTCCTTCCCAGATGTTCACAATTCAGAGAATATTTGGAGATAGGTTTTTTTTTGGCTACACTGTTCATTCTTGCAATAATAGCAACGAAGAAAAATCTTCAAGCAGGGATAATGAAATGTGGGCCACTGTGCATGCTGAACAACATATCCCAATATCCTTTGCTACTGGCCCAAAGTTGGAGCTTCCTGGAAGTTATAGTTCTGGTTCCCCACTCCTGATCTAAGCTACACTATATTAAATCGTGCAAATAGGAATTTACATATAAGAGCAGTTGGGTAGTTGGATATTCTTCATTTCCTTTTGCAAGAGCCCTTTATGCAATAAAACATCCCCATATTATGATTATACATTTGGAAATTTCTTCTGTTCAGTTCACCGCTTTATAATGCCTGGATGAAGTTTGTGACGATTTGCAAGAGACAAATTCATTTCTTTTTACAAGGAGCTGCTGGAAGCTGTGATTGTCAACCGTTTTCCAATATAAATCCTGAAACACAAAAACAACCAGTAAGAATTCTGCTGAATTTGAACTGCAATTGCATTTTCAACCTCACCTCTTTTCTCGTGAATGCAAGTCAGTTATAGACACAAATCACTCAAAAAATGGACTAATCTGTGTGGCTTTTTTTTTCAATTTTGGTAGCTTTAAGATGTGTGGACTTCAACTCTCAGAATTGCCCAGCTGGCATTCCCAGATTCTAGATTTTATTTTCAAATTTAATTGTTCAAAAATTTTCTTGATATACATTAGAAACATAAAATGAAAATCCATATCAGTCCAGGTGATACTACAGGTAGTCCTTGACTTATGATGATCACTTGGTGATCATTCGAAGGTATGATAGATCCCCCCAAAAGATATGTATTATGGAAGTTCTGATGGTTGCAATCACATGATTGCATTTTGGATGCTTAACATCTGGCCTGAGTTTACAGCCATTTGCAGTGCCTCATGGTCACTTCACTGCAATTTATGGTTTTTGCTGCCACATTTGCTTAACAACCATTGCATTTGTTAGCGATTATGATGTCCATTTAACAACCGTGGCAAAAAAAAGATCATAAAATCGGGCATGGTCACATGGTGACCCGCTCAGTAACCAACATGACTTACAACTATAATTACAGGTGAAATTATAGTTGTAATTATAATTCCAGGTGTAATTATGGTTGTAAGTCGAGGTTTACCTGTATCAAAACATGTTTTCCACTGATTTCACATTCATTTGTATGCTCATTCCATAATTTAATTATGAACAAATGAATTAGATCATTTCATAAACCTGTGAATTTATGAGTAACAACTACTTTTGTAGCAACAATGTATAATGTAAGACCCCAATGATTGGTCTTATAAACAATAGGAGGCATATTTGTCAGGTTGTATAATGCAGCAAATGATGTGATTGATATCTGAGAGGAGTCACTAGGAAGCCACTGAGTGGATTCTCACCACGCTTGAAGCCATAATGTAGTTAGGTTTTTAGGACTTAAAACTATGCGTACATATGGACTACAAGGATATGCAAGGTAGGGTACAGATAACCTGCCAGCTAAATATTTTCCTCACATTAACATTTATAAAATCAGGGTGTTTTAATAAAATGCTTTAAAAAAAAGCAGAAAGCAATCTGCTGCAAAATTATGAGGCCTTCTCAGAAGCAGGCACCTGTTGTCATTCAGATGTTGAGTACAATTCCCAGCATCCTTCATCATTAACTTGGCTTCCTGTGGATGCTTGAAGTTGCATTTCATCAACATCTGGACTACCATCAATGGCCTAAACTGGATTCCCCTCTTTTGGTGCACTCTGTAAATTACGAAATGTTAGTGACTGAGCTCTCAAATGACATCTTAGCATTTGTGAACCCAGCCTCAAGCTTTCCAGGATTGTGAGCAGCAGCTTTTTCAATCCTACCTGGAATGGTCAGGGAGTGAATGCCACACGTTTTGCATCTAAGGAACGTGCTGTGCAGTGGTATCTCCCTCTCTCCGATAGTACTATGAGGAGTCAAGGTCTTGTTGATGCAGCCCACTAGATTTCTGGCTGTCAAGAGCAGACGATCTAAAATGAATCCTTACCCTAATCCAATGGCAAGCAGATGGGAGAGCAGCAGAGATGGCAAGAAAATCTTCAAGAATTCTGCAGAAAATATGCCTCCCTTCTTCATCACACTTGTGTTTCTCATGCTGAGTGTAGCTGTGCGCTTAGGGTGTTTAAAGAGAAATTCCCTGGTTTATGAGAAGATAAAAACATTGTTTTATCCGGAATTGTTGGCAATCCCATTTATCTATACATATCAAGGGTCTTCAATCTTGACAAATTTAATATTGAGGACCCAAGATTGTTGGGGGCAATTAGCTGACTTTGTAAAAATGCCGCTTAGTAATAAGCAGCCATATACAATGGAATGAAGGCTATTGCTGAGCACATTGGGTTGTATCCCAAAAATTGTAAGCCGCCCTGAGTCTCCGGAGAAGGGCGGCATATAAATGTAATAAATAAATAAAAAATTCGTGGACTTCAACTCCCAGAATTCCTGAGCTAACATGACTAGAGGAGGAATTCTGGGAGCTGAAGTCCACAAGTCTTAAAGCTGTCAAGTTTGAAGACCCCTGATATATATAAAAGCAAAATACCACTCACGCATCATCACAAAATCTCCAGAACCGTAAAGCCTACAAACTTGAAATTTGGCATGTATGTTCCTCTTGGCTTCTAGGTGCTCACTAAGAAAGGATTTTTCGAAATGGCCATCAGAGCATTAGTATTTTCTATATTATTATTAACATGCTCTGATGCTAAGGAGTTCTACTCCCCCTGCCCACCTGAAAAGAAATCTGTTCCAAATGCAAAACACAAGCAGCAGAGAGGAGTTTCAGTTTTAGTTTCACAGCACCAAGCAGCTTTAGTACAGAACAGTTGAGCTAAGCCACGCCCAGGTTCCTTGCTGTCTCCTTGCTCACACAGCAAATACTGTTTCAGTTTCCAAACAGCCCTCAACTCTCTCACACACTGACAGGACTCTAGCCAGATGAATACCGATGGAGGCTGGTAGGCAGAATTTTTCCCCCTTACTTTCCTCCCCAAAAGCTAAGCACGACCACATAGTTTCGTAGTGAAGCATGGGGATTGAGCTAGTATATTTATAATAATGGAAACAAACAAATCTGCATTGTTCATTATCAAGATCACTCACTTGGGGGGAATATTCTCAGGCCTACTTGACCAGTCCCACATCCAATCTGAATTTTTCTTCAGAAGCCGTTCAACTTCTTTCCTTCTTTCCAGAAAATCTTCTTCAGACTAAAAGAAAGATTGGTACAATCAAGTGACGTGGGTCCATTCTCAGAATGGAGATATCTAAGTGGACAAAAAGACTTTGGATTCAGGGTAGGCAACCTCACTGTACCATTTGTTTGCTCCTTAAAGGTGTTGTGGCTTTTCCTGGAGTTTCTACCATTGTATTTCTACCATAGTAGAAATACAAGTCCAAGTACACAGTTTGAGTGAAGGAGGTATTAAAGAGGCACAAAGTCTCAGAAGAGATGCAGCTTGAGAAGCCATAAATAAATGAGAGTGCCACATGGATCTATCCACCTGCCTGCCTATCTATCTATCATCTATCTCTGTCTCTATTTCTATCATCTATCTATTATCTATCTATCTATCTATCTATCTATCTATCTATCTATCTATCTATCTATCATCTATCAATCATCTATCTATCAATTTATCTATCATCTATCTATCTATTTATCTATCATCTATCTACATATTTATCTATCATCTATCTCAGGGGTCCCCAAACTTGGCAACTTTTAAGACTTGTGGACTTCAACTCCCAGAATTCTCCAGCCAGCATAGCTTGAAGTCCAGAAGTCTTAAAGTTGCCAAGTTTGGAGACCTCTTATCTAACTATATATCTATCTATCATCTATCTTTCTCCTATCTATCTATCTATCTATCTATCTATCTATCTTTCTCCTCTCTCTCTCTCTCTCTACCTACCTACCTACCTACCTACCTATCATCTTTCTTTTTCTTAATGGCCCATTTCATTCAGAGAGGGGCTCTGGGCTGTACAGAGACCCCCTCTATACTTCCACTCATCCATACAATGAGCTCACATTTTCTATCTGAGGTTAAATCACCAGGAATGTGGAAGCCAGCTTTCACAATCCGACAGTAGTCTACTGCTCTGTAATATTCAAATCAAGCCAAGCTAACTCAACCAAGTCTGAGGTTAGATGAGGCCGGATTTTAACAAGAGAGATTCTCTGGTGTCTGAATAAGGTAAACTAGTCACGACTGAGAAATTGCAAAATCCTGACAAAGCCACTTCACAAATGGAAAGTTTTTCCAGCATGAAAAGATTCCTTGTTAAAGAGGATCAATTGCCTTCCTACATACTAGCTAACTGGATTTCTGATAGTAACAGAAATACTGCAGAGAAGCTCAAAGAGTATTGAAGCAAATTTTACTAAGCCGGAGTTACATGCTTGGAACAAACAAAGCTCCAGCAGCTGCATTTTCCTTCAAGTAGCATTAGTGTTTAGATAGTTTCCAATATGACTGTGTCATCCATGCAGTGATTTTCCAAACTGTGTGCCAAAAATGAAATGGGTCTGCTAAAAAAACTACAAAGCACATTTCCCATCTATAAATGAGACTCTGCAGAAAATACAATCTCCCAGGTAGAAGGGATTTCCTTCTCTTAAAGAAAAACACTACACACACACACACACAAATCAATTCTTATCTGAGTGTCTTTGTGAGCAATTTACCTGAGTGCTGTTCTTTTCTCCGCTGGCACGACTCTCCACTTCTGAACTTCTGTGAACATCCTGAGGTGTCTGGGAACGTGGTGGGCTTTGGGGGGGGGGGAAATGAGAATAACCAACCAAGAACAAGACTTACTGATTCATGTTTTATCAGGACCATAGAAAGCTTAACTTCAAATCCCAATAAAGTTCACAAGGCTACTTAAGATCTTGCAGCCTACCCTGCCTCTTTTTTGTGATAAGAACAGAAATAGGAAGAAGTATGTTATGCATTCTGGAGCACCTCGGTAAAACGGACAGAATTTTTTTTTTTTAAGTAGGGACATCTTCTCATGGTAAATTGAATAGCAATTCTGGTTTTGTGAAAAAGTAATAGCTTTCTTCACAAAATTTTTAGTGGGTCCAACCTATATAAAGGAAGTCTGGGTGAGCAAATACCACAATCTGCTTAGTACTTGCACAACCATCCAAAAATGCACAAAAATTAATTAGCATTTAATTGTTCCTGGAATCCCTCATAGTGTCAATTGAGAGTAGGTAGCTTCTAATGTCATTAGCACTAATAACTCCATAGAAAAAGCTTAAGCTTTCCCTTCTCAATTAATTATCAGCCCCATTACAAAATAATCCTGTTTTGACTTTAATTTACATGTAGCTTTAATATATAAAAAGGCACTTCAGTTAAGTTTAGTCTGATCCAGTTCTCTAATCCTGAATATCTCAATCTTTTTGTGGCTGTGTTTGCAAAACACACTGAACCACAAACTAGCTAATCGCCTAATGCACTGTGGAAATGCAATCCCTGTGGTTATTTTATGGTTCCAGGTGTTGAGCAATCCCACTGCACTCAATTAACTTAGGCCAGATTTCAATTAACCATGGATAAGTATCTTGCCCAATGGCAGATAAGTGGTCAGGTACATCACCACTACTGTATGTAGTGGTTGTGTGATTTAAAATTATGCTTTTATACTCACAAGCTTTGGAATGCAAGGAGTTGTTTATCTGGGCTCCCTCTTTTTGTTAATTTATTTAAAGCATTTTTACATGGCCAGAAAGGCACCCAAAGCAACTCATGCCTGTCTTCAGGAATACACTTTAAAAGATACTCCAGAGAAAAGAAAAGGAAGAAATGCAATCTAAGCTTAAGAAATGCAGCACCAGTATACAATCACCTAGGACAGTGGTGGCTAACCTTTTTGGGCTCCTGTGCCAAAAATTGTGTGCGCACCAGCACCCAGAATGCAATGTGCACCCCCTCCCCACGCCCTCTGTGCATGCGCGCGCAATCCCACCACCACCACCTCCTTACCTGCACTGCACCTCACAGCTGATTTTTGGTTTGACAGGAAGTGACGAAATGGGCCTATAATTTGGCCTGAAAAGCCTTGCAGAGGCTTTTTCCAAACCTCTGGGAGACTGAAAAAGGACTCAAACCAACCGAAAAAAATCAGCTGTGAGGTGTGCGCATGCGCAGTGAGGTAAGTTTGCCTGCGCTCGTGTGCTACCACAAATGGCTCTGCATGCCACTTGTGGCAACGCATGCCATAGGTTCGCCATTACAGACCTAGGATTTTTTTAAAAATACAATAGCCTGCAGCAGTGTTTCTAAATCTCAGCAACTTTAAGATGTATGGACTTCAACTTCCAGAATTTCTCAGCCACCATGTTTGAAGTTCACATATCTTAAAATTACTGGCCTAGGGCAAGGGTCTTCAAACGTGACAGCTTTAAGACTTGTAGACTTCAACTCCCAGAATTCCTCCTCCAGTCATGTTAGCTCAGGAATTCTTGGAGTTGAAGTCCACAAGTCTTAAAGGTGCCAAGTTTGAAGACCCTTGGCCTAGGGACATGTAGTTGGCTAGGTATCAATTAGGACAAAATCTATGGATAAACATTTCGAAGATGACAGCTTTAGCCAATGGTATAATGCTACTTCCCATCTTTCACCTTACTCTTTAAATACTGAGGATCTTTCCATTACTACAATCTCTCTAACCTTTCAATCGCTCACCAAGCAACATGCAATGGATTGCAATCATCTTTATTTATACTGAATTTTAAAACACAGAAAATATCATAAGCCAATCAGACTCCATCTCCTCCCATTCGGTGGACCAATGAAAGACTATAATATAATCTATCAATGTCCATTCTCCCAGACACGGTCCTGCTATCCCCATTCATGATGATGGGGCACAGGTAGACCTCATTTAGCAACCAAAATTGGTACCAGCAATTCAATCATTAAGTAAATCAGTCGCCAACATGACTGGGCTTACGACCTTAGTTCAATCTTCTTTTGTTGTGCAGACCTGAAAAATGTGAGGATTGGCCACAAAGTCTCATCATCATCATAGCTTGACGATGACTGTACAAGGTAGTCACTAAATAAGAACAATCTGTAACCCCCCCAAAAATCCCCATAGCATTCTCCATACAAAATGGAAATAAAATTGCAAGGACACCCATCCTATCACCATTTCTAACCACATGCCTTTCTGTGTGTGTGCCAAATAAATTTGCAAAAAACATCAGAAAACTTGCTATGATGGAAAGTCTATCGAGGGAGGTGGAGTATAAAGAAAAATATAGGAAACTTCCAAAGGTTTCTTATCCATTGTACCACCATGCCTCTGTTATGGTTAACATTCCCTAGCAGCTGTGAAGACAAAATGAAAGCATAGGAAGAGCTTTGCAACTTGGTATTTCCCCCGATCAGTGTGGCCATGGTGTATGGGCTGGATTGGGGTGAAGGTAGTAGTGGAATTCAAATTTTTTTACTACTGGTTCTGTGAGCATGGCTTGGTGGGTGTGGCAGGGGAAGGATACTGTAAAATCCCATTCCCTCCCCATCCCACTAACCTGCTTTCCAGCTCCGATCTTCTGTGCATGTAACAAAAGGAGATCCAGCCAATCAGCTGGGAGTTGGGAGGCAGAGAATAGATGGGGTCGGGGCCAGTCAGAGATGATATTTGACGGTTCTCTGAACTACTTAAAATTTCCGCTATCAGTTCTCCAGAACTGGTCAGAACCTGCTGAATACCACCTCTGGGTGGAGGCAGATTAGTTCGAACCAATTTGTGCAGGAAGACATAAGTTCTAGGAACATGAGGCTGAACCTCTTTGATGGGGATAGAGATGAGAGTAAAAACTGGTTGGAGCTCAGGAAATGAGCAAAACTTCTACGAATGAAAAGACAGCCCACTCACAAGGCCCGCAAAAGAACTACAATTCAAAGCCCAGATTTTCCTGAAAGAGGCTTTCCCCAGTTTTTCTCAAAAGCCCACATCATCGCCAAGTTAATCAGGTCTGGAGCTGGTCCCAAAAGTGGCATACGACCCTAATCTAATATTTGCTTAGTTTCACAATGAAAGATCACTTCGTTCTCCCAAGCCATGCCTCTTGTTAGCTTTGGAATGTCTCACTTAATAGACGAGTCGTTTTGTTTAAATAAAACGCTGAACTTAAAACAAAAAAAGAAAAAAGAACGGATCACACCATGAGGGCAAGATGACCATGTCTCCAATTGGGAGAAAGGGCATCAGCTGCAAGGCCAGGGATAATTGCATCATCCGGATCAGACTTGTAATAGAACTATTTAGAACAGGGGTCTCTAACCTTGGCAACTTTGCAACTTGTGGACTTGAACTCCCAGAATTCCTCAGCCAGCGCGTGCGCTGGCTGAGGAATTCTGGGAGTTGAAGTCCACAAGTCGTAAAGTTGCCAAGGTTGGAGACCCTTGATTTAGAACACTTTCACCCAGACAAATCAAAACATACATTAGCTTTGCTTAAATTAGGTCCCACTGCTTTCAAGAATCCAAAAAGGCCAAGCGTAGCATTGGGCCATGCATTCACTTCCCCAGCCCGCTACCTTTCCATGTTTTTAAGACTACAACTCCCATTATGCTCGATAACACCCATGGAGAAGCATTGCCTATGGCTGGTTAAAAACACCGTTGAAATATCTGAAAGTCAGCCAGAAGGTAAAGGTAGTCCTCAACTTACAACAGTTTCTTTTTAGTGACCGTTCAAAGTTACAAAGGCACTGAAAGAAGTGACTCACGACCCTTTTTTATACTTGTGACCAACGGACTCATATTTCTGACCGTTGCAGTGTCCTGGGGTCATGTCATCTCCTTTGGCGACCTTCGGAACAAACAATGGGGAAGCCAGATTCACTTAACAACCATGGCAAGAAAGGTCATCAAATGGGGCCCTGAGTAGCATGTCGCCCTTAGCAGCTGAAATTTTGGGCTCCATTGTGGTCGTAAGTCAAGGACTACCTCTACATTCAGCTGAAAGAGGAGGAAATGCATTGTGTGAGCAGCCTGTGCTGCCTCAGTGTGTGTGTGTGTTTGTCAGAGTACCTGTCGCAGTGAGAGCTCTCTCGCGAGCTACTTCTTCCAGACTCATGCTGGGCATCTAGAAGAATTTTCTCCATGTCACCATTATAAATAGAAACTGAAGCAGGAACTTGTTCCTGGCTGGCCGGCTGGCCACCGTTCCCGTTCCCATTGCTGCTAAAGTGCAGTTCTACCCAGGAACCTGCTTGGCAAACATTGAGAAAGAACAAAAACCACAAGGATTTATTAGGAAACCAGGCACTTTCGTTTGTTGACATTCTGCTTCAAGCCCGACTTCACGGCCTCCTCGGCTTCCATTTTTAGGAGGCACAAAGAATACCCAGCTTATTGCCTGTTAATAATAAAACTCTGTTGCAATGGCAATGGTGTATGGCTACCCTACCCCACCCCAGTGCATAAGTATTTTATATCTACAGTATCTCATGGCTGTATTGCTCAGAACAAAAGCTGTGCTTCTATATTTACTATACAAGCACTCTAATGACTATACAGTATAAAATGGTTTTTTTTAAAAGATTTTTTAACTTGCCTTTATTTCTGTTATAAATAACTCGAAGGGGGTGAACATATCTAGTGCTCTTTCCCTCTATTTTCCCCACAACAAAATACCCAGTGAGGGGTGAGTTGAGTTGAGAAGGATTGTCTGGACCAAGGTCACTCATGTGGGTCTAGAACTCACAGTCTCCTGGTTTCTAGCCTGGTGCCTTAAATCAGTAGACCAAACTATAACTCTGCAAAATAAACAGGTGCTCATTTTAATTGTGCAGCAAGCTTATTTTCCACGATGCAACTATTCTCATTTTTAATTTTTTCAAGTTTACTTAAAAGGTTTGTGCATTTTAAAAGAAAACATGATGCAGTCCACAAATAAAAAGTTGTAACCATAAGAGACTGATATTAATTATCATTGTGAGGAATAATGGGCTATACCACTAGTTTAAAAAGTATGTAGGGGTCTTTAGACCAGTCTTTAGTTACTAGAAAGGTAGCAAACTGGAATCCACATGATTCCATTTGGAATCATGGAGTGGAGTGAAATCATGCTGAAGTGGAGTGAAATCATGCTGAAAAATGGGTTTTGTGGAACTATAATGAAATGACATAAGAGAATCAAACTATCAGAAAACATTCCTCTATCCAAACATCTGTCTTCCTTATTTTTTTATGGACAGCTTTCTGTCCCAACCATATATTTTACAGTTCCATTGACTGCCCTGTTTCTATGGATTGCAATTCTCAGGATGCTCAGGATACAGAAGGTGAAAACAGGAAGTCAAATGGGCAGAAAGAAAGGAGAAGAGACAACCCACTGACAGGAAATAGGCCGTTTGGAGCATCTTTGGTATCAGATCTTAAGATATAGATTGCATTCACATAACATATTTAATTACTGCAAAATGTTACCCAAAGTAATTCCTCCCTAGGCTAACCTGAAAAATAAACAGTCTAAGTCTTGTGAAACATTCCCTCACAAAAACCAAACTGACATTATAAAAAGCTACAGTAACTCTTGCTCACAAGGCTTAGGCAAATAAAAGCTCTCTGGTACTTTGATCTGAATGTGGCAGGCTGCAAATTAACAGACAATGCTTTTCACAGGCCTAATTTCATCTTGAGAAAAGCCACAGCCGCTGAATTTCTTTTCCAGCCTATTTTTGGACTCTTATTAGCTAACAAAACTGCAAGAGAAGAGAATGAAAGTCAAGTACCTATATCCAGTTAACTTGGAATAAGAAAATTGGAAAAGAGAATAATATATGCTCTTTGTATGAGAGCATTCATTAAAAAAAGAGATAATCTTTAAAAGCCAGATTTGTACCTTATCTACTCTGAAAAAACAAGGCTAAGAACTAAAATTGCATACTTCACAAAATATAAAATATGCAATGTGGTGGCAAAAAGTGCTAGATTTTACATCTTATATAAACTCTGCATGTATAATGTATTTATTCTCCCATTTAAGTTTCTCTGGAGAATATACATTTGTTTCTATAGTCCTAACTGTCCAATAGGAAAGATTCAATTTGAATTTCTTTTAGTGTCTGGGGAGTGGGAAAGGAAAGTGACATTGTGTGGTTGTATTATATCTAGTGTGTATGTATACTAAGGGATGAAGTATCCTTCCTGTGGGATGTACATCAACCTACCAACACATCGTACCAGCCTATTTAAAAGTTCCAAGCAAAATCAATTAGAATGATTTCCAAGGAAGTATTTGTATCAAGTGAAAGTAGGCAAGACCAAATATTTGGAAAGTTTTACTGGAAATGTTTACTGAACTTTTCTCAAGTTGGACAAAATACTGATACTTTCCTTCACAAACAATAGCAACAAAAACAATAATTTTGTACTCACTTTTCCTTTGGCACATTATGTGACCTAACCCCAGGAAAAGATAATCTCTAACATTATTTGATTACAAACCCAATCTAAAAACAGGAAGAAGTCCCTTTTATGTTGCAATCTACTTCCAAGTTTTTCTACATGGGGCTATAAATCCCATGATGTCAGCTCTGAACCAGCACGATGTGTCAATAAGTTCCAAGGCCAATTATTTACAACCGTAAAAGCTATTAGTAAAGGGCTGAGTCACATAGGCAAGGATACTATAGCACACAGCCAGGGAACATAGCTACTAAATTACAACAACAGATCTGCCTTTTCTCCCCTTCCAAAAAACACGGGCTATTTTAAAACCATTCTCCCTTGCTGGTTCTGAGCCGGTCAAGGTAAAAGCCAACTCAATGGCAAGAAAAAGTCCAAAGTAGAGAAAACTCTATAGAGTTAGCTCCAAGAAATGGAGGGAACCCTGGATGACGCAAAGGTAACCCCAGGTCATTCGGTATTTCCTCATCCTTTGTTTCTCTTGCCCTCCAGAAATAATTCTAGAGAAATTTTAATTACACGTAGTCCTTGACTGACGACCACAACTGAGCCCCACATTTCTGTTGCCAAGTGAGACATCTGTTAAGTGAGTTTCGCCCCATTTTATGACTTCTCCTGCCCTGTTTGTTAACTCAATCTCCGCAGTTGCTATATTAGTGACAGGGTCGTTTAAGTGAATCTGATTTTCCCCCCATTGACTTTGCTGGTCAAAAGATGGCAAAAGGGGATTTCATGAGGCAATTACATGGGCGACCCGTCCTAAATACAAGTCCGTTGTCAAAAGCATCCAAATCTAAATCACATGAACCATGGGGATACTTCAACTGTCATAAGTGTGAAAAATGGTCGTTGAAGTCCCTTTTTCCTGTTGTAAGAGTGAAAAAAACGATCCCAGGTCCCTTTTTTTCAGTGCCATTGGTACCTTTCACCGGTCACTAAATGAGAGGTTGTAAATCGAGGACCACCTGTCCTAGAGGGAATAGCAATATTAATTCCAAGCCTTTGGGGGGTGGGGCGGAGAGCTTCAAAACTAGGTGACCTAGGAAGCCTTGTTTCTGATCAGTCCGGGAAAGTATAACTTCAGAGGCCCCTTCTATAAAAGGCCCAGTACTTAAAGGAGTCCCAAGTTTTTCTTTTCTTATATTTTCACCATCTGCTATGTGTTTTAAAGGAAGGAGGTTCTCTTACCCTGCAAATTCTCTTCTTGCACTCCCGAGGTCTCGCCCGAGGCCATCGCTGGCGGGACAGAGACGTTTCTATTTCGGGGTCCCTCCTGAGTTGCTGGCTGGGTTGTTTCTGTCCGGCTTCGGCTCCGACTCCGGCTCCGACCAGCAGCAAGCGCTACCGCCGGACACGCGACAGACTGTTTTGACGCCTGGCTCCGCTCGAGGCTGCCCCTCGGCCGCTCAGCTCCGGGGAACAATCCCCGCCTGCTATTGTTATTGTCGCCGTTGCAGGTTCTAGGGATTGTGACGTCAAAAAGTAACGGGACGCCCCGATTGGCTGCCGAAACCAAACTTCGGCACGCCCCCCTCCTCCTCCTCCCCTCCCCGCTTTGCTGAAAGCCAACCGGAGGGACGGGAAGGGGCGTTTTTTAAGCGGTTGTGGAGATCGGCGACTTGGCCGCTGCGCTTGATCGGATCGATCGATCTGTCTACCCGATCGAGCCGCGAGAAGGATCGCGCTCTCTAGAAAGCAACGGGACTTTCCCCGTCCCGACCACGCATTGCGGGGGGGGGAGCGGGAAGGACTCAGTTGCGGGATCTAAAAAAAAACAAAGCAGCGCCCGCCCGCTCGCCTTGCTGTTAGCGTCTTCTCGCTTTCTGCGGGATTAGCTGAAGTGGGTCGGTAAAAGATCGGGATTGGTCGGTGAGGCGTAGATGAGCCGTTCTCGATTGGACGAAGGCTAAGGAATCCCGCCTCGGCTCTGGTTAAACTTTAAGGTGCTCAGCATGGACTTGGTGTTCCACATCTTACCCCCGCCAGCTGCTCTCCTCGGGCGGGCCCCCAGCCTGAGTTGTTTACTCGTTTTGGCTCTCAGGGAACATTAACCCTTTGTGAGTTGCGGTTCCGCTTCCCTATCGCGGAGGTGGTGATTGACAGGCCAAGCAGAGTCTTTTTGATTGTCGTGGTTAAATATCTAAATTTGGGGTAGGCTCTAGCTGCTGATGGATTGCCGTATTTGCGGCTAGGGCTTACCCGATTGCCTCACGTAGAGATAGATGGATGCCTTTCAGTTGCAGGAGTAAAAAGAAGGACCAGGGGAGACATAATAGCAGTCGTCCAATATTTGAGGGGCTGCCACAGAATAGAAGGGATCAAGCTATTTTCCAAGGCACCTGAACCAGACAAGGAATAATGGATGGAAACTGATCAAGGAGAGATTCAACCAGGCAATAAGGAGATTTTTTTTTTGACAGAACAATCAACTCATGAAACAGAAGTTGCCTTCAGAAGTTGTGGTAGCTTCATCACTGGAGACTTTCAAGAGGAAACTGAACAGCCATCTGTCAGAAATGGTGTAGGGGGGCAGGTGGAGGAGTTGGACTAGATAACCTGCGACCTGCATGGTCCCTTTCAACTCTGATATTCTGTTATAAATGGGTCAAAATGGACAATTCTCTGCTAAACTGAGGAAACGGATAAGTGCGTTCTCGCTAACCCCAATTTCTTTTTCGGTTGCCTTTTTCCTTCCGATTGTGCATTTTCTCAGCACTGCTGCCTCTTTTAATTTCTATTCCGTAGGCAAGAGAAGTTGCATCTGCCAGAGGTCTGAATGGATTGTTTGCATAGCGTTTAGAAATCAGACCAAGACTGCATGTTGCTCACCACCAGACTAAAAGTAGGTAGATTAGAAGTAGGCTGCAAGTAACTAATAACAGCTCTGCAAAGAGATACAAAACAACTAAGTAATTGGCAAAATCAAAGGTCTAAAAGACATTCTGAGGATTTCCATTTCCTGGCAGTTACAACCCTGCAAAGTCACTAAAGCACATAGGCTTTTCCAACCCTTTGAAGACCAAAGATAAGAGAAAACTGTATACTTGTTCCATTTGTGCTGGAGTTCGTTAATCTCTTGGAAAAGCCACTCTGGATGTGATTGTGTAGCAGTGACTTCAGTTCTCTACGAAACATGACAAAGTTCAGACCATCCCAATGCCTCTTCATAGTTATACAGATAGTGCTCAATTTAGGACCTTCATTGATCCAGAATTACAGTATGTTAAGCAGATCACCATGAGACTAAAGCCGATTTTACAACATTTTTTGTCATTAAGAGAATATATTTCATCCAAATGAGCATTTTTTTTGCCTGAAACTGGAACAAAATGCTAGAAATAGGCAAAAACATTGCAACAGAATGTTGCAATGGCCATAAAGGTGAGCTACACATAATAGTTACACATAACTATAACATGGATACAATTAAATAATGAGGATTTCTCCTGTGATTATGATGTTTGTATAATAACCTCATCTAATAAACTATACTGCACTCAGTGTTATTAAATGAAAATAAAAACAGAGAGAACAGCTTGACTCCATAACTAACTTTTTCCTGTGTGTGTATGTGCTTTGCAGAAACCTGTATAGCACTAGCAATTTTACTTAGACTTCTATACTGCTTTACAGTGCTTTTCAGCCCTCTAGGCAGTTTACAGAGTTAACCTTTTGCCCCCAACAATTTGGGTCCTCATTTTACCGACCTCAGAAGGATGGAAGGCTGAGTCAACTTTGAACCTAGTGAGATTGGAATTGCCAAACTTCTGGCATCCGGGAGTCAGCAGAAATAGCCTGCAGTACTGCATTCTAACCACTGCACCACCACAGCGGTATTTTGGGAAATAGTTCAAAACATCTGAAATTCACTCAAGAATAGATGTGTATCAGAAAGTCAGCCAGCACAGCATAAAGATTAGTATGTTTTCATTGGAGAAATACAGCATTAGCTTCAAAACTACAAGACTAACTATCCCCATTGGTAACCGCCATGTCATAATACAGATAGTCCTCATAAGAGTTCATTTAGTGACCGAAGTTGCAACAGGAATCGAAAAATGATTTATGACTGTTTTTCATATGACAGTTGCAGCATCCCCATAATCATGTGATGAAAATTCAGGCAACTGGCAACAGACTCATATTTATGACGGTTGCATGTCCTGGGGTCACGGGATTACCTTTTGCAGCCTTCTGACAAGCTAAGTCAATGGGGAAGGCAGATTCGCTTAATAACCATGTTACTAACTTAAGAATTTCACTGATTCACTTAGCACCTGTGGCAAGAAAAGTTGAAAAATGGGGCAAAACTCAACACAACAAAAATGTTGGGCTCAATTGTGGTCATAAGTTGAGGACTACCTGTTCTGACCCAAACCTAGTTCCAAGAGAGCAAACACAAGTCAAAGGCAGCAGCACTTTTAATGTTTCATCTATGAATCCTGTTTCTTCACAGATAAAAGGCTGTTTTCTAGCTAATTAGCTCCGACAAGAAAGAGCCTTGCCAAGTTTTTGCAAGGCTGCCAAAAAACAACAGATAAGAAATAGTTTACAATACAAGAGTCTTCAAATACCAACTGTAATGTCCACGAGGCTGAGTTTCAAAACATCTTTGCTTCCTACAAAGAACATTTGCTGCACAGCTGCCTTTTATCTTCTTGAAGGAGGGGCCATTACCTTGCAGCCATACTCCCGAGTCGCCCGTGCTGTTGTAGCTGTTCTTTCTTCCGAGCAATCCTGTGCGCATGCGCATTTGGCACAGGCTCCTCGGAAACCTCATCACTGCTGCCAGCACCCACAATCTCTGAAGGCAGCAGTCCACTCCCTAATGGTCCTGGCCCCCCATCTGAGTCCTCACTCTCCTCAGCTGTCCGCACCTGCTGCCAGCTAACCACAACACTACCTATACTGCCTAGCATGTGGCTTCTTATATTTTCTTTTTTCTTTTTTTACGCTTTGGCTGAATTTTAAGAAATTCTTCCCTTGCAAAAACAAAAATGCCCCTCCATCGATGGACCACATGTAAACACAATCAGCTGCAGGAACAAAGTTTTCTGTCAGTCATTAGCACCAAAAAGTTGAGTCACGGACCCAACTCTGTAGCCTTGAAGATTTCCCAATCACCTGCTTGAACCAGCTGCACAAACAACCAAGAAGGAAATTTGGCAATCTTTTCTGAACTGGTGGGGATAGCTGGAGGCTAAAATAGTCTCTTGTTTATTGCGGAGGAGATCTGCACATCACTTACAAAGTAGGGCAATGCTATTTTGATGTTAGCAGCCATTTGAATGTCAGGATGTCGCAGAAGAGTAAACCAGGCTGACAATAGCAGGAATGAATGTCACTGGTAAAAGCTATTCTGCAACATGCAAGATTGGATGTAATGGTTGGGCATGCATAAGATGGTTTGAACAAACATAAATAAAGAGCTTTGGCTATTATTCTTTGCTGGAGTTCAATAATATTGGGGACAGGGAGTGGTTTGAGTCTTCTCTTCACAGAGATAAAGAGATGAAGGGATCTGCTTTGACAAAGGAGCTTTGTCTCTTGCAAACTCGGCCAGAATATTTTAAATATTCACCGGATACATGCCCAGAAGCCTGTTACAGGAGAGGAAGAGAGAAGTGTGATGCACAAAGCCTGAAGCTGTTTCAAGAGACTTCAACTCCAGATTTGATCAAAGGCACATGGCTCAGGCTTAACTAAAATCACTAGAACATGCTGATTCTAAAGATGGCAATTTAATCAGAATAGAGCTGGAAGGGGGCGTGCAAAACACACCAACGTGCCTACCGTCCCTGTCCTATTGTTTCTTTTATTTTTCTTATATGTATTCATTTCATGTATTCACAACTATCTTTATCCTTGTAAGCGATTGACAAAATAAATTAAATTAAATTAAGGGACCTTGGAGGTCTTCTAGTCCATTCCCCTTGCTCATGCAGGAGACCCTATACCATTTCAGATAAGTGACCATCCAGTCTTTCCCTAAAAACTGCCAGGGATGAAGCACCCACAACTTCTGAAGGCAAGATGTTCCACTGGTTAATTGTCCTCACTTAGGAAGTTTCTCCTTAATTCCAGGTTGCTTCTCTCCTTGATTAGTTTCCATCCATTATTGCTTGTCCTGCCTTCTGATATTATGGAAAATAAATTGATCCCCTCCTCTTTGTGGCAACCCTTCAATACTGGAATATTGCTATCATATACCCACCCCTTCTTTTATCTAAACTAGCCAAACTCAAATCCTGCAACCATTCTTCATATGTTCCTAAAACACAAATGAATGTCAAAAAGACTAATAAGCTTCTAGGGTGATTTGATGAAAAATGCAAATAAAACATTTTTCTTTTTGATACGGTTGTTTGTGGGCATAAACAATACATGTAACAGCAGGATCTCGACCAGGAGTTTAGTTCAACATGGAATGCTGCATTCTGATTGTATTTCTGCTCACAGGATGAGAATCTATGGTTATAGCCCTCCAGTGTTATTGAACTGTGGTCTCAGCACCTCTTGGCTTTAATTTGCTGATTAATTTGCTGATTAAGTTTCAGCAACATTTGATAAGCCATAAGTTACACAGTTACATCCCCATTCTAAGCACAGAAGAGCTTACAGATCTATATGGGAAAAGGCTAGAAAGATCAGAGAGATAGTTTGGAAAAGCTAGAAAAGGAGAGAACTACAATTTTAATTTATCTTAAATGAAGAAAGAACTCCTTTGCCAGCAACTACAACTGAAGTAATGTTGATATCGATATATATGGTATATGTAATGAAATGGTACCTACATATTAGCATTAGCATCGTGTGTGTGTGTGTAAATGATACAGGTAGTCTTTGACATAAACCATTCATTTAGTGACTGCAGTTACAACAGCACTGAAAAATGTGACTTATAACCAGTTTGCACACATACAACCACCATTGCAGCATCCCCATGGCATGCATTTATGACAATTTCAGCTCCTGGAATCATGTGACCACCATTTGTAACCTTTCCAGCCAGCTTCAAACAGGCAAAGTCAATGGGGAAAACCAGATTCACTTAATGACCACATGATTTACTTAACAATTGCAGTTATGGTTGTTAAGCAAATAACTGCTTAACAACCATGGCAAAATGTCATGAAATGGGAGAGAGAGATTAGATAGATAGATAGATAGATAGATAGATAGAGATAGATAGACAGACAGACAGACAGACAGACAGACAGACAGACAGATGTAGATTGAGAGAGATACATGGTAGAATAGATGGGAAAGGTAGGTGGATAGGTAGATGATAGATTAGATAGTTTAGATAGATAGATAGATAGAGAGATAGAGATACATGGTAGAATAGATAGATGAATGGGTGGATGGTACATAGAGATAGGTAGATAGGTGGGTAGATGATAGGTAGGTAGGTAGATAAAGATGGATGGATCGATGGATCGATGGATGGATCAATGAATTGTAGATAGAGGTGGGTATGATGATAATGATGGAATAATAGATAGATATGAATGGATGGAATATGAAGATGATAGATAATAGATAGATAGAATATAATAGATAGATAGATAAGATATATATATGATAGATAGATAGATAGATAGATAGATAGATATAGATAGATAGATAGAAGCAGCAGGCAGGCGCAGGCGCAGGCAGGCAGATAGAGATTGATAAGAGATACATGGAAGAATAGATGGATGGGTGATGGTACATAGAGGTAGGTAGATAGATAAGTAGATAGATAGATAGATAGATAGATAGATAGATAGATAGATAGATACGGATTGGATGGATGGATAGATCAAATAGCTAGATAAGTAGATAGAAAGACAGAGAGACAGATAAATGATATAGCAGATGATAGACAGACAGACAGAGGTTGAATGGATAGACCATAGAGACAGGTAAATAGACAGACAGACAGACAGACAGACAGACCTTCAGAGGAGTCAGTGTTTCTTCTGTATATCATCTTGCAGTTACACAGTAATCCTGAAAGGTAGATTATTATCTTTCTGATGGGATAGGAGCCAGATACTGAGACTTGCAAGAGACCATCTAATGAAAGAGACCTTGAACTATAAAGGTGAAAATCTGATGCAGCCTGTGAAATCAGCAGACTGACTTTCAGAAACATTGAGAGGATAGGCTTTGAATTTAATTAATGTCAGAAGATGGCATGAAAAGAACTTTTTTTTCTTTGATAGGCAAGAAATACAGCCCTGTCTATTGGAAATCAAGCTACAGTGAAGTGCTGACTCTGCTACTGGAGTTCTTTTTAAAACACTTCATCATTTGACTGTCAGTTAAGGAGGAAGTGAGATTTTGAGGTAAGGAAATGAGCTGGAATAGAGAGTCCTGTACTTCTGCAGTAACTAATACTAATCCCAGGCTCTACAAATAAAACAATTTATATCAGATTTTCTCAATTTAGGGTCTCCCGAAGAAGCTGGAATTCTCCAAATGGGAATGTTGGGAATTGAATCCCAAACCCTCTGGATAACCAAAGTACAGGAAAGCAGTTTATTCTCTCTTATTTGCTTCTTACAGTGCAGTAATATCCAATTAGTAACTCAGTTGAAGGTATATTGACCTTTCAGTCTCCGACTATCCAAGCTGACTTAAATAGCATGTTTTAATAACTAGAAGATTTCTGTAACATCATCTATGGTTAGCTAAAAAGAAGATTTGCATTCTGCAACAACATTGGTGAATGTATTTCTATATAATGAAGCATCTGCTTTTATGTACTTGCTTACTGATTACTCGTTCAGTGACCGAATTGTGTTGGTTTTGAATGAGTGGTACTTACAACCCTTCCTTGACATTTCAGTGGTTTGCTGCATCCCACCATCATATGATCACATTTGTGACCTTCCCTGCCAATTTCCCACAAGCAAAGCCAATAAGTGTTGTGGCTCTCTGGCGGAGCTGGCAGCAGAGTCAGACAGTGAGGAGGTTGGGGAGGAAACTGGACCAGTCCTGGAGGCTGAGGAAGGCTCAGACAATGGTTCTGTGTCAGAGGCAGAGATGGGGCGGGGCAGGCTGGCAGTCATCAGCTGCCTTCGGGTTCAGGCAGCAGTAAGGCGGGGGTAGCAGCTGGAACCGGTTCCCAGCCAGCGCATGCGCAGAGCTGCCAAAAAGAAAGAACAATTATGAACTCAGGGTTGACCTGGGAGTAAGGTCACAGGTGGATGATGAATGGCCCCTCCCATAAAGATTAAAAGAGGAGCAAAAGGGGAAGGGGCTTTTTCAGGAAACAATTTGTTCATTCGTTCCATCATTGTGAAGATCTGTCTGTGCATCCTAGAGACTCTGTGCTAAGTCCTTCCTTGTCAGCACTGCGTTTGGAAATATTTACCAGGCAGCTTTCCAAGCTAGATAAGGTCTGTGCTCCTAATTATACCCTTGAAACACTATTTGCCAGGCCGTTGTCTGAATGTGAATGCACATTCATTTAATAAAAGGTGTTTGGTCAGGACAAAGAGTCTGCTTAGTGCTTTTTGGGGAAGCCTAGGACAGAACAATAGGGAAGATTTAAGTCGCTCTGGTAAGTCTCCCCAATCCTCCTGTACTTGGACCTGCAGCACCATCCATCCCCCCAGCTTTCCTGCCTGTGCTGTGGTCCTCCAAGTCCTCCCCCAGTTTTCCCAACTTGTGCAGCCTGGGGATATTTACCAGAGCAACTTAACAACCTTCCCTGCTGGCTTTGCTTGTGGGAAACTGACAGGGAAGGTCTTGAAACCTGTGGATCAGAGTGAGATGAGTAATGATTCCTGTTTGCCAGGTAGGCAGTTATGTTTCTAACACGTAGGTCAGACACTTTTTCTGGCGCCAGGCATTGTTGCACGTAATAGCTAGCATTTCTCCCTACAACATCCATGCACTTTCTTGTGCAAGACTGTATGACTCCAGTGCTTTTGCATACCATCTTGCAAAATGTCTGTAGAGATTGTCAGTCCCAAAGGTGCTTTTTCAGGAGGCAACTGGACTTTCTTGTTTTTTCTTTGAAGTTGTTTCACTTCTCACCTAAGAAGCTTCTTCAGCTCTGACAGGATAGTGGGGGAATGGAAGGATTTATATTCCTTGCAGACAGGCGGTCATTTGCATCCTTTTAGAGGGTCCTTGAAGCACTTGGAGGCTTTCTTGGATGAGAAGTGAAATGTCTTTGAAGAAAAAACAAGAAAGTCCAGTTGCCTCCTGAAAAAGCACCTTTGGTACAACCATAACCTGAATGACTGACAATCTCTCCAGACTTTTAGCCATACAATTTGGGAAGAACACCCTTTGAATGTGGGTGTGGGAGTAGGAAGGATTTCCAGAGAAAAATTGCAGATTACAGGAACCAGGAGCACTACTCAGGTGACCCTGAGGACACAGAAAAACCTCCAAGTGCTTCAAGGACCCTCTAAAAGGATGCAAATGCCCAGCTGTCTGCAAGGAATATAAATCCTTCCATTCCCCCACTATCCTGTCAGAGGTGAAGAAGCTGCTTGGATGAGAAGTGAAATGTCTTCAAAGAAAGAAAGAAAAAAACAAGAAAGTCCAGTTGCTTCCTGAAAAGCAATCTTGCAAAATGTTATCATTAAGAGCAGTCTTGCAAAATTGTGGCTATTGAAAGGGGAGGATTTCTGGAGTCTCTTGTGCACAGGGCATTGCAACCCCTGTTCTGGAGTCTCACAGATTAGCCTAATCATCGGAGTTGCACAAGAACTGCTTCACTCACCAAAAGATGTACAGCAAAATGTTACAACACCTGCTCAGGATTGCAGGCCACCAGCAGTGATTACTTTCAGGATATTAGCTCGATTTCCCTTCTCTTTTGCCACTGAGGGTACTTAGGCTCAGGGTCCTCCAAAACAAATTTTCTAAATGATGGTTGCACTTCTGAAAAGTGTGGATTTCCCTCAAGATTTTTACTGATGTCTCTCTTTAGCTTGGTATACCCTTTGTTGAAGATGAAGCAATACCTCTTTCCTAACCAATAAAGCCACTGAGTAGAGATATCAAGCATGAGAGTCCCTCTTTTTTCATTTGTTTTCTTTGCTGTCTTCTCCTGAAATGACCCTTGGCAATGGTCTTCTTCTGAGTCAGGCCCTTATTATTGAAACCCAATGTTCTCCATGATTTTAAACTGGCTTCTAGTTAGAGATTGTGGGAATTGAAGATGAGTCTTTTAAATGCAAAGTAGGTAATCTGGACCATCACTGCTGCATTCCTAATACCTCAACAAGGCACATTTGGTTTTCTCTTTTAATATGAGGCAATCTGCCTGGAATCCATTTCCTAAGACATTTTATCATTTCTGGATGTGTGCATCAGTAATTCTGTATTTTGAATTACTAAATCGCTAAGCAGGCAATCTTTTAAGAGGAATTGTTAAATTTCTGATTGTTCCTTCTTGGGACTTGGGAAAAATTGCAGAATTTTCTCTAGCTCTCCATCGCCCTCTGCTGTGCCGCAACAAAAGTGACTGCCAATAAAAGAGTATTTGTAGCTCAGGGTTGACATGAAGGGTCCTTGATGCTCTCTGAGCTTGCTTGTTTTCTTGCAAATGTTTCATTAGCCATAACTAGGTAACATTGTCAGTGCCAGTCTATCCTACCCTAACTAGGTAACACCACTAGCACTGATGATGTTACCTAGTTATGGTAATGAAACGTTTTCAAGAAAACAAGCAAGCTCAAGCAGGTGGGCTGCTGGGGTTGCAGCTAGGATTCAGCACAACTCAGAGAACCCCCAAATCCAACTCCTGGCTGGTCCTGCCCACCCTGCCCCTCCCCTCCCAGGAGGTCTCACGTGGCTTGTTTTGGATGCGGGTGTGCACGGAGGCTCAAGGAGGCCAAAAAACAGGCCTCCCAGAAGTTTGGGAAGGCTGGAAACGGGCCTCCCCAGGCTCCAGAGGCTTGAAGACAGCCTCCAGAGCCCAGGAGGCAAAAATGCCCCCCCACACACACACTGTGGGGCAGGAGGTCGACTAGGTCACGCCCACCATGACCATGCCCACCCAGCAACCAGGCAGAGAACCGTTGCTAAAAATTTTGAAGCCCACCCCTGGCACCAAGGAGCCCTCAGATATGACTGCTTAAATGGGAAGGTGTAATCAACTCTGAGAATCATTTTGCTGGATTTTTATGTTCACTTTCCAGGAAAAAAGGGAAGTGCTAGTCCCCATATAAATACAAAGATGGTTCCATTCTCAGAATACAGATTTTATGATATGCTACAATGAATCTGAAAAATAGGCCTATTTGGATTGCTGATTAAATATATAATAATCTCTTAGGAAGCCATCTGTAACAAATTTGAATTAATGCATTGTCTAACGAAGTGGCACTCCTATCTTATGACTCTCATCCCTCAGATATTTCAGTAAAGGAAGTAAAAGAGATTTGTTCCACAAAAGGTGATGGGAGCAAAATCATGCTGTTTGGTACTGAATGCCATTAATTTTGTCACTTGAAATGATGCTTTAGAAATAGTAATAGTAACTCTAAGGAAGGATGTGTTCCAGAAAAATGTCGCATATTGGGATAATTGCCTTGAAAGAAAATATAAGGAGACATGTTGCTTTTTCAAGTTGGTAGAAGACATCTATGGTAGACTTATGCTAATAGAAAAAATGTGTCCTGATCCAGAATAGATGATGATAATACAGGATCCCAAGGCTCTGCCAGAGTTTTGTCTTTCATATTTGTGAATATAAAAGTACACTATGGTGTTACATGTGATTATGATATCATCAAAACAATCAAACAGGGTTAGGGTATCTGCCTTTCTTTGGTCAAGACCACCTTCCATAAAGGTTGATCTCAAGGCTGCTCATATTTAGTACAGTCTCTCCTCCTCTGTTCAGCTACTCCAACAAAGTAATCTTAGAAAAAGCACATGCTATTTTTGAAAGAGGTCTCAAAAGATCTTTTATTTTGGGGATTTTAATTAGATCAAGCTATTTGTGAAATTAGCCTCTGCATTAGAATGTCAAGATCACATTGGGAACCTATTATTATTACCTTTATTGTCAGAGTACAACATGTGTACAATGAGATTGTAAAGCCTGAATGCTGAGGAAATTCCCTAAAATATTTCTATGCTGTGTGGATTTAGAATTGATATGCCAGTTCCAATTCTGTACTTCCCCTTGTATTGCATAAAAATGGCACACACTAAAATATAGACAAGGACACACTTGGCCAGCAAAGTCAGGATTGATTGATCAATCAATCAATCAGTTATTTGCTTATTTAATGTATTGTTATATCGGTCTTATCCAGATTCAGCTCCTAGATTAGGGAAAATTCTGCCAAGTGGCTCCTAAATTCAGTAACATGCCTTTTAGTGAGGCTAAGAAGAAGTACTAGCTGGCAACTTTAAAAAGCTAGAAAGAGTTGACTTGAATGAAAGACTTCCACAGCAGTAGGCTAGATCAAAACTTAAAAGGGAGGGAGAGGGAGGGAGGAAGGAGGGAGGGAAGGAGAGATTCAAAAAATGAAAACTGCTGCCAAAGAACTTACTTGAACATCAGATGCTGAGCTCACTTGGAGACTTTTTTATATGAGAATGAATTTTATGAAACATGTTCTTTACCTGCATTATCTCTTTGGCCTTCAGTAAAATCCCAAATATATATCCAAGGATGTTTTGAGCTACAAGGTTTCTGTTAATAGCTGTCTATTCCAAAGCTATATGGTGAACTGCGTCATAATATAATTGCATAACTGTACAGTTATAAATAATGCAAACATCTCTTGATTTAGCCATTCTGGCTAGTGCAGAATTCACCATAGTAAGCAACCCTTCCTTCTGGAAGTCATGCTGAAATACAGTATCTGTGATTCCTATATATGTTGAAAATACTTCAGATCTTCAGCAGGCAGAGAGGGGAGAATTTACACACAAGCACTGTCATTCTGTTGCATGATAAGCAATATAATACCACCTGTAAAAGACCATATCAGAAATAACAGCATGCCAGAGGGAGAAATGGTGGACTGAACTTGGTTCTGCAAAAGTAGAGCCAATAACTACAAAAAAGAATGAAGAGCCAGCAAATAGACTGCTTCTTCAAACCTCTTTGGACAAGAACAGGCTTGAGATCACCCATAAGTACACCAGACAGCAGCTTCTCATGAGGAGATCACAAGATATGATTCTATAATCATAAACAATTCTAATTGTCAAATCTCAAAATTAATAGAGCATTTCTTTCGTTTTCTAGCAAAAAAAACCACAAGTAACATCCATACAGATATATATCTAGACAAAGTCTTATCTTTCATATAGATGGTTAATTTTGCCACTCAGCCAGTGCCATTAACTTCACCATCAATTCTTCATTGTGGGAATCTATAAATCTTTCCATCTCTGTGCAGGAGCCAAATATTCTAATATTGCATATATTGAAGGATATTTTTGAAAAAATGGATTCAGAAGTTAATATTAATAATCTCAACAGAGACATTTGCCTCTATAAAGAGACAGTATCTAAAAGATGTAATAGAAGAGTAACAAGTTTTATCTGCCAAGTTTGATATTTACAAATGACAAGCCACAAGGATGACATGCGGGAAAATGTATTGGTCATACAAAAGAAACTTGCTGATCTCTTAATAATTAAAAGAGGTATGCAAATAACAAATCAAGAGAGTGAGTTGGATAGTTTTCCTATTGACCAACGGGGCTTGTAAAGAATCTTTTGAAGAGAAGAAACAAAGAAAAAAATGAAAACAAATAAAAAGTTCTACAACATTATTTGAATGAATTAAGGATTACAATTATTAGAAATAAAAGGAAAGAAGAAAAAATGGTTTATTTAATCAAGGTTAAAATAGATATATTATTATTTCTGGTAATCTTTAATGGATTTTTGCTGACACCAGAACTGAAATGACAATAATTTATTGATTTATAGATCTCTTGTAGATAAGAGATGGTATATTGGAAGATGCCATCATTTTAAGAAATCTTGTATTTTAAGAAGAGGTGATAAGTTATTAAAATGATTTATACTTGTGATGAAGATGGGAGGTTGCTTCTGCGCATATATTTTTTTCTGCATTTTATTCATTTCTATTTTTCTTTATATATTTTTCTTTTTTTCTTTCCTGCACTTTCTATTTTTTATTCTTCTAAATTTCTTTTAGTTTTTTTAGTTTTTTTTTTACTATTGGAATTATAATCTTTAATAAAATGACTCAAAAACAATGGCAGAGCTACTTCTTTTTCACATTTGACAAATTCTAACTCTAAAATTCAAATAAAGCTTCATTCATCTTTGTTCCCTTTCATCTTTTGGGAAAGGAAAAATGTGATGAAAAGAAGATGGCTGAACTGTTCATTCTTCAAAAAAAATGGAGGGAGGGAGGGAGGGAGGAAGGAAGGAAGGAAGGAAGGAAGGAAGGAAGGAAGGAAGGAAATGCACAAACATTTTTTTCCAAAGGTGCACCACAGCTTATTCTGTAATGAGACATTTTCTAATACAGAAGCCTTCACATGTTAGAAGGCAGATCCCTCAACGGGCATCTTTGTAGTCAAATCAACCCTCCTAAGTGGAATAAGCAATGACAGCATCATTAAATGATCTTATGAAACTCTCATTTTTGTATAAACAAAAATAAGGCCCTAAGTGGTTTCTCTTCCTCTTCCTCTCTCTCTCTCTCCCTCCCTCCCTCCCTCTACCACTCTCTCTCTCTCTCTCACTGTTTCACAAAATGGAAGTTGAAATTGCTTTAGGAAATACAGCATGAAACATACAGGGTAGCCAGATTGGGAATGTATATATTGCACACTTTGGAGTGCAAAAATAGTAATATTAAGGTTGAGGGAAATGATCCAGCCTTTTTTACAATATTTATTCAACAATGTCTCTTGTCTTCTCGAACTGCAAACATGTGGAGACACAAGCATACATTAGGCAAAACCATCCTGAATGAAGAGACAGAAAAGCTTTTGTGTTCCTACCAATACTAATGAATCCACCCCAGAGAATCCTATGCCTCTCACCATCTCACTACATCATTAGCAGCTGATGAGGAGGTGGATTCCCAAGAGGGAAGAGTAATATTAACAGAGCTTGAAAGGACCTTGGAGGTCACCTAGTCCAACCCCCTGCTCTCACAGGACACCTATACTGTTTCTGATAAATGGCTGTCCTGTCTCTTCTTAAAAGCCTCCAGTGATGGGGCACCCACAGCTTCCAAAGGCAATTTGTTCCAACTGGTTAATTGTTCTCACTGTTAGGAATTTTCTCCTTAGTTCTAGGTTGCTTCTCACCTTGGTTAGTTTCCATCCATTGTTTCTTGTCCTGCCTACAGGTACTTAGGTAAATCAGTTGGCTCCTTCTTCCTTATGGCAGCCCTTCAACTAGTGGAAGACTGCCATCATGTCACCCCCTGGTCCTTCTTTTTCACTAGACTAGATATATCCAGTTGCTGCAAATGTTCTTTGTAATGATTAAGGAGTAAGAGGCAGCAAGTAAGGAGTAAGAGGCAACTTAGCCCAGATATTATGTGTGAGGGTATATTATAATATATTATAGGTGTTGATAGTAGAGTCCTCAGTCTGGCAGGATTTTGTGTGAAAAAATAAAAAACCTCCATTTGGAAGAATTATTATGTGTCATTGTTGGTTTCATGCCTGACAGCAGCAAACCCAAAATAGGAGATGTAGAAGGGAAACTTACCAACCTTCTTACCAACTCCATATGCATACCATTAGGAGGAAAAAGAAAGCTCAGTGAAAAAATAGAAGTAAATGGAAATAGTGATCTGATTCTATGGTTTCCTGCTTCTGGGGAAAGACTCCTTCAAGATGACTTCTAGTGATTTCATAAACATAACCACATAGTTTTCTTAGGCATCAATACAGATTCCTGAATTGCCACTGTCAGTTTCAGGTATATTTTTTGCTTCTTCTAATCTTCCAGTCTAGCTAAATTACTTCCTGCGGATTCCTACTCAGCTATACAGGTAGTCCTCGACTTACAACAGTCCATTTAGTGACCATTCAATAGCAATAGCATTTATACTTACACACTGCTTCACAGTGCTTTTACAGCCCTCTCTAAGTGGTTTGCAGAGTCGGCCTATTGCCCCCAACAATCTGGGTCCTCATTTTACCTACCTCGGAAGGATGGAAGGCTGAGTCAACCTTAAGCCTGGTGAGATTCAGTCTGCTGAATTGCAGGCAGCTGGCAGTCAGCAGAAGTAGCCTGCAGTACTGCATTCTAACCACTGCGCCACTGTGGCTTCAAAGTTACACCAGCACTGAAAAAAATGACTTAGGACCATTTTTCACACTTATGACCATTGCAGCATCCCCCTGGTCATGTGATTTATATTTGGATGCTTGAAAAGTGACTCACAATTATGACGGATGCAGTGTCCTGGAATCATGTGATCATCTTTTGCGACTTTCTGACAAGCATAGTCAAGGGAGAAACCAGATTCCCCAAACAACCATGTTACTAATTTAACAACCACATTGATTCCGTTAACAAATGTGCCAAGAAAGGTCAAGGGGCCAAACTCCCTTAACAAATTTCTCACTTTGCAACATAAATTTTGGGCTCCATTGTGGTCGTAAGTCGAGGGATATCTGTATTCCCATCCTATTGAATGTTGTGAAAGAGCCACTTTGATGCAGTCATTAAGGCACTCAGATAGAAAAGACCATGAGTTCAAGCCCTCCTCAAGGGACAAAAGCCTTCTGGATAACCTTGGGCCAGCCACTGTCTCTCAACTCTAGGAAGGAGGTGTTATACCCCTATCAGAGTCTGAATCTGAGGAGGAAGCCAAACAGCTGACAGGGAGTGGGAGTGTGGCTCCATTGGCTGTGGAGGAAACTGGGGAAGGGCAAAGTCTGGCTGGGCAGAGCAGGGGAGAGGTAAACAAGGGAGATGGAATTCAGAGGAAGACCCAGGCCCACCCCCTCTTCATCCTAGGGCACGCAGGGAGGAACGGAGAAGAGAACAATGTGAGTTGCATGGCTTTCGGGGGAGGAAAGGGCCCTGATTCCCTTCATTAGCAGCAGCTGGGAACACAGTTTATAAAAAAGGCAAGCTGTCTGCGGCAGCCTGTTGGGAGCAAATGTGACTTTATCTTATATTGTCATGGCTTATCTGTGTTCCTGGCATCTTCCCAACCATGTGAGTTTTGCTGTGCTTTCAAGTCTGAAATTCTTGCTCCTGCCCTGCTAAACTAATTACTTCAGTTTGGCTTGTTTGGACTTTAAGTTAAAGTTTGTGTTTACCCTGTTTTGGACTTAATTTTCTGCAGTCAAAGGCTGTTCCTGGGAGAGTTTTTCTCCAGCCAGAAGGTAACCTGTACATTGGGGGAAAAGATGGAGATAATAAAGGGACTCTTGCTGATTATCTGACAGTGTTGCCTTTGTGCCATGCCCCAGGTCATCACAGGAAGCAATGGTAAACCACTTCTGAAAATCTTGCCAAGAAAACTACAGGGATTTGTCTAGGCAGTCGCCTGGCATTGAAATTGACTAGAACAGGGGTCCCCAACCCCCAGGACACAGAACTAGGCTGCACAAGTAGAGGCTGAGCATGCACGTGGAAAACTCCATTTGTGTGGGGGACATGTATGCGTGCCTGACACTCACACCACTGCTGCTTGCACAACAGAGCTGGTGCATGCATGCATGCACACTTGCTGCTTGCGTGGAACCATCCCCTGTCTTCCTCCCCCACCATTGGTCCACAAAGCCGAAAAGGTTGAGGACCACTATAATAGAAGAAATAAAAAAAGTTGCAGTTTCAAATGGCCACTAGGTGGCAGCAAAGGTTATGCTTTTCTGTACCTCTCTGCTGCCGTATAATGGTTCTCTCCATGTTTTTCAAGGCAGATAGCAGCCTCTTTCATCTATAATAGATAACGAATGAGTAAGGACCACCTAAAATAGTAGGAACTTCCTAAAATCATCCCTGAGGGCATGCAATTCAGCTTTGGATGAAACTCTGCTTTAAATGTTTCCAATTTTACAAGTTTCTAATTGTCATGAATTATAGTATGGTTATCTGTTCATTGGTTTTCTTTGTTTAACCTGCTGGTTAATTTAATGTATTTACTACTTTTTTTTTAGTTCTTAAGCGCCTTTGCCTTAACTTGTTTCTGCTGATTAGGCACTGCTTCATTCAGTTGTAGATCAAAACCATTCCACTTTTCAAACATAAAACCCAGAACACGGGAGTTATTTCCTTATAAGGCAGTCATATATTTAATTGAATTCAGGAATGAATGATTGGCGGGGAGAGAATTTGAGTAGGGTGGGAATAGGCAGTGGCTCTTTGCTATTGAATCTACTGTTTCATTAATGAAGTGTAAATTCGATTGGCAAGCCTTCTGTCATAAATCTGTGCAACCAATTGGTTCTGTCATTCATTTCCTATTTGGATAAGGCTGAAATAGAAGCAACTTTCACCCCTGTTTGATTTGTGCAAAATATAAGTTTAGTTGTTTGACCACCCACCTTTCTACTTACTTGACTCCTCAAGGTTATCAGCCAAAATTAAATACAGACCGCAACATAAAAACAGGATGCATAAATTAAAAGCATTGTGCATATTAATTCCCTTCTGCATAGGATCAGATGTTGACTGAATAAAAATTTGCTGACCTGATCTCACAGTAACATAATTATGCTTTAACTCAGTTATATTTTAACTCAATTGCCTGCTCACATAAAAAACCCTGTAAAACCTGAAGAACATTATGTGCATGAACTGTGCAGTTAGTTTCTTGTGTTCATTTATTTTAATTCAGGAGTTATTACATTTACATTTGATAAGTACCATGGCATTTTTGCTGTATTGGAATAAATTGTTTCATTTTGGTCATTAATTGAAAAAGAAAAAAAACCCAGAACAAGTCATGATGTTGCATTGATTTATTATTTATTCAAACTTCTGCTGAATTTTAAACTCTCTGTAGAAGTCCTCTGGAGAACAAATACACAAGTAAAATATCCCTAAAAATGGGTTACAAAATAAACCACAGTGGCACAGTGGTTAGAGTGCAGTACTACAAGCTACTTCTGCTGACTGCTGTCTGCCTGCAATTTAGCAGTTTGAATCTCAGCAGGCTCAAGGTTGACTCAGCCTTTCATCCTTCCGAGGTGGGTAAAATGAGGACCCAGATTGTTGGGGGCAATGTGATGACTCTGTAAACTGCTTAGAGAGGGCCGGAAAGCAGAGGTGGGATTCAAAATTTTTAACAACCAGTTCTGTGGGCGTGGCTTAGGTGGTGGGTGTGGCTTGGTGATCATGTTATTGGCTGGGTGTGGCCACCTCAATATCACTCACATCAAGGCACGCATCTCCTCACTTGGCCTCTCATGACTGTGGGGATGCTGCAACAGTTGTAAATGTGAAAAATGGTCATAAGTCACTTTTTTCAGTGCCATTGTAACTTTGCATGGTCACTCCACACAAGCAAAGTACCAGCAAAGGAGGCAAAAGAAACTCCAGAGATGTTCCTGAGACAGGAAGTCTAGTCCTGCCAAGAATGTAATAAGGGTTAACGGAGAGACAGTTTCACCAGAATGTTTCCTTCCTGCCTTCCTTACAGGATTAGGCCAGTAATTTCTTCTAACAACTGGTTCTCCAAACTGCTTAGAATGTTAACTATTGTTTCTAGCGAATAGGTGTGAACTGGTAGAATCCCACCCCGCTGGAAAGCACTGGAAAGCACAGAGGTGGCATTCAGCAGGTTCTGACCAGTTTGGAGAACTGGTAGCAGAAATTTTGAGTAGTTCAGAGAACCAGCAAATATCACTTCTGACTGGCCCCGCCCCCATCTATCCTCTGCCTCTCAAGTCCCAGCTGATCGGTTGGGTCTTTTGTTGTCCTGGACAGGAGAACGGAGCTGGAAAGCAGGTTAGTGGGGTGGGGAGGGAATGGGGATTTCACAATAACTTTCCCCCGCCATGCCCACCAAACCATGCCCACAGAACCATTAGTAAAAAATTTGAATCCCACCACTGGTAAAGCGGTATATAAGTCTAAGTGCTATTACTATTGCTATAATCCAATAGAAATAGCAACAAGTAGAAGTGAAAAAACAGTGCTAATTGCTGGAGAAGATAAATGAGCTTAGCCTGACTTCAGTGATAATAGTGATAATGCCAGTTGAATCTACATAGGCTCTGCATAGTGTTAAAGTCAGAATGCTTCAACATTCTGAAATAGAATGTTTCTCTTTCAAACATTCTATTTCAGAATCTTGCAGTGACCTTTTTCCCTTTGTTCCCTTCTCAATTTTTTTTCCTATTTGAAGCACTCCAGGGGCTCTGGGGCCACAAGAATCCTTTACCATTATATATGCTTGCCAAATTCAAAAGAGCAAAAGTGGTAGCAATTACCAATAATTTTTGTTGCTCAATAGATTCAGATAATTCTACAGAAGGACCCAGGACTCTGACTATAACTGAGGGAAATTGTTCATTTCACTACTGGTCCCATACTATTTAGTGCTTGACTGGTGAAAGCCAACCCATTGAAATGTGCCTTGAATTGATTTAGGAACCATCACTAGTTTTCCATTATGGTCATTAAAACTGGCCTTTTAGCAAACTTATTCTGAATCAGTAGTTGAAACTTCCAAACTGCTTTCACAGGCAGTGCCACACATAACACGCTGTAGACAGGTGGAATATCTCTTCTAAGAAGGAGACACAGCTGTCATCTCAACTAAGTCAATAAAAGATACTTCTTCCTATGGCCTCTCCATAAGCACAACTAATTCTCAAAACTTCCTAAAGAATCATCCTAATTTTTTAACCTTATACAATTAAAGATTCTATTCAATGTCTTATAAGATCTTATAAGCTCTTAAATATATTTATTTATTATCACACCTTATATTTATTGTCACACCTGAACAATATCCTTAAACTAAGTTCTATATTGTTGTCAAGAAGCTGGGAGTTCGATTCTAAGTAGAGGCTAATATTTGGAATAGACTCTCCTGCTCAAGCAAGGGTTGGACTAGATGACTTCCAAAGTCCCTTCCAACTCTGTTATTTTATGTCTATCATCATCATCATCATCATCATCATCATCATCATCATCATCATCTTGATATGACTGCCCATCATAGATTTTGGGAAGTTTGCATAACATGAAATAAAATATACTGTTAAAATACAAAATAACAATTTAAGACATTTAAAATACAGTTTCTTTCAGGTCAACTTCCTTACAATCAATCAGCCCCTAAGATTTTTTTTTTTAATTACACGATGAAAACTCAGGTTTAACTGTTAGGTTGAAGTAAACTTGTTTTCAGGAGATGTTGTGGTCCAATAGTTATGGTATTGGACTAGTATTGGGGACCAATAAAGGAGATTTGGAGCTCAAGGTTGTAATGTGGGGTCTTTGTTGCTTTCTGTGGTTGGTTGTTGCATTTATATCATTATCTGAGAGCAAACCCCACTCCTTACTACCACTGATGATGTTACTTAGTTTGGCTAATGAAATGTCTGCAAGATCACAACCAGGGTCTCTTTCTGAAAAATTGTAACTCAGTGATAATTGATCCTCTCTGGAGAAGTTGTTTTATAATTAATGGCTAGCCAGTAATACACACAATAACACCTCTGGAAATAATTTAAAGATTAGGTTGATATTAATGGGGAAAGGTGATTTTACAAGTAGTTTGATTCCCAACTTTAAGAGTTTTCATGAGTAAAACCAATACTTTTAACTAAGGGCCCAAAATAGAACAATTCCATGCACAAATAAATCATTGTCATCATATGAATATATGAATATATTATTGGGTAATATGAATGAGTCAGCCAATCCAAGCAAATTATTTTGACCAGTTGCTATTTCTAGTTCACTAAATGCAGACCTATATATAACATACTGCAATAGTCAAAATGGGAATGTACTGAAGCAAAATTTAAAGTTTGCAGGCCTGCTTCTTCAATAGACACATGACCTATGGAAACTAAATTGGACATCGACTGAACAGGAACTTCACCACTGACAATGTTAATTCTATCTAGTTTGAAATGTTTTATTTATTCATTCTCATTTGGTCCATCGGTGGCACAACGGTTAGAATGCAGTACTGCAGGCTATTCTGCTGACTGCCGGCTGCCAGCAGTTCAATTCTCACCAGCTCAAGGTTGACTCAGCCTTCCATCTTTCCAAGGTCAGTAAAGTGATGACCTAGATTTTGGGGGGCAATATGCTGACTCTGTAAACCATTTGGAGAGGGCTGTAAAGTGTTGATAAATGGTAAATAAATCTAAGTGCTATTGCTATTGTAACATCCAACAACAGGTCCTAAAAATTGCAATTTTATCTCCATAACGTTGGGTGCCAACTGCATATTAGTATTATCAAAGACCAAATCTCTGGATATGTTATTTTAGTGGATTCATGTGGACAGTAAACAGCATTGAGGCTGGGGAACTGGGGAATACAGCAGGTGTTGAATGCATTGTACACATCTGTGTTTATCCATAATAATTATTTACATTATATTGTTACTACATATATATCCCCCTTTCAAAGAGGACACATTGTTAGTTTGCTGAATTAGGAAATAGACTGCCCATGGCAGTGTAAATGTACTAAGTGACATTCAGTCAATTAGTATTTTGAAACTCAACCCAATGTCATAGGGTCATCGTTGTGAGGATAAACTTAAAGATGAGAATACCATACCATTATTCTCTTTTGGCGTTTTCAGTAGCTTCCCGGAAGCATCAGAAAAGACTTTGTCAATTGTGGGCCACTAATCCTGAAAGAATGACAATGCCAATGTTAAAAATGTAGCAAACTCAGTGTGTCGTAGTGCAAATTGCAGGACTAGGTTCTGTTGGAAGAATGAGTTGTGTACCAAATTCATAATTCTATATCTAACATGATCTTTTTCCAGAGATAGATCTTCTAGAAGAAATTACTTCCAAGGTTCACAAAGTCTGGATCAGCACATTCTAGAAGAAAAATGGAACATTCAGAGAGAAAAATCACACATTCTATTAATGTTTTGCACATTTATAGACCTAACAGGCACCAACCTGGAACTGATCAGCAAGAGTGGACTGTGAAGTGGTCTTAGCCACCTAAGGGGGTGTGATACTAGTTTGCCTCCTTGTGGTGCACCCCGGATAGCACAGTAGTGTGAACCAAACAACTAGCAACAATTGGCAGCCAGACTACATTGAAGAATTGACGGTTAACGACAGTTGGCAGTCAGACATCTTTGTAGAACTCCTGACTCTCTAAATACATGGCAACGGATAACATTTGAACCACTACAATTCCATGTATTTGCCATATGCTAAATAAAGTCATCTAAGGAGTAAGTAAACACACATTCTGCTTTCTTTAGCAAGCAGGCCATTCTTGTAAAACCTGATATTTCTTGAATCATCTGAATTTGGCTGCTTGACTGCCTGGTGATTGTATCTTTACTTGATGCCTTCAATCTGTGGAAAGCCAGTAGTCACAAGATTTATTCTACTTGTTTACTCTTCTCTGGTGGTCAGATTTTCATGCTGCCTATTTGGAAGTGTTTGATCATGCTTCTTGAGCCAATAGAATACGTAATCACCTCAGCCTATGGTTACTGAAGATAAACTTCACGTTTTGCCAAGTCCTTACATAGTCCAAACAACACAACCACTGACAGCAGAAAGAAGGGCTATCATAAGTTTTTCAGCAGTACAATTTTGGGCAGAGAACTTGTGATATTCTGATTATTAAATATGTCTAGAGATGGTGGGGAGAGGCTGTAAAGGAGGGAAAGAAAAACAGAATGGAATATCTTAGCATCTAATGTTACATTCTACCCTGCCACATTTTGCTCATGTCCTGTTTCTCTCACAGTTAATTTACACTAGGGATAATAATGATTTTTCAGTCAAAAAGGGAATTTCTACATGGGGGGAAGGACCATTGGTATTTTATCTTATTTCACACATTTAAACTTTGCAAAAGCAGCTGCTAATTTGTTTTTGTTTTTTTCCTTTATTTTCCCTTTGGGCAGTCCAATTGTTGAAATTTTTTTTTTTTTAAATTCCACCTTTAATTATTTTCATAAATAACTCTGGGTGCTGAACATACCTAATACTCCTGCCTCCTCCTATTCTCCTCACAACAACCCTATAAAGTGGGTTGGGCTGAAAAGAGTGACTGGCCCACAATCATCCAGCTGACTTTTATGCCTAAGGCAGGACTAGAATTCACACTCTCCTGATTTCTGGCCTGGTGCCTGAACCTCAAGACTCAACTGGCTGTTTTTGCTTTTTTTTGGGGGCCAGCAAATTTCCCTTTGTGAGTGAAGTCAAGCAATATTTAGTAACAACTTTTCTTTTGCTTTTATTGAATAAGCTCAGTCTTTTAATAGCCTGGCCCCAGGTGGGCTCGGCATGAGGATTTCTCCCCAACATGTGTGTCATTATTCCTGGGTTGAGGTAAACTCCAAAGGGGCTGTGGAACATCTCAGTATCAGCATCCCTCCAACCTGCGTTTGTGCTCAGCAGCAGGGAAGGGGGGGGGAAGAGAGAGAAATCTTGGTAGCCTTGGCAACGCCCAGAGTGAAAGCAAGAATTCACACCCTGCCCAGGATGCTTGAGAAGAATACTGCTGCCTTTTTTTCTAAGCAAACCATCCAGCGAACAACTGCGTGGTTGCCGAGAGCTTGTTGCTCAGTGCGCAATGCCCTCCTTCAAAGTGGCGTTTTGCTCCCAAAAGGGAGGGCCGACTTTTTCAAAGTGAGCTCCTCCGATGACGTGCCTAGAAGCTGCTGCCTAGCTGCAGTGTCACTGCAATGGCTGAGGGGCTGGGGCTTGGATGCTTACAATGAGCTCATTTTCTTCCCAGGAGGAAGAAAAGCAAGGATCGGGGGGCATCACCGGGCTACTGCAAACCTTCCTTTCTGAAAATTCCTTTCTAGCTCCTTCCTTAGTTCACCTGGCCTGAGTTCTTCCTTGTAAGGCTGTGTGTGCAGGGTGAGCAGATTTTTCTTTAAAAAAAAAAACCTGAACCAGGAAAAAAAGAAAAAAGAAAAAAAGAAAACCCTGCACTGTTGATTCTCAGCCCTTTCTCATCTTTCCTCCTTTTCTTCTCTCCTCCTCTCAATGTTTTCTCAGACTGGCTTGCTGAATCACCCTCTGAACTATTTGGAGGATAAAACATATAGCATCTGGAGCAGTCAGGGATGGAGTGGACCTTTTGACTTGATTTTTCAAAATGACAAAATGAGGTAAATGGCAAAACGTCCCAGCCAAAAACCAAAAACCCAGCAACTCCAAATTTGCAAACTGTCTGCTAGAAACAACCGACAGGTTCTAGGATGAAGCATACCGCAAATGCATGGACTGATACTATCACCAGGTAAAAGCAAACAAGGAAAGCTGGAGCATGCCTGTAAGGTTAGTTTCCATACTGATTTGTGTCTCTCTTTCTTTTGAATGGAGTGGAATTGGTAATCTCAGCAGTGTTATATAAAACCTTTTCTTGTGCATTTTTTTTCCCCAGGCAAGCGGTTGCATGTACTGCTGGCAAAATATGTCTATGTAGCAAATAAAGTAAACCTTAAAGGGTCCCTATTAAATACAGCAAGCTTCTCCTCTTGCCACTGAAATTAATCAAGATGGTTAGGGACTAGAGAAAAGCAGGCCTTTCCAATTCCGTGTTATATTTTATTGCATAAGACAGCTTTATTTCAATACTTCCGACTTAAGGAGTAGGTCGAGTTGAACTGCCTGTACAAGATGTTGCATATACTTTTTTTTTTCAAATTAGCATCGATGTCACTATCAGCCTCTGGCAGATTCCAGAGAGCTCCTTTTCCTGGGAACATGACACAGGCAATTCCCTAACACAGCTGACATTCCATTTATGGCCAATGAAACCCACTGGGGGATGAAATCCTAGATCAAAGTGGAATTTCTTATTTCACTGCCTCTTCGTCTCTTCTTGATGAAACCCACTGGGATCGAATCCTAGATTAATGTGGGAATTCTTGTTTTATGGCCAGCTTTTCCCTTGTCAATTATAAATAGCACTTTGACCTGTTAAGTGTCTTATCTTTCAAGCGATGGAGCTAAAAATGCTGCGCTTAGTTTATAGGCAGTCACAGGGTAAAAACCATGCCTTTTATCTGTGCTACTGTTTTTCTTTAACCTCTGAGCATCCTGGGACTACTGGATGTATGAATTATTCTCTCAGAAGACCTGAACTCTGATGAGCCTAGTTGAGGTGTGGAAAGCCCATGTGTTTCTGAACCCAGTTCTGCTATGCATTGAAGAAATATTTGCAGGAACTTTTGTGTGCATGTGAAATAATGCAAGGAGCTGGAGATGAGAGGCAGCAGTTACTTCAAAATTTAATAACCCTCTTGTGCCTGTGTTAGGACAAGGAGGATGATACTAATGAGGAAAGGAAAGGATAGGCCATCTGGAAAAATTAGAAGAGCAATTTCGGAGAGGTGCTGATGGTAAAAATTCTGGGCCTCTATACCTAGTAGCCTTCTCTGAAATCAGTAGGATTTACTTATTTGTATATGATAAGGCTATTTTGGAAAGAAGGAATAGCTGTGCAGATCAAACGTGTAATTATCAAAAGAAAAAAATGTTAGATTTTTTTCCCCAGTTAGCTGCAATCTAAGCTTATCTACACTGAGGGGGTGGGGGAGATTTTGGATTGTACAATATTGTCTGAAAGATGTTACTTTTGATTTTTTAAAAATTTCCTTCAATTTGAATTTTTGCTATGTATATTGGTGCTGCGCTTCAGTAGATTTATCATTTACTCAACTCATTGAGTTTTGTTGCTGCAAAGGAAAATTTTGGAAGTTTTCAAAACTTATCTTGGTATTTATGAATAACATTTCCTTGGGGAAATCAAGACATTTATCTTTCAGGAAGACCTAGCAAGAAGCAAATGGGTTTTTAACAGTAGCAGCATTCACTGAGCCATACTCTAAGTCCCTGCAGTATATATAGTCCAAAAGCATATTAGCGTGCCCTTTTTTATCTATCCTGGTCATTGTTTCTTCCTGTAACATGCATGATCAGCCCCTAATAATGGTGAAATAAATATATATGAATGGTCAGTTACACATGTACTGTTAGTGCAACACAGATGGTATGTCATATTGTGTTGTTCAAAAACCATAATGCAGAATATAGTGATTTATATAGTATGTTCTTTTAAAAAGCTTTTAGAAAATATTGCTTAGAGAACTCACAGTAAAATTACAGTGTGCAGCATAGACTTCCACATGATAGATCAATATTGTCTGAATGTTGATGTTCAGTGCTTCAGGGGATTACAAATATCAGTGCTTGTTCACTGCATAATGTGCCATTCAAGATTACTTTTCCATTCATACATATTTATAAATATATTCTTCTTTTTGTGTTATGTCCGCTTTTCAGAAAGTTTTGTTGGATGTTTTTGAAAACGTACAAAATCTGGCATGCTTTACTGAAATTCTTCACCTAAATCGCTAACTTTTCTCCTCTCGCAAGCGTTGCTTTTACTGTTGCAGAAATCTGTATTCATAACATAGAGATGCAGAGATGAAATACAGAGATAAAATTTATTCACTCCATGTGACTAATATGTTGGGCTACTGCTAGGCAGCTGCAACTGCCACATGTTAGGGCAGAGATATGGAAAATATTTCTCATCTCTCGTTTCTCTTCAGATATCTCTGAACTACTATTTCTCAAATGTTTTTGAATGACTATTCCCTGAATCTTTATCTTTTATGGCCATGTTAGTTGCGTCTGATATGAGTTATATTTCAGCAAAATCTGAGAGACTCATTTTGGTTTAGTTGCACCTAGAACTTACAGAAGCAGTCAATAAATGCATCTAATTTGGAATATGTCATATCCAAATGGATTGTCCTGCAACTCATGGACATTATGTTTTATATGTTTAACATGACAGAGACTTTTATTGCTTTATGTTTTATTTCACATTAGATGGCCTAAAATGCATTTTAATTTACTTGATCTCTGTCATAACTAAAAGAGAACATAGAAATATATTAAAGGAATAATGACGAAGAGGGTTTTCTTCATTTCCTTGGCCTCTGTACTTCTTTAAAAGGTATAATAAACCCTTATATATTCGACAGACTGTATTTCTTTATATGACTTGTATATATAAGCTCCTTTTAAGGATTTGTAATGTCAGAAATGTTCTTGAATGATGCCATTCTTTTCCTTCCATTTTAAAATTTCATTAGAATTTCCTTGCTTATATTCACTTTTTCTAGAAGATAAGGACAGATAATGGAAAGAAAGCTTAAACTGATTTGCCATGCTTTAATAAATTTCCTTCATTTTATACCTAAACCTCAAATTCTATGCATACTTGACTTCAACAAAATTTATTTTCATTAAACATGATTAGGATTGTGCTATTACAATACAATTCAATTCATTTTGATTTGGATATAAACATTCTTGAGCTCCAGAGCTTCAAGAAACATGTCTTGATGAATGGTTAAGCTTTTGCTGCTGATTATTATAGTATATGAATGAATGATTTTAGGATGATGTAGTGCATTGGCATAGTATATGTGTGGATCCAAACCATGTGGTCTTCTGCACTGACAAATCATTTATTAATGTTCTAGTTGTATCCCATTGCTAGATTTTATCTTTATCCACTTTCTTCACATGCTTTTACTTGCCAGCATTCTGTTCATGACTGTAATTATATTATTATGTTCATCTATTGTTTCCTGTACATTCAGTAAGTTCTCATTTTTAATTTGCATTAATGGTTGTTCTTGATTGGCTTTTATATAATCAGACAATGCATGCTTTTCTTCTTCAACCATTTGACTTGAAATAAATCTCTGCCTCCATTTCTTCAGGCTATAATCTATCAATTTCAATTGGGATGTAATACTGAATAGTCATCGTTTTTTTCTTTCAGTCCAAATTGTCCAGTTCAGCTTGGGTCCAGTTAATAATTCAAGCAATGTATCATGTGTTATAGCCCAGATATTGATAGCTTTCATGGTGTTTCAACCATTCAATTTTGCCTTTAACAATTTTCTCACTCTTTGGATGCACTCTTTTCATGTATAATTTGTTCATGTGTAATGTTATCCAACTGCAAAATGCTCTGATAATTGTAGTCTTCATCCTTATGGCTCCTGGTGATTTGACCATTCAGTATTTCAATTCCCATATTGTTCATGATTCTATCCAGATTTATTATTACTGTAGCATATTTCTCTAGGTCAAATTCCATTGCTACATCTGTGCTAAGAATTCTTACAGTGTTTGTCAATTATTGGATTTTAATGAGTGGTTTTTCATAAAGTTTCACATCATCCACGTAAAGCAAATATGAGATTTCTTTAGCATTTTTTGCTGTTTGATAGCCAAGATTTGTTTTCTTCAAAATCACTGAAAGTGGATCATAGCAAGGACAAATAATAAGGGTGATAATGGGTTGCCCTAGAAAATGCCTCTTCTAATGTTGACAAGCCCATATTTTTCATTTCCAACCATGAATTCAATCTTTCACTGCTTCATTATTTTTCCCATAAACATTCTAATGTTGTTACTGACATAGTGGCTTCTAAACATTTAATGATCCAATTTTGTGGTAATTAATCAGACACCTTTTTATAATCAATCCAGACCTATTATTATTATGTATTTATTATGATATTTTGGCCATTATATTTCACCATAAAAAACAAAATCCTGAGTTCTTAAAACATACCATTTGAGAGTTGGATCAAATTCCTTACTTCCAATGAATATGTTCAAGTGAGTGAACATGTTCTAATATTGAGATAAAGTAAATAATGAATCCTTTGGTTCTTGAAGATGATCCCAGTTGTCACATGTGCATTTGAAAGCATTTGAGATCTCACAGTATATATTGTTGGGCCCTCATTTCCCCACACACACACACCTGAAATTCCTTCTTTTCTATTCCTAAGCCTAAGCATCCTTTTGTATTATTATTCAGTCACAAATTAAGCCATCTCATCGAATTTTTTTGTTAAGTGAAAATCTCAAGCTAGTAATAATAGCTCTCACATTTCATGATGAATCTTGTGGTCTTCTATAATACTCAACTCTTCACTTATTATTTAAATGTTTCTTCTCCTACACTGATTATCTGCTGGACATTTGGTGACAAAATTGATATTCAGATCAAAGGTAAACCCTTTAGGGTAAAGTATCTGTCATATCTAGGTAGTTCAGATTGCCCTTTTCTGTATAAAGTTCTGAGGGCAAAAAGCATCCAAGGGTACAAATCAATATTACAGTTCTTATGCCAATGTTGGATGGTATTCTCCAACATTGGATGATGAAAACTAGATTCTGATTCTTTCCCATATTTCTCTCCCATTCCCATAGGTTTTTGAAGTCAAGAAATCTGAATTTTGTGTCAAAAGGATGCATTTTGTGCAGGGCTAAAGAATTCCTATATCCTATAGCTTTCTACTAGTAGTCCAGATGTAGTATTCAGCAGGTTCTGACAAGTTTTGGAGAACCGGTAGTGGAAATTTTGAGTAGTCCGGAAAATCGGCAAATACCATCTCTGACTGGAGATTTTACAGTATCCTTCCCCTGCCATGCCCACCATGCCACACTCACAGAGCCAGTAGTAAAAAAATTTGAATCCCACCACTGTACTAGTCCATATTAGATTTTTTTAAAACAGCCATTTTTCCGGTATCACATCACATGTTCAAGAATATTCTTTCTTTCTTTTTTTTTAAATTGAGTTGGATGGCTATAGAAATTGAATAAGTGAATGAATGAATGAATGAATAAGTGAATGAATGAATGAATGAATATCAGTGACTGATTTTTAAAAAAAAAATACAATGAATAAGACCTTGAGTAATGTATGCCTACATATTGCCAAAAAGGACACTGTGATTTCCCTGAAATGTTATATGCTGGATTGCAAGTGTTGACCCAGATTTGTAACTTGGTATAATTGAAATCCAAAATGCATTATTACATGTGACTAACTAACTAACCAACTAATCATCCAGGAGCTAATTCTGGATGGCCAGCATCATAGTTCCTCTCCTTTCTTAACAGCTTTTAAAATTATTATTGCTATTGCTGCTATTGGATCAATGAATAATACAACTGGATTAACTCATAAATATACAAACAAATGATAGCAACATTATCAAGATTGTGAATGCAATTAAAAATCAGAAAAATATTTATCAGGTACATACAAGATTTTTAGTTCTACCAGAAAATTCACTATGCATTTAGTGCACTAAATTATATAATATTAAATTTCTGTTTATTATGATGGTGCACATCTTGAGAACTATTTGGAATGACTATAGGTCATAAGCACACCAAAGCACCAAGAGCTTTGGTGGCTCAGGCTGTTAAATGCCTGCACTTAAGATCCAGCTGTCTACAATTATTGCAGACTCGAATCCCACCAGGCTCAAGGTTGACTCAGCCTTCCATCCTCTCGGGGTAGGTAAATTGAGGACCCAAGATTGTTGGGGGCAATTAGTTGACCTTGTAAAAATGCTGCTGAGTAATAAGCAGGCATATACAATGGAATGAAGGCTATTGCTGAGCGCATTGGGTTGTGCTCCAAAAATTGTAAGCCGCCCTGAGTCTTCGGAGAAGGGCGGCATATAAATGTAATTAAAAAAAAATGTATCAGAATTAAAACATGATGATAGAATATGGTAAAATAAGAAAATGAACAGAAAGACATGTACACGATACAGCAGAATAAAAGCAATTGGGCACACTGAAATGCTACACAATTCTCAACTATATTATATAACCTAAAATTAACCCAACATTAATTTGCTATTAATAAAGCATGGATTTTGCAGCCTGCAAATGCAAACTTAGCAATGAGTCTTGAGACCTTGGACTTCCAAAAGGAGATTTACATACGGTCATCCAGGGAATGGCTAAACGGATGTTAAGAGCTTGCTAGCCTTATCTCTACAGCACAGAAACATATGGGCCAGTGATTCAATGTTCCTAGACTGAGAGTGACAAATCCTTTTAGCATGGTCATTCTTCTAAAACTTGCACTCAAATGCAGTTGACAACCAGGTGCCAAAGCACAGAAGAGTAAAGGCCCCATGGGTTTATTAACTATAAGCTGGTTAAGATACCAGACTGCTTTTAAGTGAAACTCGCTGTGTTCCAATTGTATTCCGGATGGCGCTTTCCTATGTTTGGTACAGCCAGCATCTTTTGACTCAAAATTGCCACTATCTGCTTGTGTCCTCAGTAGCAAAAGTGCCTTTGGTGCAAAGCCCATTTTCTGAACTCTTGTCTCCCATTTGATGTTTTTTAGATGGATTGAAGTCTGACTAGCAAGATAAAAAATGTTAAACTTTGGGTTGAAGGTTAATTTTTACCCAGTATTGGAAAATGTTTACCCATGCCCTTGTCTCAATAGTCAGCAGACCTGCTTCCAAAAGTAGAACTACATTATGGACATGCTAATTGAGGAATTCTGGGAGTTGACACCCTGGGGAATTCTGGGAGTTGAAGTCCATACTTCTTAAAGCTAGTAAAGTTGCAAAACATTGATGTAATTGGTAACTGGATTTAGTGGAGCCCAAGGGTGGGATTCTACCAGTTCGCACCTATTCACTAGAACCGGTTGTTAACATTCTAAGCAGTTCGGAGAACCAGTTGTTAGAAGAAATTACTGGCCTAATCCTGTAAGGAAGGCAGGAAGGAAACATTCTGGCGTTGCTTACAGAAACTGCCTCTCTGTTAACCCTTATTACGTTCTTGGCAGGACTAGACTTCCTGTCTCAGGAACTTCTCTGGAGTTTCTTTCCCCTCCTTTGCTGGTACTTTGCTTGTGTGGAGTGACCATACAAAGTTACAATGGCACTGAAAAAAGTGACTTATGACCATTTTTCACACTTACGACTGTTGCAGCATCCCCACAGTCATGAGAGGCCAGGCGAGGAGATTTGTGCCTTGATGTGAGTGATATTGAGTTGGCCATGCCCAGCCAATAACATGACCACCAAGCCACGCTTACCAATTTAGCCATGCCCACAGAACTGGTTGTTAAAAGATTTGAATCCCACCCCTGATGGAGCCCTGTATAGAAGCTGGCCAACATTTGGCTATGTATAAATACAGTGGGATTGGGTTAAACTCTAGTGAATAATTGCTTCTGAGCTTCTCAAGACATCCAATGAAATTTGGATAATATAGGCATTTTACTTCCTGTGTTGTTGCAGCACAGATCCCAAATTAAAACAAAAATAACAAACAACTGTCTGATTAGATTCCTATTAGGACACCAAAACAGTTTTTTTATAAACCCTTCTAAAGTGCATATTAGTTAACTCATAATTGATTTGTTGTAAATGATCCTTGCAGAAAACAGATAATCCCACCATGGCTCTTCTTATCCAAGTTAGTGTTGGTGATAAAATTAATATGTCATCTACATATAGAAGTATAGCTATTGATATAATTGCCAATTGTGGAGGGCAATGCTTTAAATACCCCACTTTTGCATTAAGGTAATAATTAAATAAAAGTATTTAATACAGCCAGAATACACTGTTGCTTATCTTCCTTGTTGGTTACATCTAAAAGATGACTCATAGTATTTCATTGTCCCTTTAGTTTGGTGTTGCAATGAAGTGCATATAAAAGGGTAAGAAGCCATCTTTGAAGACTCAAATGTTATGTCAAACATTTCCCCTGGCAATTGATCAATTGACCATGGTGGCACAGTGGTCAGAATGAAGTACTGAAGGCTAATTCACTGCTCACTCCAGGAGTTCAATTCTGAGTGGGTCAGGGTTGACTCAGCCTTCCACCCTTCTGAGGTCAGTAAAGTGAGGACAATATGGTGTCTCTGTAAACCACTTAGAGAGAGCTGTAAAGCTCTTTGAAGCGGTATATAAGTCTAAGTGCTATTGCTACTTGAGACTTCCAAGATGAATGAGTAGAACTGATTTAGGAGCCTGAGCAAAATGATATCAAACCCTGATCTAGTAGAGAGTGACCCACTTTGAACCATTCTTGCTGTTGTTTAAACATATTTCTTGGGAGGGGAGAGAGGGAATGTACCTCTGTGTGTGTGTGTGTGTGTGTTTATGCATGCTATGTGCCCCTAATATGTATGTATGATTAGGTCTGTTTCAAAGCATCCCCTTTGCAAGCAGATGAAGCTTTGTCTCCCTCTGGATGAAAAGTGCTCAGCAGAGCCAGGTGGAGGCAGAGAAAATCCCAATGCACTGCCCACTCTGTCCCATACTCTGTTGGCTTGCCTGTGGCCCCACCAAGCAAGAACCACACGGGGCATCAGGATCGCCTGCCTCCCCCTTAAAAAAAGACCTCCCCCCAAAAACGCCCGAGTGCTTACTTTCAAGCCCAAAAATAAGACTAGGTCTTATTTTCGGGTTTGAAAATAAGCACTCGGGCTTTTTTTCAGGGAGGTCTAAGACCGGGTCTTATTTTCAGGGAAACACGGTAGTTAGTTAGTTAGAACACTTGGATCCTTGAGTTAAACTTGTTTTAAATAAATTAAGTAGCTATTTTTAACAGTACAGTGGTACCTTGTACTCAACTGCTTTGAAACTCATCAAATTCAGTACTCACCGTATTTTGATACAATTTGCCTGGTATACATTGTTGGTTTGGTACCCAATGTACAAGCTATAACTTGTCAGTATCTGCTTCCTTGTGACTCATTACATTATTCTTTATGGGAAAAATTGTTTGGTATTCATTGTTTTTCATGCCTCCCAGAACCAATTAACAATGCGTAATGAAGTCCCACTGTATTTCCTTGGGTGAGAAACCATGATAGACGCAACTACCTCTAAATGTCCTCCCCATGTCAGGTTTCTGCTTAGATCTCTGAGGATCTGTATGCAATGAAATAGACATGGATGTAGTTAGAATGCACCAAGTATGCATTTCATATAATATATTATATACAATACAATAAATCTAGATGGTCTTTGCATAACTTTGCATTCTAACTATATCCAGGAACTCTGAGAGCTTTATCTGCTTTCACATTTTTATTCAAATATTCCAAGGATGATACTTCTAACTCCTGCAGGAATGATCAATAGAAGCCCTAAAATCAATACAATTCAATTTAATCAGTGTATTAAAGAGTTATGGATATCTAGCATAACTCTATGCATTACCTAAAAAAGGAGACAAAGGACTATAGAGATTTGCACATCTCTAGATGCTAAACTCTACAAATTTGCAAATTTAGCAATAAATTACTGCAACAACTACACACCACAAAAGACCAAACAAATGAGATGTGTCTGTCCAGTTGCCAACTTCCAAAAAATTTTGGGGAACTGTGGATCACATAAATGGATATAGATATATGTCAGGACTCAGCCTTCTGTCCTTCCGAGATGGGTAAAATGAGTTGCGGTCCCTGCCCTGTGGAACAGCATCTTCTACAGAAATATGGAAAACATCTATAAGGGTATCTCTCAGAATCTACTTAAGACGTGGTTCTGTTCAGAGGCTCAGTTTAACACGATATAATTTACTAGTGGGCCCTGTTCAGAGGTGGTATGCTGCTGGTTCACACCGGTTCTAGTGATCCGGTAGCACTGTCAGCAATTGGCCTCGCCCACCCGGCCCTGCCCTTTCCTGTCCTATATTTCCTTTGTTTGTAGCTCAGCTGATAGGCTCAGCAGAGCGGATTGTCAAGCCTCAGCTGTTTTACTCACCAGCACTGACAGTAAGGTAAGTTTTCATGCTTAAAATTCCCCTTTTTAGAATGGTCCACACATGAAGCACGGGCCCAAAGAACCAGTAGTAAAAGAGTTTGAATTCCACCATTGGCCCTGTTGTGTTTTTATTTTATTTTTTTGTTGTTTTAGTATCTTATGTTTGTGTGTGTATGTGTGGGTGTGGGTGTGCATGCTTTTCTATAGCTACAGAATGAGAGGAGCTGTTGAGGAATCATCTTCGTATACTGAACTTGAGGGAAGAACAGCAGCCCTAGGCCAAGTCACTTTATAGAATGGAATAAAGAGGAGTTAAGTACACACACACACACACATGTACATATACACCATGGTGATTTCATTGAATTTGAGACTGGGAACATAAATGAACTCTCTGGACCCCAAGGCAAACCTCTCAGATGTCTCTCTGCTGCCTTCGCCTCCATCATTAGTCATTAGAGCTAATGGCTATATCTGAGGAGACCTGTTGCCTGGGGCTTGCATATGTAAACCACTCTCAGGAAAGAGACAAGTACTGCCATTCAGAGCACTTTTGTGGTGGTGAAGTGAAAGCAGCAGGCTTGTTTCAATATAGCAAAAACCTGGACAACCACTAGCCTTTCCGAATATTTTTTGCTAGTAGCCACCCTAGTTGGTTGTGGTGAGCTGAAACCTATTTCTTTCTGCTATTTCACCCATTATAGAATCCTAAACAAATTCCAGGTTCATCTGAGTTTGTGTGGGGCAGAGTGGGAGGGTATCTGCTCTGCAGTAGACCTAGATCAGATATTCTTTTCCTTAAAACTTGCAAGCCTGGTCAGAACCTCCTGAGTTGTATTCCGATTCCGTTCTTAATCCGTTCTACATTTCTGAAGCCGAATTCTCCTTGAGACTTGGTTCACAGAAATAGCCATTATAATGAGAGATGTGTTGAATTAGAGTGAAATTAGAGTGCTCCGTTCCAAGCCTGGAACTGCAAAGTTATGAATCCATTCCATTTTGGAGCCTGATACTTCAGATCACTTCCCATTTCTTTTTTGCTGGGAATTGAGCTAACATCTGCTGAATACATTTGGATTCATCGCTTCCTTACAGTGCTATAGTCTCAGATTGTAATGAAGTTTTTTTGGTGGATTTTGGAATATCATGGTAGAACAAAGCAAAGGGCCAGATAGGCAAACATTCTGTTTTTTGCATAGGTTAATGATTGTAGGAAGTTGACAGAAGGATTTGTCTTATCTGATTTGGCTTCTTCCTGATACGCCAAGGAGTGCTGCCTCTGAACTTTCATTATATATCTCTATCTCTCTCCATCTCCGTCTCTATCATCTGTCATTATCTATCTATCTATCTATCTATCTATCTATCTGTCTGTCTATCTATCTATCTATCTATCTATCTATCTATCTATCTATCTATCTATCTCCATCTCCATCTCTATCATCTGTCATTCTCTCTCTCTGTCTATCTCTCTATCTCTATCTCTATCCTTCCATCCATCATCCATCCATCTCTCTCTCTCTCTGTCTCTATCTCTGTCTATCTCTATCTCTATCTTCTCTATCTCTATCTATCTGTCATCCATCCATCCATCCATCTATCTATCTATCTATCTATCTATCTATCTATCTATCTATCTTCTATATAAAATGGTAAGCCACCCAGAGTTACCCTGTGAGATAGATAGATAGATTCAAAAGATAGCTCTCTCTCTCTCTCTCTCTCACACACACACACACACACACGTTCAGACAGTGCTGGCTCTCTCAGCCAAGAAAAAGAGATAAGCACCATGCCAGTGGTGGGATTTAAATTTTTTTACTACCGGTTCTGTGGGCTTGGCTTGGTGGGCGTGGCAGGGGAAGGATACTGTAAAATCTCCAGTCCAAGGTGGCATTTGCTGGTTCTTTGGACTATCAAAATTTCTGCTACCAGTTCTCCAGAACCAGTCAGAACCTGCTGAATACCACCTCTGCACCATGCCCTGGAATCAGACACAACTGACAGGGAAATCTTTACCTTCTTTTACATAATAGATACAAATTAATACAAAACACTTGGTATTAATTTACTATTTATTAATTAACAAAACATTCTGCACAAAAATATCACAGTGTACAAAACACCAAACTGGGATCTGGTTTGCAGGCAACACTCTAATTTGCAGTGGTCAGAGTAGGGGTACAAGGAGTCCAGCCAATATCATCTGGGCTGAGTTTGATCCTGTTTCTGAGGATGAAGTGGACAGGATTATGCAACGGCTGAGTTCCACCACATGTTTGTTGGACCCGTGCCCTTCCTGGATGGTATATGCCTCCAGGGAAGTCACGTGTGGCTGGCTCCAGGCAGTGGTTAATGCTTCATTGAGGGAGGGTTCTTTCCCCTCCGCCTTGAAAGAGGCGATGGTGAAACCCCTCCTGAAGAAGCCTGCTCTAAACCCAGCCATTTTAAACAACTTTTGTCCAGTCTCCAACCTTCGCTTTTTGGTGAAGGTTGTTGAAAGTGGTGGCTCAGCAGTTTCTGCTTTTCCTAGAGGAAGCAGACTATCTAGATCCATATCAATCGGCTTCTGGCCTGGGTATAGCAGGCGGTATGATCTCTCAGGGGATTTTCTTCTGTCCTGGTCCTACGTGTTTCCCGGACACTGTCTGGCTCCCAAAACACACTGGGTATGGGGTAGGTCTTATATATTTATGGTGCCAAATAGTGGGTGTGAGCTCCCTGAGTCTTCCTGGAACTGGAGACACTAGGTCTTATTTTCAGGGGTGGTCTTATATTAGGGCAGGTTTAGAAAATAGTGCTGGTCTTACTTTGGTGGTCTTATTTTAGGAAACAGGTATTAGATCTCTCAGTGGCTTTCAATACCATTGACCATGGTATCCTATTGTGGTGCCTCGAGGGGTTGGGAGTGGGAGGCACTGTTTTGCAGTGGTTCTCCTCCTACCTTTTGGGGGTGCAGTCGGTGTTGGTGGGGGCAGGTGCCCAAGGGCTCTCACTTGTGGGGTCCCACAGGGGTCAGTCCTCTCACCCCTCTTGTTCAACATTTATATGAAGCCGCTGGGTGAGATCATCCGTGGTTTTGGGGTGAGGTATCACCAGTATGCTGATGATACCCAGTTGTACATCTCCACCCCAAACCAACTCAGTGATGGCCTCTCTGTGATATCCCATTGTCTGGATGCGGTATGGATCTGGATGGGCAGGAACAAACTACAGCTTAATCCGGCTAAGACAGAGTGGCTGTGCGTACAGGTATCTTGGACCAGTCAACATATTCCATCTTTGGTCATAGGGGGAGAGGTATTGCCCCCTGTGGATAGGGCACGAAACCTGGGGATCCTCCTGGATTCATGGCTCAGTTTGGAGGAGCAGGTGGGGCTGTGACCAGGGGGGCCTTTGCCCAGGTTCAGCTGGTACGCCAGCTATGCCCATATCTGGACCAAGATGCCCTTCACATGGTCACTCATGCACTTGTCATGTCTCAACTCAACTACTGCAATGCTCTCTATTTAGGACTGCCCTTGCATACCATCCGGAGGTTTCAACTGGTGCAGAATGCAGCCGCGTGGATTGTGATGGGAGTTTCCTGGTACTCCCATGTTACATCCCTCCTGCACAAGCTGCATTGGTTGGTGGTTGCCCTCCGGGTGAGATTCAAGGTGTTGGTATTAACATACAAAGTCCTTCATGGCTTGAGTCCGGGGTATTTGCGGGAGCATCTCCTGCTGACATTGAATGCCGACCACCCTGTGCGAGTGCACAGACTGGGACTCCTTGGGGTGCCATCCACAAGACAGTGTCAGCTGGTGGTGCCCTGGGGAAGGGCCTACTCTGTAGCGGCTCCTGCCTTGTGGAACCAACTGCCCGTGGGGCTCCATTTGGCTCCGGATCTCCGCTTTTTCCGCCACGATCTGAAAACTTGGCTGTTTGAACAGGCCGGGCTGGACTGACCTCTCAGGGCGGGGGGGTGTAGATTGATTTTATTTGGGCTTGTGGTGTTTAATTTGTTTTTAATGTATTTATTGTCTATATTTTAGCTGTGAGCCACCCCGAGTCCTTTAGGAGAGGGGGCGGCATACAAGTCCAATTATTAAATTAAATCAAAATTAACAGGAGGTATCTGTGACTCATGTTCCTCTACTGAAATAGGTTTAATAGAAAGCCAGAAGGGGGTGGGGGGAAACAGTTAAGGGGCCTCCTAACAACTTCCCCCAAATGCCAGATCCTCCTGGCTGTGACTTGGTTTTTGCTTTCTTTCACACTTTAGGCTGAAGGGAATGAGGCAGAAAACATAGTTGAAATTACCTATCTCCTAAATTCACTTCCTCCCTTTTTTTCTAGGGGAATCGAAGTCAATAGGAAGCCAGATTCACTTAACAATCCTGTTACTAACTTAACTGCAGTGATTCATTTAATAACTGTGGCAAGAGTGGTCGTAAAATGGGGCAAAATTCACTTAACAACAGTCACTTAGCAACAGAAATTTTGGGCTCAGTTGCAGTCATAAGTCAAGGACTACATGTATTACATTTCTTTGTATTGTTAGCTGTCTACAATCACCATACACACTGCTTTATCCACTGAAATCTTCCTCCCTTATCCAGTTTCACACCCTGCAGTGTTAAACTGACATATGCTAATGTTATGTGGTACTAAATTGTTGATCTACAGCCAGTTTCACACCCTGCAGTGTTACACTGACATATGTGCTAATCGTATGTGGTACTAAATTGTTGATCTACAGCCCAGTCCTTCCATCAAAAATGTTCAAAGATCTTCTCATTGGAAAACACAATACAGTACAAGAAGGGATATTTCCACACATGT